>JACDJE010000062.1:1691581-2110467 GCA_016647715.1 Pavo muticus
AAAAAAAAAAAAAAAAAAAAAAAAAAAAAAAATCACTGGCAGGGTATTCAAGTTCTTAGCTAAATCACTCGGTGTCTCATGCAGATCACTGATTTCAAGGAACGTACTGCCTTGAAGCAATGAAAAATGTATCCTTCCTCATTCATGAGTCTAACACTTCAGCTGTGTATCTACAAATCTCTAAAACTTTTTATTGATTCCTGATCTCCATCTTTGGCTGTTTTCACTAGTGTTTCCTTCACTAGAAGCCTGAATCTGCCAGGTGCTAAGAGTCTCCTAGCAAAGCCACTCACAGGTTTGTTGGGATTGCCTTCTTCCAGATCTGTAAAGTTTCCAGGATCATCAAACAAATACCACGCTCTTTAGAGTAGATCAAGATACAAATGTTGCCCAGGAGAAAGACTGTCAGCATGACTGTAGTACCTATTCAGTGGTTATACAGAATTTTGTAGACATTATTGTTTCAGTTTGTTTTCCAATTGGCCTCTTGGATTCGCTCACTGAGAAACTTTTATTCAGCCTTCTCAACAGCAGAGACTGCCTTGTAATATTCAAAAGTTTATTTGAAGTCTATGAAGCCATAAGTAAAAATCACTTGTGGCTGGAGTCTCTCTAGCCCTCAAATTTCATGAGTGGAAAGTCTCTAGGACTTGACTTCAAAGGGTGAGTGCCACCCAGCCCATTTTGTTCATCTTTTTCAAACCACAGCTCCATTTCTGTTTCCAATTGACAGGTGAGCAGTAGTATTTGTGAAGAATGTAATTGCACACCAACTGTTGTTTTATCTCAGTAAAGTATTTCAAAGCAGTTGGAGTATTTAAGTACCTAGTTTTTATGAAAGTGAAAAGGTAAGGGTGGTGACCACCTTGGATGTCAGGGTGAAGTTCTTTACAGAGAACAGTGGTGAGGTGCTGGAACAGGCTACCCGGAGAGGTTGTGGATGCTCCATCTCTGGAGGTGTTCAAGACCAGGTTGGATGGGGCTCTGGGCAACCTGGTCTATTACCATATCTGGAGGTTGGTGGACCTGCCTGTGGTGGAACTTGATGATCCTTGGGATCCTTTCCAACCTAAGCCATTCTATGATCTACTGTTACCCACGCAGCCTAATGTCATAATGTGAGTTGACTGTGGGACACAGTTAGTCAGGGCCCCAGATGCCTTTAACTGCCTCTGAGAGACAAGGAGAATCTTTTAAAGCTCATCTAGCGGTATGCAAGGTGAACTTGGTGTAGGAAAAAAGTAGCTGGGATCCCTGGGAAAAATTTTGCTTATTATTACTGTTTTGTAAAATTAAATCATTTTCTGGCCTTGGGATCACTGTGTTAGGTGCCTAGTTTTGCCTGTTAGAGCTGTGCAGTAGCATATACAGTAATTTATAAAAATATAGGNTTCTCAGACGTGCCTCAGACATTGGCAAAGTGAGTGGGTGACTAAGTACAGGGCTGTACAAGGACTGCAGGGACTGACACTTGCAGCCTGGCTTTTTTGTCAGTCATCTGTCCCAGGCAGGCTGTGTGCCAAATGCCTGCAAGACATTGCCAGTTGTACACCCTCCATGCGCACAAATACACCAATACAGCCACAGGATAACTGTGCTATTCTACTGTTTTTTGCAGCTTCCTTTAAATTCTACATTGTTTCAGAGGCATTTAAAACTTTTTTTCCCTATTTTCTCTCAAAATATTCTGTACAGAATTAGCAAAACTGTTTGCATTTTTTATAACAAATCCAAGCCAAGGATGTGTTATCACAAGTCAGGGAGATCCACCAAAAACTATTTTTTCCTGATAACCAAAGAAGCACTTGGAGAGAGTCTTCAGCCACAGATGACATTTTACACTCTTGAAAGAGTGAAAATGAAGACGTATTTTGCAATTCCTGGGAGGGATGCTGAAAAACAGAAGGAAGGTGTGGGGGAATGTTTTTTGATTGCCTGTGGGAACTGCTTATTACAGGTATTTTTACAAACCTGTCCTCCCTGTGTGCTCTTCAGGAGACCAGGAAGCTTCAGTAGTTGACAAAGCAGCATCTTTGGCAGCCACAATACACAGTAAGGATTTAAAACTCAGCAGGGCTACTTTTTCAGGAAACTGTAGAGTCATAAAAACTTTGTGCTTTCTCGAGGTGGGAGTAATAGACAGTGGTTCATATTCATTAAAAATGTCAGTATGGTAGGTGATTCGGTTACCGTTTTTCTCCTGGTAGAACTTAGCTAAAATATTCTGATTAAGTGCATCCCCAAAACAGAAAAGTGGTTAAATATTGTCTCTGTTTGCAGAAGTTTCTAAAGAGGGACAGAAAGTTTAAGCACACAAGTTAAAGCAGATGATCCTCAATGCTTTTGCAGTCCTTTCTGAATTGATCAAGGGCTGCTATGCAACTTTTGATTGCTGTTTTATGTGCAGTGTAGTGAGGAGAGAAACAGGGAAAGCACTGTTATAATTAAAAAAAAACCTCAAAAGCCAGCCTTTTAATCTATAGTGGTATCCTTCTATGGGATAGTGGAGCATTATATTGGTGGGGGCTGGAATTTTAGAGGTATTTGAGTGCCTAAAGATGCAGATAAAACCTAATGAGATTTTTAGAGATGCATTTCTTCAATGACATTTTGACTCACAGCATACTCTAAAATCTCCATTAGGATCCAGTCTGCGTGCTTAAGAGGCCAACAACCTTAAATACCTAGCTCTGAGTGCCTAAACACAGCATAGCTCTTTTCTGTTTCCTTAAAGTAGCTTGCTAAAGAAGACTGTATCCAGTAACCATGTAGTAACCATGGCCTCCTCAACCTAGCAGGATTTCTCCAACTCCAATAAACGTTAGGGGAGTGAAAAGGGATTTTAAAGCCTCTTAAGTCCGTGATGGTACCCTTCACTTTGGCATTAGATAAATTCTGTTTTTGAGAATGTTCTTCTGCTACCCTCAAATGGCAGGAGGACTTTGAAGTGCCCCTTTATGATGGATGTGACCTTCTGGGTGAAAAGCTGGATTCTGATGAAGTGACAGGCCACCTTTAAGACAAAAAAGAGCTTTCAACCATGAAGTGACCAACTCAGTTGCACCCTCAAGTTTGAAAACTCCAAATTTCCATGCGACCATATATACATTTTCAAAAACAGAAAATGTTCAAAAATTTTTGAATGCTTCAGCTCGGATACAAATTAGTTTTGTACAAATAATCAGATGCAGGCCATAGTGGCTGAGGATATCTGATGGCACATAACTTTTCTGCTGCTTTCATACGATACAGGTGTGTTAAAATATTTATATATTCATGTACCTTCTGATACTTGTGTGTCATTTTCATAGACTATGAATACAGTATTAGTATGACATTGATGATGATAGCTGTTGCATTTGGGGGAAAAATCAAGTAACTCTTAAATTCCTGCTATTTTCTTGCTATAATAGCAATTAGAAGCTAAAAATAGCCAATCCAGAAATAGAAATACAGCCTAGTAATAAGTCTAATTTAATCAACAATACAATAACAAAACTATAATATAAACTATTGTCAGGTAAGAACCACTATGAAGGATGAAGGGAAGGATGAGTGTTAATTGGAAATGAGATCTAAGCAAACAGAAAAAAGGAATACCTGTGTAGATTTTATGTCCTATCATGACATAAGGATCTTATTTTTGTGTTTGATTATTCATAAAGTATTTAATATTTGATTTTGTTCTGATTTATTGCAGTCACTCTACAAGCACTTGCATGAACATTTCACGGTACATCTCTTAAAGCAGGACCTTTTTGCATTTTCATGAAAAACTCTTTATTCATTGCTTTCAAGAGCTGTGGGTGCCTAGAGATCCTGTAGCCTTAGGCCAATGTGTAGCTTGTGCAGTATATAACATGGTGTTTTGATTCACTGCTGACCTGAAGGTTGTGTTAGAAAGGAGGAATTAATGTGTGCTCCATGCTGGTTTCAGGGAGATGCATGGCATCACTGAAATAAGTGTCTGGTTGATGAGATGCATGTATGTGGGAACTATTGCTGTTCTGCCCCCAGAATAGCAGTGGTTTGGAGAGAGAGTGAAGGTAGTAAGTGACAGATCAGCTCCCGAATGAGTCAGAAAGAAACATCTGAGCTATAGAATAGAAAGAGATTTGCTTTATAGGGCCAAGATTGTGGAGTTTTTTATGTTGTGTTTTGATGAAGGTATCTATCCCCTGGACTGCCACCTCTTTCACTCTTGAGAAGATGCTCTGCTTGGCTTTCACTCACTACCTCTGTGGCAGCACTCCTCTCCCTCTGGGAAAATGGTATCAACATGTCCTTTAACTACAAAGTCACTTTCAGAACTTTCCCTTCTTTGTTTTGGGTTCTTTTTGAATAACAGCAGGTTGCAGTTTCACCTGGCAGGCAGCTAAGTATCACACAGCCATTCTGTCACTCTCCCACAGTGGAAGAGGAGAGAAAATCCAAGAAGATGAAAGTGCAAGAACTCACTGGTTTAAGGAGAAAGGAAAATCATTAAAGAAAAAAATAAAGTTAAGTGATGCACAGTGCAATTGCATGCCAGTAGCCAACTGATACCCAGGCAATCTCTGAACAAAGGAAGCCCCTGGATCTTGGCCAACTCCCTGCAGTTTTATTGTTGCATATATGACATCATATGGTGTGGCACAATACTTTGGTCCATTTGGGTCACTTGTTCTGATTGTGTCCCCTCCCAGCTTCGTGCACTGTATTGGGTCTGTGTGGCAAGGCGGCAGATGCTGCAGAGTGGGCTCTGTGAGGAGAGCCCAGCACTGCCCCATATCAGAGCAGAGCCAAAAGAGGACCCACTGCTGCTCATAGCAGTTGGCCATAAATTATACTAATCTCCCTTAGACTGAGTTCTTTTTGCCCATGACAGTAACTGGTGAGTGTCCATATCTCAACCTACAAGGTTTTTTTCATCATTTCTTCTCCCTGTACCTCTGAGGAGGGGCAGTAAGGGAAGTGTGTGTGGGAACTTAGATACATATGGTGTGAAACCACCACAGGAAGAAAATTCACTGGCTTATGAGGGAGAGTACAGGATTATAAAACAGAGCCAATAACAAGCCCACTTGTTATTGTGGATCACTACATCACCCAAGGCAGTTCTTAAATGTACCTTTCTCTTACTGCTTAGTTGAGCACTTGCTCTCATGTTTCTCATTCTCAAAGCTGACCCAGAACTCTCACTCCCTGATAAAAAGGTGCTCCCTTCTAATTTCTTCACTTTCACAGTCAACATGCACCAGCTTTTCTCCTGCCTATGCTGGCCTTAGTACAACAAGCCCTTTTCCTTCTCCAGTGGCTATTCCTCACCCTGAAGGACAGCAGTCATAACTCCTCACATCCTTTATCTTGCTGAACTAAACATATCTTTTCATCCTCTCTCACACGGAAAGCTTTGCTTTTCTTTGGTCAGTGTAGAGATCTCACTCTTATCCCACAGCAAGTTCTATGAATAGAAGTGAATCATGCAGTATTCCAGGGGCAAATCTCTTTTGGATCCTCAACCAAAAATACATCTTAGGGTCACATTTCCCTTTTTCTCAGCAGCATCCCTTTGGCTGTTTGTCTGTCATTCACAAATGCTAATGTTTGGCGTATGACCACGCTATTTCTGTGTCAGTTCTTTTGCACTATTTAATTTGATTGCATTTCCACTGTTTGTTCTCAAGGTTATCCAGTCCATCTGTCTTGTTATCTCACACTTCCTCTACACTTATAAAGCCCGTGAGCTTTGTAACTAAAATTTCATTACTTTTTAAGGCAGTCAATAATGGAAATTGGTCCTAAAATGTGTCCCTGAGGATCCTTATTAGGAACTTCCCTTCAGCCCGGTCCTTCTTCTTTGAATGCAGTATATAGCTGTCTTACCTTACTCCTCATATATTAATCCCCATTTACTTCAGCTTAACTAAGATTCTCTCACATGGCACCTACCAAATGCTTCACAGAAGCTTCAATCAATTATATTATCTTATTTTTTGTGCAAAGAGAACGATACTCATGAGGTAGATCAGGTTTCTTTGATACAATTTCTCTTTGAAAATCTTGTGTTACATTTCAATGCATTTTCCATTTATCACTGTGTAGTTAATGTTTCCTTCTGCTAATATTTGTTCTGAAGTTGTGCATGCCATGGAGGTCAGGCCTCTCCCTTTATCAAAGCTTGCCCTTTTGAAATTGCAAACTGTCATCCCGGGACTATTGTTGTTTATCCTTCTGTTTAAAGAAAATCAACTCATGATCAGTAGATTCAAGGTTATCTTCTTTGACCTGTGCTTTTACAATGGCTTTATTTTCTTACCAAAACAAAATCTAACATAACTTCTCCTGCTGCTTTTGGAGAATGTGATATGTGGAAAGAGTCAATCAGCTATTTCCGGGCATATCTGGGTCTTACCTCAATAGCATTTGTTCTTCAGTTTATATCTGATATTCTTTCCATAATACCACACTCCTGGTAATGTTTCTCACTTAATAACATTGAAGACTTATATCATTGTCCAAAACCTACAGTACACTGTATGAACCCTTAACAATCTGCAGACATCTTAGTTTTCCATAGAGTAGTATTTGCTGATTAACTGGGAGAAATAAGAAGGCAAATCCATTTGTAGCAAACCTTTCCTGAAACAGACAATGCAAATCTGAATCTAAGTGGCATGTAAAGAGTGCAAAAGCTGCCTATTAGAATGGCACTTGTCATTGTCCTTGCACTGCCAGTTTGTATCAAAACAGTACATGTATGTAGCAAAGCAAAGTAAGGGTCCTATCTCTGCTGAAGCTGCTCTGCCTGTCATGATTAGCAGCTGAGATCTCCACCTAAGTTGTATGAACCCAGCAGAATCCATCTGCTGAACCATCTGTGGGACGAGTCACTAAAATTATAGCCCATCTGTTGTTTCACTGCCACTAAGTTTGTCTGCCAGCCTCATCCTCCCTCTATTATCAGAATACTTGTCTTTCCATGTGGTCCTCCTCTTCTCTCTCTCCTCATTTTCATTTTTCATGTGTGTTTTTTATTTGTTTAGATTATTTATTTATTTATTTATTTATTGTTAAGATATTGTCTTTCCAAACTCTGAAGAAGGAGGTTGTATTCTTACTGGCCTCCAGTCAGCCAAGAACAAATTACTTCGGGCAGAGCAAAGGTCTGTTGTGTACAATATCATTGCTGGAGCAGTTCCTGGGCCTTCAGAGACTAGGCAGGAGAACCAGAGAAGTCAAACTTCTCACCAGTGACAGATGGAGATAGGCTGTCTGCACAAAGCTTGGAACTGTGGCTTGCTTTGTAAACCTCTGCCCAAGCCACCAAGACTTGGCACAGTTTGGCTAACACAGTCCCCAGCAATGTGATTTTGTTAAAGGAAGATTCATTTCTTCCAGAGATAAGCAGTGTGATGTTAAGACACAAAGAGAGCAGAAATGCACACCAGAACATAAAAATTCCAGATGAATCACAAATGTACCACAAAAATTCTAGGCCCATCTTCAACTGTGCTGTACCAGCAGAGCTCATTTCGGGCAAGAGATGAAAATTATTTTACACTAGTTAAGTTTCTCCCCCACATCTAATCTCTCACATGGGAATGCAAGAAATTTAGATTGTGATTTGACCTTTCCTCGCTCTTCAGGAAAGTTTTTTTCAAGCTTTATTTATTTATAATTTTGAAAATTCAATCTTGCCTTTAATGTCATACTCTAAAACAAAACCAATAGCAAGAAATATCCATTCACTTCTCTCCTCCTACCTATCCTTTTTATGCTTGTGGAAACAGTGGGTTTTTCACTGGAGGACCAGCTTTGGCTCACCATCAGCCATGAGACAGTACTGTGGGGATGGACAGGGAGAGTGGCTGTATGCGAAAAAGCTGGCTGAATTTTGTTCAGCAAAAGGCTTCAGCTTTGAGTCTCCCTTGTCTTGAACCAATCTATCCACTGCCTTTAGAAGGACCTAGAGAGCTTTATCGCTTCATTTAGGCTCTTGGATTGCATGCATAAAATAAAGTGGTTTGAGACCCCTGCCCTCTATACCCGCCCTTGCTTCTTTTTTGCCTAGGTTTAAATTCACCACCACCACCACCAAGAGATGTTAAAATGATTAATTTTTCTCTTAAAAAATTAAAAAGGCAGCAACCTGTGCCTTTAATTTTCATATTGGCTAGATTTTAGCTTCAGCCTCCACCCACTGATTCTTGTTAGATTTTCATCTGCTAGATTAAAGGGCTTTCTCCTGTCAGATATCCTCTTGTATAGGAATTTATATTCCTGCACTTGGGAACATCAGAGATCAAGATAAGAACATAAGCAGCACTGAATACTGCTGCACTTTAGGAGAGGATGGGCTTAAAAAATACCCTGGCTGACATGATCACTTTTCACAAAGAAAGTGCAAGTAAGAGCAATGTTCTCTCTTGGCAAACAGGCTGGAGAAATAGCAGCAGTAGTGCAAGCCTGGAAAACAGTAATTTCTTGGCTCTTTTGAAAAATTAGATTTTTGGTCTTTTGTGCAACATTCACTTTAAAGGCACTGCTTGTTTAGTAGCACCTATCTCAAGCAAGAACCAGTACCCTCAAGACAGGAGTTAATGGAAATCTTCAGTAGAAAGGGAAGTTAAATGTAAAACAATTAGTAGAAGAACCAAGGAACAGAATTAACTCAGTGCATGGATGAGGAGTGCAAAAAAGAAAAAGTAAAAACACTTGGTACATTTGGGCCCACGGATCTAGTCCAATTTTCAGATGTGCTATTCTGGAAGAGTTGAAAGTATTATCATTTGGCATATAGAGGCAGTACTGTTCAACAAGTACATGTTTCCATTGGGATGGATGTATCGATCTAAAAACAAAATCCAAGATAAACAAATTATCTATGTTTGGTGGTTTTCTCAGTGTCTATCAGACATGCATCTAGGCATTCAGTTTGTTAGACTTGCAGTTTTGTGAGCTCCAGTGAGCTTGAAGATCTGCATGCAGCAAGACTGGGATAGTTTTCCTTGCTTACCCATTGATGACCACTAAAAACTGTTCTGGGAACTCAGGTTTGGAATCGAGGCCATTCCTGGCCAATGCTGTCTCCTGAAAACCCTGGTCATTGCACACTCCTGTGGCATCTCCTGTCTTTGACTTTTTAAGAGTTTTTATGTTCAGCTGAAGCACATAGAAAATAACTTTAAACTAGTGGCAAGGAAGCTACAAAATGTAATACTCAAGAAAGACTCACTGAGTGCTTTTTTATAGGGAGAACATTAAAAAATCATTTGGACTCTGCAAGCAAAAATAAAAATGGTCAGGGCAGTCTCTAGATGCTTTGGCTAACCTACAAAGCTGCCAGAACATTCAACAGCATACAGTCAGTGAGATAGCACTGCTCAGAAAGGAGGAGCAGAACTGTGTCTCTGTACAATTCAAAGATGTGACATTCCTCAGCAAGGAAACACAGTAGAACTGCAGGATGGGCTAGAAGTATGGTTATGGCCAGTAGCTGCCAATTACAAAACGTTCCCTTGTCCCTTTTTGGACAGAAAGCTTGTATCCAGCAGGCACCTGGAGCACAAGTGTGCAGAATAGAAAGAGATAAGCTCCCAAGAACAAGCATCCCTTGCATAGAAAACTTTTAAATTTACTTGTCCTTCTATACATGATTTTAGTGCCAGAGAAGACTGTTGTGATCATCCATTCTGAGCTAACTCTAATCTCTGTCTAGGAAAGAGTAAGCAGGGAAAAAAAGCAGGTGAAGGGAGCAAGTAATCCAGGGGTGTGTCAATACAAACTGCTCTTTAAGGACATGGAGGAGCACTTGACTGTGGTCTGTAAGATAAGAAGAAGATATGAAATAAATAAAACAGGTATTTGTGCCAATGTAGTCGGTGGAACTACAAGCAAGAGGGGCATGGAGAGGTCCTCTAGCTGAGGGACCGTTTCTTTGGTGGGCAGAGTAGTACTGCTGTCTGATGTGTAGTTTTGTTTTTCCTGTAACAGGACTAATTCAGGGAGGGTGGAAGGTGCAGCAGGCACTGTTCCACTTTCCAAAGTTGGGGCACTAATCAGGAACGGTTAGAAGATGCTGCTGTGGTACTTTCCCCGACACAGAGGGACAGAAGGTTAGTACTGATGTCATGCAGAATAGTGTGATGCAACAATTGTGGGGTGAATGCTGAACTCACCAGCTCAGGAAGCAGGAGCAGTGTAAGTAGTGACAGACTTTGCTGAGACCTAGCTCTGTGGCCTTGCGTGCTGGTTTGCTCCCTCATGGAACTGGAGCGGGCATTTCTGCATAACAATACACTGTATAGATGTGTTATTGTGCTCAAAACTAGCTCAGGTATCTCTAACATACCGCTGTGTAGACATGATGTAAAATTAAGATCCATTTATTTTTTTGGTAGGATAGTTTATAGCTCAGGATGCAGAACTGCAAGTGTATCCATGTGCTAACTGCTACAGGCCAGGAAGACCTTCTGGTCGCTGTTTGTTCTTGGTTACTAGGCTTGCTCTAGGCTATTCCTTTGACACATGTCTGTAATGTGTAAGACCTGTCTGCATCTGTATAGTTTTCAGTGCTAATAATTTGAGAAACATAAACTGAAGGACTAGTGCAGCCAGGAATGAAATAATCCTGTTACCTTCAATAAACAACAGTTTAAGATTAATATACATACTTACTCTACATTTTATTATCTGCTCCCTGATCCTCTACCACCAAATATATCTTTGGACATTTAAAATTCCAAATCACTTTGTTATGCTAAAGAAGATTTAGGGGAAGGAGGGGGAGTGGTGTTTGACTGCAATATATAAATTTCATAAGGAAGAAACTAATTGGAAAGAGGGGCTCTAAAACTGGAGGTATCAAAGCAAAACCAGAAGCACTTAGGAGACTGTTTCCTATGTAGTGTAATTCAGTGCAAATTCTTGGGCTCACTGATGAGGCTCAAAAAAAAAGATGAGAAAAGTGAAGGGATTCTTAATACCAGGAGAATGAAATACATGGTCTAACTATATTAGATCCCTGTGAACACATGATTCCTAGACAAACTGGACACTGCCTCCATATTAAGTTGTTCTAAGAGTCAGGGACTGGGCAGCAACAGCATAAAGTGTTCTGTAGAGAGAAGTTGCTTGGCACAGACGTTCCATCTCCTTGTTGCATCTCCCTTAACTGTAACGCATGTGTTACTGTGGATGCAGACAATCTGGAAGTTCATGACTGGAGATGAAATCCCTTGCAACATGTTCTTGTTCTGGCTGGGATAGAGTTTATTCACAGTTGAGAGAGAGAAACATCTGAGGTTAACGTCTTTGCTTGGACATGTTGTTGTGGGAAGTGCCACTACGAAGGAAGCCCATATAACTGGTTCAGTCGCAATGCCTAACTACTAAACTGCTGCCATTAGTGGGGGGTGAAAGCCATCCTAATTGTCCAGAACCTTTCTCCAGCATAACTGTGTGCCCTAATATCTATCCGAGCATGACTTCCATTAAAAATCTACATGATCTATGCTACAACCAGGCAGAAAACTCTACCCAAAAGATAATTGGTTTGGAAAGCAAAAGTATTTCCGGGAATTTCTGAGCAGCTCTCCTTTGAACTGATGAATTTCTTAAAGTTACTTAAGAGAAATAAATAGCTTTATGCAATATGCCAGCTAATTTGTTTGACAGCTGATGAAGAAGGAGTGGGGAGGGCAATGTGGAGAAAAACGATTCACTGAAAAATATTTGCTTTCTGCAGAAGTAGTCAAATAATGACAGGTCCTAGTCAGAAATAAAGTAGTCATAAAAAAAAGATTCATTGCATAATTTACTTGAAACAAATAATGTGACCACCTCTATTCCTCAGCTACAAAAACAAATTTACCTAATAGCATATGACAGGTCTTTCTTAGGAAAATATATTGCTATTCAGTCAGCATGTACATTTTTAAAGGAACTGGCGTTGGGGAAAAAAAGCACCCTTCAAGCACTTAATAAAAGAGATTTTTCTTTATGACTTTAATTTCAAATACATTAGGAAAATCACTTGATTCTCCTTATATGCTGCCAGATTTTGAATAACTGGCTTTCAAAGCACTACAGTGCTCGAGCTAATTTAATATTCTAAGAGGAAACTTGTCAGAGCAGCATGTGGTATCAGCCACAATGGTTTGGAAGTTTACCATTGTGTGAAAACATCATCATCATCATCATCAGATCACAACATGAGAGATGGGGACTGATGCAGGCTCATCACAGAAGAAGGAATCTTTGTCGATCTTACCAGTCTTGCAGCAAACAGGTTCAGGGGTAGGACTTGCTTTATGATTGTCAGTTGTGAGCAGCAGTAACCATAGATCTCCTCAAAATCTTAGTTCAGCATTTGGATCCAACTGAGCTCTGACCTGAAGTAGAGACGGTCTTTCCAAGTGGTTCATAGCGTTTGCCCACTAACTCTTTTTAGTGGAACAAAGCTGAGTCAA
This sequence comes from Pavo muticus, assembly GCA_016647715.1. Taxonomy (NCBI): domain Eukaryota; kingdom Metazoa; phylum Chordata; class Aves; order Galliformes; family Phasianidae; genus Pavo; species Pavo muticus. Next base: position 1,704,034 of record JACDJE010000062.1, read on the forward strand.
TATCATGTTTTTATAAATGCTGGTTTGTTAGTTTGAGTCTGTCTGGAGGGGATCCTGCCAGCAAAAAAATGCAGTTTGTCATGCTTTTTGTCTGAAGTTTCTCCAGAGCAAAAATATACTGCCCATAAACTGTGCCTAAGGCTTCTGTAATTTTTAGAAACCATTTGTAACCATCTAAATGTTGCTGTTGGCATCTGGATTTGGTCAAAAGAAAAGTATGCAAATTCTCATGAATTCAAGTCCAGAGTAAATTTGTCCTAACCTTCCATGTAAACATTTTAAGACGTGAAATACCTTTATCATTGATCTCACCAATCAGAGAGTGAACAAACTGCCAGCAGAAATGTTTATGGGGAGAAATCTCTTTTACACTTTGGATGTAAACTACATATGGAATTTTCTAAATTCTAAATGCTATTGTTACACAAATGACAAAGAATATGACACTGGAAGAGCCACTGCCCTCCTTCCTGATGTCTCTGTCGTCAGTCAGGAGAACAGAGGAGTGCTGTAGTTAGTACCCAAGAGTGAGTACAAGTTAGTACCCAAGAGTGAGTAAGCACAGGAGGACTGGTGTTTTATGGCTGCAGCCTTTAAGGGATGTTTATTAACTTATTCATGGATGCAGACGTTGATTTTGAGGGCAATGGAAAAAGATGTCAGTTCCAAGGGACTCTCTGCTGTCTATTGTGTTTTCTATGTCTTCTACCAAGACCGTTCCTCAGTAAAGATTTGCTCTCTTAATTGTTTCTCCATTCTCACGTTAATATAAGCTCATCAAACAAATGCAGCTCTGATCAGGGTGTAGTGGGCAACAGAAGAATTTGCTCTGAATATCTGTAGATATACAATCTAATTTACACTGGTGGCACAGTATTCCGCTAGTCAGTGAAGGGTGGAAATGTACCTTACGTAGCGATTCTGCCTGTCCTCATATATGAATCTAAGAAAGGTGGAATAAATTGTGCTTGTGAGTTATTGATCTTTGTTTTGGAAACAGAAGTGGGGTTTGTACAAGATGCTAATTTCCAGACAGCTGGAGCTGGATTGTTCCCATCCCACAGGAGGTCTACTCCTGGTTCTGCTTCCAACCAACTCAAGTATGCTATCTCAGTTATTACCCTTGTAACTGTATTTCTTAATCAGAGGAAATAATTCCAAATTTATCTGCATAGCAGGATCTCTAAGCAAAATAAAAAGAAGAACAACCCTCAGTTTCACACTATTCCACAATATTAAAAACACTTTTATCCTCCAAAAACAGTATGCCCTCATTTGTCTAGAGATTGGGAGCACAAGTCCTTCCTTCACTCCTCTTTGTAGCATTGTTTATTTATAAAAGTATCCAGATCCTGAGCTCTTTGAGGTCTTCTGCATAATGTTCGTGTTTCAAATGGCTTTTATTACAATCATCTTAGTCTTGAAGTCCTCATCACAAGTAGGCCATTAATTCTGTGGTGGGTAACTTCAGCCCAGTGACTTTAAGGCACTGTTTATTTATTGTTAAAGCCTGAAATGATTTTGTTTTGTGGAAATACAAGCATCCTCTAGACTTCATGCCTTCAAGGCTATTTTTTAAGCTGAAGTCTTTTTCTTATCAGAGAGTTGCACAACTTCAGTAGCTCACTGCAGCACAATGTGAAGGCCTTTAAAAAATCAGAAGTGATTTATGCAAAAGATTTTTCACTAATCCCTCCTCAAATACCACATTTCTGAGAGACATTTGAGGAAAGTAAGCTCTTACTTCCTACAAATATTTATACAGCCTCAATACAGCTATAAAGGCAGAAGAGGCAAGTCAATGATGAAATAGAAAAGTTTCTAGGCAGAAATATTTACTCATGGGAAAATGCATCCCGAGGCTTTAGAAAAATAAATGGCATGATAGAAACACAAATAGCACAGAAACTCTATTAAGTATCAGTTTGAGTTTGCCTACTGTGAGTGCTATCTTGTTTCCTGTCCTTTTCCACAGCTCTTAACATGGCAGAATGAGACCAGGGCCAATACCAAAATTAGCTGCTTGTTGAGTACTGGTAGTTGTGATGAGACCCAAGACTCTGGTCAGTTAGCTTTAGTTCAGGAAGTACGGAGACATGTTTTTCAAAGATGAGTGTTTCAAATGAAGTTTCACACTGCATATTTAACCTTAAATGCATGGGCTGTTATATGCTTAGCACTTCACTTATTTATGATATTATTTAGTTCTGAAACTGCACAAGTTCTTCATTAAGAGTCAAATGGAAAGTCTTCCATTTTATCTTTGAGAGCGTAGTTTTTCTCTTCAAAACCCTTGTTGTGATATGTGGAACACAGAATGTCCCAGCTGCTCAGACCGAATACTTCTTCCTTTCAAATTGGAACATTTACTATGGGGGGCAAAAATGTCCATTCAGAACCAGATACAGGATTTGTCAGAATGGAAAGTTATGGAAAGTTTTTCTCAAATTTAGTAAGAAAGACCTAGACTAGCTTCTTTTGGCTCTTCATTTGGCAAATAAGAAGGGACAGACCAAGGAAATGCAGTTTCTCTTACATTCTGAATCAAATGTTTATTGCCGCTTCCCTGAATCACTTAATAAAAGGTGAGATACCATAAAACTTACCCACTTAATGAGAACAGGATTAAGTTGCTGCAGGGTATGTAATACAAGAAATATTTGAAATCAAAAGGAAGTAAAAGAACCGTTTAAAAAAAAAATGAAAGATTAGCCAGACTGATTTCTGAGGATGAGGTTTGCTCCTCTTTGATTATTAAAGAAGAGAGAATAACAGAGCAAGGAAGTGTGGCTCTGGTCACTTTGGGACCTGCTTGTAGCTTTGTTACTGAATTCATTTTAATGTGTGACATACTCAATCGCTGTGCCTGCCTCAGTGGCAGTCATTTGGTTCCTCCTATTCGTTTGACTGTCTATCATATTTAAACTCTTAGATCTGGGACTTATGTATTGCTGTAGATGTTGCAATTGTCTCTTTATAAGGCAAGGGTGCATGAACTGCTTTCTCCTCTTCTTAACAGTTCTTTTTTTTTTCTCAGTATGAGAGAATTAAGAATAAGCAGAGTCATTTTTCTTCTATTTTTTTCTTCTATTTTCTTCTTCTCTTTGAAGCTATCCAGCTGGTGGCTGAGCTCAAAAGGGAAAGGGGAAATCTGGGCAGAAAACATATAACAAAGATTGAAGTAACTGTGGAGAAAGCAAAATGCAGAATACTAGGTTTTGGCTGTAAAAACATAGCTTTAGCCAATTCAGGCTGACTGTATTTGTATGGTCTGTAATTAAAAGGCACTGTACCAAGAATGGGTCAAATTCTTTTACAGTAATGATTCTGACCTTCTGAATTTCACTCACGCTGAAGTGGTAATAATTACACGCAACTCTTTTTCTCAAGATTCTTCTGAGTACTGAAGCAAACAGTAGATAACAAGCAGCACCTTTTTTTTCATGATAAAAACTCTCAAGTCTGAGTCACAAGAGAAAAACTGGGGTTTGTTTTTGCATTCCATAACAAATAGCAAAAACATAAAGAAATGTTGACTTCCAAACTAATTTTAAAAATTCTTCAAAGGTATTTCTAAATGTCACACCAATACTTTTCTTACACAAGGTAACTCCAATCTTCTTCTTGGTTATGTTCTGCATTCTACAGAAAGCTCTTCATTGATGCTTCTTGCAGATCAATAGTCCATAAACAAATATATTTCCTTCCTTGTTAATCCTATCAGGTGCTACCTTATTTTTAACTTGTATCTTTTGAGAAGTCCTTGCCTCTGACATCTCTTAGTCAAGAAAAAAGTGTTCTTGTTTTAATCAGTTTTTTTTCTCCTGTTAATCTCCCTCACAAGTCTTAATGGTGAATATCCTTTTCCTATGATTTCTTACATTTATTTTCTATTGTTGCACATGGTTCTCTACAGTTACGAGAGAAAATGACCATGAATGTTAGTAAATTGTTACTTTTGGGAAACAGCTTTTAGAAATCCTAATGGAGTGTATGAAAAAAATAAAAATTATAGGAAAAATGAGCAATGTTCAATGAGCAAGGATCAGAGACTTTATGCTGTAAGTCAGTGTAAGACTACTTAGAGATTCAGCTGCATCATGCTAGGAAAACAACCATAGACTGTCATCTGCTGTTTCCCCTGGTTGAGGGCCACAGAAATGATCCTAGGGATGGAACACCTCCCCTGTGATGACAAGCTGAGAGAGCTGGGGCTGTTCAGCATGGAGAAGAGAAGGATCCGTGGAGACCTGAGAGCTGCCTTTCAGTATCTAAGGGGGGCCTACAGGAAGGAAGGGGACAGAGTCTTTAGCAGGGTCTATAGGACAAGGGGAAATGGTTTCAAACTAAAAGAGGAGAGATTGAGATTGGATATAAGGAAAATGTTTTTTACAATAAGAGTGGTGAGACACTGGTACAGGTTGCCCCAGAGATGCTGGATGCCCCGTCCCTGGAGACTCTCGAGGTCAGGCTGGATGAGGTTTTGAGCAACCTGAACAAGCTGTAGGTGTCCTTGTTTATTGCAGGGTAGTTGGACTGGACGGCCTTAAGGGTCCCTTCCAAATGATTCTATGATTCTATGAACCTGTGCCAACATCTGCCCAGCTCCTTTAAACTCTCACAGCAGAGCCTTAGGTTGTAACTAAATTAACTACAGCAAGGGCCTCTTCCCTTTCTTTGCATTGGAGCTGCAGGAAAACTTCTAAACCACCAGAAGATCAATGTTTCATCATAAATATGGGGATTTGTAGCCTTGTCAATAGGAAGAGGGAAGTAGCTTGTCTTAGAACAGCACATTGCTCCCCTGCAGTACTTCAGAGCAAGTAATTGAACAGCTTGTCAGGCACTGCTGTTGAAATTCTGAGCAGCCTTAAAAATGTAGTGCTACTGTTGACTGCAGCAGAGCCAGGATGTGCGGGAGAGCCCTTGATCCTTCAAGCAGCATCCCCTCCATGGCCATGCTGTGACTAAGGAACCAACAAGGAGAAGGGTGACAGACAAGTTTTCTCTTCCAAGGCTTCAGCCACTTAAATGAGACATGTTTTTTTCACCATATTAGGGTAGAATAAATTTAGTGCCAGCACTCCCAGAAGTGAAGAAGTTTATTTGACTTCGATATTAGTATGCCCAAAGAAGCAACCCGTCTCCCTCTGGGTGAAACAGTGAGGACAGCTCACTGCTTCACATTTTGAAAATAACTCCAACTACTTGTAAGTCAAGTACTGCAGAGCAAGATCTCTGGAAACTTGGGTCTGGAATCTTCCCAATGCTAAGAGAAGAGAACAGTGGGTACCCACAATTCTACCTTCCTCACTCTGTGTTTGCATGGTAGAGACAGCTGGGGATGGAATCTTAACCTGCTAGAGTGTGAATATTTTATTCAAAACCTTTGGTGAAAATTTGTGAGATAATTTAATCAAACCTGTGAAATATTAGGTCAGTTCTATTAGTTGCATTTCTAATAGGAAAAGCATGTTGTGTTTCAAAAATGACAATGAATTATTCAGTATATAACATTCAGCCAGCTACTCCGGCAACTGAAAGGAACCTGTAGAAAAACAATTGACATTAAACTGCCCCTCAAATGAGTCTGAATATTGCAGCCTATTCCAGTAACAAAAATGTTTTCCACCACTCTAGTTTTCTAGTGCTTTCCATTCTAAGAGTTTTTAGGTAAGGCTGAAATCAGCAAGCATCCAGTGCTTTCCTACAAACTTTGCTAATGAATGAGTGATAATGTCTCTTTTTTCTGTAATTTTGTTTTGTTAAAATTACTACCTTCTAGGAGAAATGATCCAATGGTAGTAATATAAAGGAAATCCTTGGCTGGCTCAGAGCATTTCTTAACAGTCTTCCTGAATGTCTTGGCCTTGGATATTGTAGGACTCTCAAAACCAATGGCAAATGTTCTTGCTCATTCATTTCCTTTGAAGCTTTTGCAGAGTCATGGTAGTACTGTGAAAGGGAGGATAGTCTGCTGAAGGAAAAACATCCAGAGCATGGTTTGTAATCAGACTGGTCCCATCCTGTTTGTTTATTTTCAGTTCAGAGAAAAAAAAAATCTACAGAGCATAAAAACCTGAATCCACTGAGATCTGTTTTGCCTGAATGACTTTATCTTTCTCCCAAACTGTTCCTGCATCAGCCCGTACAGCAAACCCACCACTGGGGTTTTCAGCACTGGATGCCATCCCATCTAGGTCATGGCTAGCCCAGAGTTCATAACAGATTGTTGTTGCCTCCAGCAAACTTGGGAGAATGGTATGAGACCGTATGGACCCTGCAGCCCATTTTCCTTCATCTGTAAGAGCGTAATATTATCCTGGTGCCCATGCTGTGAAAAATTGTATAGTGAATGCCTTTTCTGCATGATAAAGAAGGAAAACCTGCTTTTGAGGATAGTTACGGAAATATGTTTCAGATTTATAAGCTGATCTGTGACATTTATTTCAGTCTTAAATTGGCATTCGCCTACGAGTGAGGTGAAAGAAGTTTACTTCTATAATAGATGCATCTCTTTAGTTAGGCAGTTTTTCTCCTGCAGTATTTCTCAGAGAGAAGGGAAAACATCCTCCTCACATGCAGAGAAAAACAAAATAAGATGAAACAGAGTCTCTTCTACCAGAGTTTTTTTAACTACTTGGAAAGTAGGAGGTGAAGAAGGGCATTATTTCTTACACACGAAAACAAACTCATAGAAATAAATAAAATAGTAATTGGCCTATACTCCTCAAGGAAAAACACCTCAAATTTTTAGACCAGATAATTGTCACTGTGTATGAGTGAAAAAAGTACAATTCCCATTCATGTAATAGACAAGGATTAATTAGGAATTAGAATGGTTTGTAGTTCCTGTGACACAAGAGTTTGCTAGAGCTGTTGATTTTGTTATCCTTTCAGCATTTTTCATAGCAAGAGCCAATTTCCAGAATCAGAAAATGGTGGAAATATTTTTTTCTGTGACTGTTTGTTTTTTTTTAAGTGCTTGCAAAATTGTTACTGAAATTCAGAAATAAAATCCTAGTACCTCTTTTCACCTTTTCTGTTTTTTCTCTTTCTCCTTTCCCCTTCTTTTCCCTTCACTGACTTTAGAATCTCAGCTACGAACAATTAGGTAAATTCACAATTAGAATTAACCTGACATCTAGCATCTGAACAGACGGTAAATGTCTCCAAGCTCTGTGATTTCCTGCATCCTTTGCATGTATCATCTCACAACACTAAGGGGGAGACTGGGTTAAGCATGTTGTAGAACTTTAAATTCATCATTCTAACATTTTGTATCAGGAAGGAGAAACATTGACTGCCAGTTTTGAAAATGAAGTTTTGCAAGCTTATGTGTGAAAAGGCTATTGCCCTACTACCTATCAATAGCGCAGGATATTTAAGCTCTGTAGAAATTCTAATGGTGTCGTGATATAAATCATCCTGACATGCCTATGCAAGAAAAAAGTTATTGTGTGAGGCTAGCAGGATCTCTCTAAAAGACCTACATCAAGAAAATGAGGCTTTGTTTCTTCTGCCCAGGCATTGCTGTACTTCATAAATATACCCATGAATTACATATACAGCCCCTGATTCAGCAGAGAATTTGCATAAATGCTTAACTATAGGGTTGTGCTTAAATTTAAGCACAAGGTTAAGTGTTCTCCTGAATCGTAGATCTTTCACAAAGCAACTCTTTTCTTGTCAACAACATGGTTTATTCTTGGTTTTGATTGGTCAAGTATGGATTTCATTAAATTATACACCTTCTTTACCAGCTAAACAATATAAAAGCAAGTCTCACAACTTTTGTCTGCCCACCACTTACATGTACCATAAATGCAAAGATATTTTCACCTATAGCATAAACACTGGATATTCTTCTTTCCTCTGTCTCCTACAGAGATGTTTGTTGTAGGGAAAATGCTAGTGAAACTATTCTCCTGACCTGAAACACACTTAAAACACCAGATTGTTCAGCTTCAAAGACGTGAACAGTCTCAGTGAAGTTTACAAAGGGAATGCTCTGGTTTAAACCTAGGCACATGCCGAAAGTACTTTGATGAAAATGGGTCTGCTTATGTGGATTTAGATTTTTTTTTTTATAGTCAGAACTTTAAAAATATTTAAAAATATTCATTCTCTAACAGCTCCTGTTTAGAAAGATATATGTCCAGAAAGCAACAACTGTGTTTTTCAGACTCGCTAAAGTCTTGAAAGTATCAGTGAAATTGTCGTTCTCAATAAGCTTGATTAGTTATCTATGGCTCTTTATTAGGGGGACTCGGTCTCCTTTAGCATCTTTGCTATTGTCAACTCTCTCCCGTTGTAATAATTGGGTGATAAAACAGCTGAAGGATTGCTTTGATAAAACACACTGCTGAGTTTCCATAACTGTCAACCAGCATAATTGCAATTAGCCAGTTATTAATTGATTCACCATTACAGAAGACATGCGTACTAAAAACAGTCATTATTCTAAGGAGTTTGTAATCTAGGAGGCAAAAACAGGAAAAATCAGGCATAGGGAGAAGTTGAGAGGGATTGGGTTTCATGGTTACTATTGCTGGCTGCATTCTGTTCACTATATTTTGATTAAATTTTATTCTTTGTAAACTACTGCTAAATATTCTTTGATTTTACTGTTACAGAGGGCAGAATCTGGTCTTCCCTCTGGCTGTGCATGCTGCTTTCTGTCTTTCATGCCTTCCTCTTTTCTGCTGAGTTACCTGTTGTTAACAGCACAAATGATCAAAAACATGTCCTTGCTAAAGTCAGACAACAAGCTGTTTATGACTCTAAAATAAAGAAGCCTTCTGGTTATTTGGCTCAATTGGAGCCATATGGACTATCTACCTCCTAAGAGCAAGTGACAATGAGTTGGAGAAAGAGACTCCCTCCCTGAAACACTAAACAGAAAGTGTTGATCTAATTGACAGAGAGAAGATCTGGGAGGTTAAATGAAACAGAATCTGATACAGCCACTGCTTTAAATGCTCTGTAAATCTAGGCTTAAGCAAAGGGTAAGAAGCTCAAATGAGAAATGAAATTATTTTAAACTATATTATGAAAATTGCAAAAATGCTACAATTGTGTGAGCCTTTGTATATAGGTGTACGCCAGAGTAGTTTCCTGTTGCATAGTACAAATCATTGCAGAAAAAAAATGCAAAAGCATTTCAGTGAATACAGGCAAGCCTTGAATTACAGTAGAGAAGGTTAGTGTAGTCAGCATATCTGCAGCAATTGCAGAAGAACCTTGCTGATACGCACAAGATGAGGCCATCCACTCATGGAGTTGAACTCTAGGTACTGCACACACTATCACAAATATCAGAGCAAGCTATGCAGGAATTGCACAAGAAACTATCCATGAGACATGTAGTTGCTCAGAGACTTCTCTTAACAGTAATTAAACTGTCCAACTATGGGCTGAGTCAGTACTTCTTCCCTGGCATGAGCTTGCAATTTGAAGATTCAAAGCAATTTTTACTTCTCAGGCCAAAAAAATATTTTCCTTTCTTCATCTGAGCATTTGTCAAATCCTTAGAGACAGTGTAACATTCATGCCACAGCTTCTGCAGATGCTGCTAGAATAAACAGATTTTTACAACACCGGTCTTCCCTCCTTGATGTTTGCCTGCCCTCTGTATTTGACTGTGATATTTTTTTTTAGTGGCAGATGCCTTGATAAGTTCCTATTGCAGCCTGTTTTCTTTCTGATCCAGCATTAATGTATTTTTTTCTTTCTTTTTACAGCACTTTGAAAATCTCCTTTCACAAATTACAACATGCATACTTTATAAAGCAACTTAGTATGCTAAATTATGCACAAATCAGCCTAATTTTGCCTGAAGGCATCTGTCCAAGTTGAAATGAACCTTTAGAAGTTCATTATTAGCAGTCTTAAGTGCTGTTCTTTACACAGCTATAGATGCAGAAATCATGAGACAGAGTCTGAAGGCCTTCAGTTTTGTTTTTTTGTTTGGTTTGGTTTTTAGATAGTCAAAAATTTAATTGGGAAACCAGAAAACCCAAACCTGCTGTGGTGCAAAGCCCATGAGTATGCCGAGAGCCTGGATTCCAAGTAGATTTAGGTAGAGACTGATTTTGAAAGAATTGCAGTGTTCAAAAAATCTTGTTCCCAGAAAAAAATGTTAGGATCCTGTTAGGTGCTGAGTCCATATTTGAACCTGGCACTGTCATTTATTTGTTTATGAGTTCAGCTGGATGTTTTTCTCCTGATAAGCAACCACACAGAGAAGTGCAGAGCTCCAGCAGAATGATGAAAAGGAACTTCTGTATATGCATGTAAATTGGGGTTTGGGGTTTACAGTTAACCAGACTGATTTCTGCTTGGTTTATTCTTGGTGTGGGCAGTGGAACTGAGTGTATCCTCAGCAAGTTTGTGGGTGATGCCAAGCTGAGTGGTATGGTCGACACACTGGAGGCAAGGGATGCCATCCAGAGGGACCTTGACAGGCTTGAGAGCCCATGTGAACCTCATGAAGTTCAACAAGGCCAAGTGCAAGGTCCTACACTAGGGTCAGGGCAATCTCAAGCAGACATACAAGCTGGGTGGAAAATGGATTGAGAGCAGCCTTGAGGAGAAGGACTTGAGAGTGTTGGTTGATGAAAAGTTAAACATGAGTCAGCAATGCGTGTTAGCAGCCCAGAAAGCCAACTATACCCAGGCCTGCATCAAAAGAAGGGTGGCCAGCAGGGCAAAGGAGGTAATTGTCCCTCTCTGCTCTGCTCTCGTGAGACCCTCACCTGTGACCAACTTTGGGACATCCAGCATGAGAAGAACATGAACCTGCTGGAGTGAGTCCAGGGCGATGAGGCCTCTAAATCTGCAACCAGGAGAGGAGTTGGAGGACTTGTCACCTAGTCAGCTACCTAAGGTTTGATGACAGAAAGGAAGGTGATGATAGGGCAACAACTTGGAAATAGTAGAGCTGCCATGTACAGTAATCCTCAGAGCCAGGCAGCTGAGTGTCTCCCAGTACTTTCTCGGGGAGCCATCTGCCTGTCTCTTACAGCAAATGAACCTCACTGTTGACACTGTGAAACATTCATGTTCATTTCCATGCTCAACCACAGGCTCATTCTGACTCTGTAACCATGTCACTTAGAGGTTTTGATGAGGGCAAGGAAGATGATGAGGAGGCAACAACTTGGAAAAATTAGAGTTGTTGGATATGGTCAAGCCATTGAATCTTCCAGTCAAGAACTGTATTGTGGTGAAAATACTTTTATGCTAGCTGAATTCAGAAGATGGTGTTACTGGGTGGTGTGACCTCAGCTTAACTCAGTGCGGAGTAATAGATGAAATGAGTATGTGAAAATAAGCCATGTGGCTTTGTCTCATTTACTCTTTTGTTCTGTGAAGAGCGATGTGCCAATCCCAGCCACTAAATACCTGTATGATTTGGGCTGAGTCCATATTTGATGGCTGAATATTAAGAATGAGATGAACATTAAAGTGAATGTCAATGTTGTATATAATTTTTTAGTTCAGAATCCAGGAATGGTGACACACTATCACTAAAGGAACACTAGCTCCTCCACAGTTAGTTAGAATCACTAGGCAGCTGCACTCAAATTCTTCTTTGGTCCAAGTTTTCATCTAATGAGAGCAAGCTGACTAAAATATGCTAAAATAAGAACAAGACATATTCACTGTTAGCACTAGAGAAGAGCTGTTAGTTCTAAGTAGATAAGTGAATTGCTATTTTTTACTTTTGTCACATGTACAGCAACTTCTTGATAGGTATTCAGGGAATATCCTGCTCCAAGGTCTGCTGTGAAAACTATTATACAAGTTGCTTCTTTCAAGAAGACTGTATCACTTTTTTGAAGTCCAGTAGTTAAGATGAAGATCCACATGGTACGTGTCCTTTACCACCAGAGAATTATGAACAATTATGACTATTCAGCTGTGTCTTCAGATGAATCACCTAGTCATTTTCCTTCCTTTGAAGTAGGATAAATCACATGGTCTTCTAGAGTATATTTGCACTCAAAAATGGCAGATTGGTATAGTAGAGTGTAGGATGAGATGGTGCTGTGGTTTCATGGACACTCCTAATGACTTAATTTTTTTAAAACAGCATTTGTATTTTTTAATGTGTCTCATCATTTTGATTTCTAAAAATCCATAAAGGAGTGTGTTAATACACGATCATTTGATATAGAGCAACAGGAATATAACAAATGCATGAAATCACACTGTGCTGAAAGTTTAAAGAGGGCATGCAGTCAAGAAACACAGAGTGCACTTGAGAGCAATGTATTTATAACAGTCTCAAATTTTGGAAGGACCTACTTGCTCCAGTGCTCCAGTGGTCATATTTGTTCCTATATCTCTTCAACAAAAGTCATCTTTCCTTTACTAAAAATGTTATTATCTATACGTACAAATTCAAATTCAGGCTATGCTTAGTGTCTCAAGTTATGCCAAGAATTAGCCACTAGTGGACAGCCTATCATCATTATACAGTGCTCTCTGATGAATGCAGAATGTTTAGGGGTTATCTCCAACTCTGTCTCTTTCATGTTCCTCAGCTTTGAAACCTGCTCAAGGCAACTCAAATGTCTCTAACAGATCCAAGATCAAAAGTTGACTCTGTTATATCTGGGCTGAGCCCTCAGCATTTATAGTCACTCACTATGTTTTTCTCTCTTTTAGAAAGGAAAAATAGCCAAAACCAGTTAGATCATAAAAGCCAATTCTAGCAAGTGTGGTCATTTTCATATTAATCTCTTGTCTTCCAAGGAAGGACTGATTCAGCAAACTCCTTGCTTCTTTGGCTGATTATAGAAGAGCTCAACATATGATAATACTTCCATTGTTCTTTCATTTTTTAGAATCCTTTGCCACACAAGCCAAACAAATAACCCCACCTCCCCTCAACCTAGTTTTCCTTACCTACTCAAATTATTGATAGAAAAATAGTTAATTTCAGAAAGGCTCAGAAAAATGACTGATTGCTCATTTTTAAACGATGGTATAGATGCATCAATGGTTAGTATATTGAAATGATTTCAAGGACAGCTTGTTCATAAGGAAGATAATATCACAGTTAGATAGCAAGCCTTTTCTAAGCTGTATGAGGATGGCTGATACTATTCTTAGAAGGTCTTTGCATTCTTTCTATCTCTTTCATTTTCCACCACAGTAGCTGTCAGCTCATGTCTGTTTGCTTAATGCATCACAAATAACCAAAAATTCACCTGAAATATTTCAGAGAGATGGTAGATTCTGTATGGGTGAGCAGTGCCATGTGTCTTAGCAAATCCTTTTAAAAAATCTTGAGGAACTCACTTTTCTCTCTAAGAATTATCTTTTATCTTCTAACTCTTCTGTAATTATGGTCTTTCCACATTAATGCTTTTAGTAGATGCATTCAAGTTCACTTAGGTAATAGATTGTTTTTAAAAGTAAAGGTAATAGATTGCTTTTAAAAGTCTTCCCCTGCTTCGCCTACACAATTATTTCTTCTTCAATAAAAAGCATGTTTTTTGTCTTGATGGAGAATTTATAAAAGAGACAAAAAGTTCTTAGTGCGAGGAAGTATGCCCTGAAGTCTTCTTAGGTAGCTAGCTCAGCACTCAAGAACATGGTTCCAGTATGATTTAAGCACATATTGAATGGATTGTTTTACTCAAATAATGACTAGACAGTTTCACCTTTTCTTCAAAAACAACACGATTCAGTCACCAAATCCAAAGGGTAATGCATTTCCGTACAATGGAATGAAGAGTATTTGATATTTGTGTGTTCAAGGTTTGTTAATAGATACCCCTTGTCTGCATTCAATAGTTAGGCATTATTCACTCCATTTTGCTTCATCCCTCCGAACCTAATGGAAATTTGACAGTCAAGTTATCGAAATGGAGGCTGGGTTTGTATCCCCAGCTGCACTGGATGCTGCCTGTGTTCTAAACTATTGCATGTGCTTGCTAAACCATAGCATTTGCAGATTCTGTGGAAGGCTTCAGAAGTAAACAGGAAGGTTCATCAGATGGCTGCTTCTCTGCTGCTGGTGCAGGGAACAGTGGGTGGAGATGATAGGTATTTGTCAAGCTTTCACTCTTTCCAGCAGAGAATTGGAAGACAGCAACTGAGAAACATCAGCCCATTCTGTGAAGCACCAGAGGTTGATCCTTCTCTATCTGGCTGACTAGCGAAAATGCAGCATTAGGCTAGTGAGCACATTTATTTCAGCCAAGTTGCTCATTAGTCCCAGCGAGCTGTTGTGTATCAGCCAGTAAATGTTCTTCACTTTTATTTCTCCTGTTTGCAAAATCTTTCTGCACGTGGTAAAGATTTCAGGCAGTGAAGTGACAAGGAGGTGAAAGGTTACAAGCACTTCGTTGCTTACACATTGCCCATCATTAGCAGGGCAAATAGGGTCACGAATTATTGCTTGTGCATAAGCATGCAGTTCACATCAAATACACCCAGCACGCCTTGTGGTCATTTATGTAATTAAAAAACTGAGAGAATTGAAATAATTTAACATAGAATAGTCGATAAAGCTACCTAAAGTGTTTCTTTTGTTGTAGATTATGTAGATTAATTACTAGAAGGCTTGAGAGTGCTACAAGGAACCCTTCATCCTCAAGTGCTCGCAGTAGTTAGGGATGCTCATCTGTCATACACAGTTTCATCATAATTTCTGATCTGTGCAGCTCAGGACTCTAATGACAGCATGGGCAGTAAACACTTCAGGTTTGAACATCTCTGCCTGCTTCATGTCAAGGTACCTGTGTGCAACCACTTTGTTTCTGCTGCACCTTTCCCTCAACTAAAGCGTAATCAAACAAAGTGGAAATATTTACTGTGGTGTCTGGTTTCAGTGCAACTCTCCTAAAGTTCTAAGAGGAACCCAATTACCACGATCATGATTCCTTTGCTGGCACACAGTACTGCAAGCAAATTGCTGTAAACTGCAGTTACACAACAATACTGAGACACTACTTTCGACTGCAGTCAGCCAGCAGCAGGCATGAAAAAGAGAACCAGGCAAAGTGCTAGGCCTCCCTTTTCTGCTTTCCAGCAGAATATCTGTCATTCAGGGCTATTCAGTGAATCAAAAGTTCTTTGCATTCACACAGCAGCCACCTCTTGTGTTTACAGGGCAGCCGGTTAATCAGAACTCAGGTGAGTTACCTATTCAGTCTGTACAACTTTGGAAGAGATTTCCCAGGTGTAACAGCTTCAGCTGTATGCTTTTAATATAGGGAGATCAAAAGACAAATGTCTTTTGGTGGAAAAAAGTTTCCCACAAACACATTCATCAGCCCCAGTTTTTTGCATTGTGTTAGTCCTGAGAAAGCTGCTCTGGACTTTAGATCAAATACAAAACAAGCCAGGAGCTTAATGCATCTGGGTCTCTGTCACCATGCAGTCTCAGAGCATTTATGCAGTCCCATGCAGATACACTGTTCTCATTATGTACATACTATAGAGATGATCTGTGCATTCATGATGATCTGTGCATTCATAATGACTATCTTTCTGTTAGGTAGGGATGTCTACCTGCCTAATGCTGACTGGTAAAATGATTTGGTTCCCAAATCTCCGAAAAATCCACACAGTGAGCCAATAGATGAGATAGGCAAGGTGACCTCATAAACAGTAATCTGCTCCCAAAATCTGTGGACGAAGATGTGATGTGGTAGAGACCTTATATGGAAAAAAAAAAAAAAAAAAAAAAGTGATATCCCCTTTTCCTTTCCAAAGAGGAGTGGGAGAGGTTTGGGGCTTTGGGGCTAAAATACATTTAAAGTTTAAAAAAAACCCTGCATGTTCCCTTCATTTCAGTTGTTATTTCTGCAGCTTATCTACTGGAGACTATAGAGAATCTTGACTGACACACTGTCATCTTCCTCTGTATTCTCAAGAAGAGCTACTCCTGCTGCTTGCCAGGAGTTGTAAAATTCAGATACTAGTTCACCTTCCAGTACTGCCCTAGAGAGACCTCTGTTTGGAGTGCTCCCAGCATTGCTCTGCTGATGGATAAGTGACATATTCTATCTCTATCTGCAGGGTGGCTGGAGCATGAGAGTTAGATGTCAGGACTTCCAGTTTCTCAACTGATTTAGGAAGATAGGATGACCTGGTGTTCACAGAGCTCATGTAGGGCACAGGAGAGTTGTGCTTAATCTTGCTCTCCATCTTATACTTCTTGCATGATCTTTTGGGAAGTTACAGGGGAAGGGGTTCTTCACTTCTTTAATCAGGGAAAGGTTTAGTGTCTCATTATACATTGGTTCAGAAAACTTCAATTAAGTGTTTAGACACCCTGTTCAGACAATAATCTTCTGAAAATACCTGAACTTTATTAAGCATCTGAATTAACATAGGATGAATCACCTCTCCTTTAGCTTAGATAAGGTGGATGTTATCCTCAGTCTTTCTCTGATTTTACTTCCTACCTGCAGAGTGCTTTGCAGTTTTCTATCAGTAGTGCTTGTAAGGTACTCATCAGCTTTAATGGTATTGCAGGATTTAGCTGCATGATTGATTCAAATTGTTTTGCCCTTCCTAACTATGTCAGCCACACTCCATTTTTCTCCATTAATGTAAGGTACACTCATTTCACACAGCGCATTTGAATCCCAATAAAAGTAGCCATGGGAAAGCTTTGGTTGGTACTGTTCAAAAAATCTCCCCTGCTGCAAAAGAACAGCAAATACAAGAGAAGGACTTGAGAGCTGATGGAGAAACAAATTTGCCTGTGGAAGGACTGGATTGTTATGAACAAGAGAAATGAATATCTGGCAGGTCTGAATTACATCAGACTGTTCTAGCGTTTGGTCAACAGAACGGATCATGGACCTTTTATGGTCCCTTCAAGCCCCGTTTTTTAAAGTCTGAATTACTTCATTATTTTGAAAATAATGTTTATCGATGGATGTTCTGACTTCTTCCCTCTCTTTAAGTGATACGTGTACTTCAAACTTAAGGTTGAAAATAAAAATTGCCCCCATATGTTCAGTAACTGCATGTACAGTGCTTCCCTGGTAGAAAATTGGTCAGGTATTGATTTAGAAACATAAGGTAAGATTCACTTCACTGAGCTTTATACATCTCACTTTTAGTGGTCTAACCCTGAGGTACCTGTACTGGCTCCCTGTGTGGTTGCTGTAGGTGCAGCACTCATAGTGCAGCAGTGCTTTATCAATAGGAGGTATTTTCTTACATTTGCAGGGAACTTTTGGCACTGAAGACAGAAATGTATCATGGCTCAGTACCTGACAGACAAAACTGTATTTTATCATCAGAAGGTGCAATTGTAGAATCGGATATGGGGTGGTTTGCTACCACTCTTAGCAAACGTAGCCATCCTTCCATGAACACTAGCTGCCAGAACTGATGTTACTGCAGCAAGGGTCATCCTGATGGGGAAAATCCAGGGCAAAATATTCAGTCTTTTTATGGCAGTAGGCCTCAAATGTGAAGTTCCACTTAGTCTGGAATTTTTTGCCCACTTGTCTAAGTTCAGTGTTCCCTCAAGGAAAAAAAAATCTATTCTGTTTATCAACTACTAGAGACAAAAGATGGCAAATGCAACATTAATGGATGCTTTTCATTCAGTTCCTTTAGTGCTCTAATTGTACGCAAGACTTGGCCTATAAAATGATAGTGACATCCATCAAAGCCAAACTTAGCCTTCCATAAGTTATGCACACTGTCTGAACCAATTGTCTAGACTCACTATATTTTGAGTAGAGATTTCCAGAGAGTGGTTAATTCTGTGTTTGAGTAAGCATGTGAAATATATGAGGTTCATCACCTCTGGAGATCCTGTATTTGTATTAATTATGGAGGTCCTGATCTGTAGTTTTGAAAAACCTAAAATTTGATGACCTAAGCTGTACACTAAACATACAAAGTAATAAATGCTCTGTAACTTTACTTGTGCTACAGGTTGGAGTTAATGCTATAAACTTTTTTAACCCTTGGAGAAGAAAACTGCAGAAGCTTGAAGTGAATGTAGAATGTGGGATATTTACTTTATTACCTAACTTTCCCCTTGCCCCCCACCCAGTTCCATTTTCAGCATGTCACAAATCATGCTTTTGGGACATAGACTTTTGCCAAGGGAGGAAAAAACAATGAGGGAAAGGGGTTTTGAAAAAGTGTTTCAGGATAGAATATTGAATGTCTAATTCTTCCCTGTTGAATCTGCATCATACAGGTTTATTATATACACACTATACTGACAGCGTATCTTCTCTTTGCACCAAATTCATTACAGTGAAAGAAAAACCAGGGGTGCAGTCCTTTTACTCAGTTTGACTGTAGATGTGGAACATCCCAATCTTTACCATACCTTACATCAGCAGACACTTTAGAGAGAATTTGACTAGGTCCATCACTGCAGCATAACTATACCAATTTAGAAACATAGGCCTTTGTCCTTGGAAAAAATGATGCCTGCTAATGATGATCCCAGCCTTGCTAAAAAATTCACAAGCTGTGGTACAATCTTAGAGCACTCCAGAAGTGTTTGTGCATATCAGCCCCAAAATAACAAGACCCTGTGCTCATTGGAGTCAGCACAGCGTATGTCCTTGTATATGTCAAGCACACTACCTGTAACCTTTCGCAGTGGTTGTTTGGTGACCTTTCATCCCCATGCAAGAGATTGAGAGCTCAGGCATAAAACAGCCTAGCAATATCTCCCCCAGAAACCTCTTGCCTCTAGACATGGCAGACGTCAGTATGTGAGACAATAAGAAAAGACCAGCTGCAAACTCCCTTACTAAAACGCACAGTTATCAAGAGCTGATGATTTTGACTTTGGAATAGGTGCTTAGTGGAAATATAAGCTATAGGACAATGGAGAAAAGGAAGACATCCCCTCTTCCTTCTCTAACTCCTTTCCCAAAAAAAGTCTTTTGAAATATTTCCCTGCTACTGCTTAAAAAATCTCCAAGGTGCTGTAGATTTGAATGTCAGCAGATACTTAGTAGATACAATTACAAGCAGAAAGCAAATATATCCAACTGACACATCAGCAGGGTAAGATTCCTTGGTGTCCACTGCCTGTGGATATCGTGTTAGGAGGTGGGTACTGAATCAGAAAGATAAGGACAGTGAAGAATGCGGAGTGTTGTAATGCTATGCAGAGAGGAAGAGGTAAAGAGTTCAGTTTTTGCTAATGATAAAAAAAAAAAAAGCTAGAACATCAGCTTGTTGACAACTCCTGCAACTGGGTGTGGAAGCTTAATAAATGGGAATTAGGGGAAGAATCTGGATGGTTGCCCGAAGCCACCTTACTAGAGTGTGCTTGAAGAGGCAAACAAGTCACTAATCTTACTATTTAGGAAAAACTTGGAAGCATGTGATTGGTGGAAGTTTGGCTTAATGGGTTATATCAGCTTAGCATATCTTATTCGGTACAGGATATCAGAAGTCATTAGGCTGTTTATTTTCCCCATTGTAGCAGTATAAATAATTTTCTCTTATAGTACTCAGAGATCTTTGGTAGCATACAGACACATTTAGATTAAGTAACGTATCTCATATTCACTAAATTAGGTGTGAAATGGCTTAAGGACAAATGATTGGAATAGTGTGTCTGTTTTAATTAATGTTATAGGCATATTAAAAAAGATGCAGGAAAAGAACACATCGAATTAAAAAGCTGGAGGGAGAGAACTGTGGGTTACAGAATATTCTTCTGTTTCATGATTGACAATGTTTGAATAAGAAATTAGAAATTCTTTTGTGTGGAGCCAGGGGTTGGACTTGATGATCGTTATAGGTCTCTTCCAACTTGGCATATTCTGATTCATTTGTACAAGCTAACTGCTGGTTATTCCCTGTCTTTCACAGGGCTGTTTTCATGGAAAGTTACATATGCAGAGAAGAGGAATGAGCAGCATTTACAATGTTTAGTAAATCAACATTGCCAGTGAGGTCACAGAACATTAGAGTGATTTCTTTTAACGTAAATCTACAGAAGACAATTCAGCTGTTCAGCTAGAGGATCAAAAAGTTAAGCAGTTTAAAGTCCTGAAAGTCCAATCATTAAAATTCTAAGAGCAAAATCTGTAGGTTACATATAAATAAATGGACTTCTATTTATTTATTTATTTATTTATTTTGGGTGGAGAAAATACTTTAGACAAGCACTCTTCTATAATCAATGGATATTTATCCCTCAAAGAAATCAATGCGATGTTCTTTTGCCTTTCAGTTTAGCTATTGACATGGTGTCTTGCTTGAATGGGTGACTGTTCTCCATTGGGAAAACGTGTATG
This sequence comes from Pavo muticus, assembly GCA_016647715.1. Classification (NCBI taxonomy): domain Eukaryota; kingdom Metazoa; phylum Chordata; class Aves; order Galliformes; family Phasianidae; genus Pavo; species Pavo muticus. Next base: position 1,724,301 of record JACDJE010000062.1, read on the forward strand.
AATTGTCCAGCCTTTTCAAGAAGAACATTTAGCATTCCTAAACACCTGCATGGCTTCCACTCTTAATACTTTAAGTCAGTGACATTTCAGAACTTAGACATCATTACATCATTATCAAAATCCATTTCCTACTTGTAAAGTTGTTTTGAGTTGTGAAGTCCAAGAATAAATTGCTACAGCTCCTTTGTTTTTCAGGTTTTGCGACTGTTTCTTTTTTTTTTTTTTTCCCCTTATTAAAAATCATTGGTCTTTCAGTTTTCAGTCTGGAAATACATATGTTCTGTTACCCTGGAGGCTTAGAAAGATGTTTGTATACTTGTGGTTATACATGCCACAAACACTTTAAAAATTCCAACATTGACTTAATTTATATATATATATATAAATATATATATTCAGACACAAATTTATGTGCACATTCATTTGCACTCAAGTTTAAGAATATTTCTGAGTTTCATGACTGAGAGACCAATTTCTTAAGATAAACACCTGTGTTTCAGTTAAAATGCATCTTGTGAGATAATAGGTCAGAAACTGATTTCTCTTAAGAGAAAGGACACATGACGTTGGGACTCAGTGACCCTAATCCTTAAGAAAATGTCAGATGTTGTCCATTCTGATAGCAGTGCTTGAGCAGACAGAATTCAGGCAGGTAAAATGAAAATTAATGGTGAAAAGGGAACTACGACTAAAAAAAGATCAAAAATAGAATTGAAGTGAAAAGGAAAATTTTATCATTTTCCTGACCTCTTTTTTTTTCATAGATGCAATATAAGAAATATATCAGCGTGGTAAAAGATTTCTGTGCAAGGAAGGTAAATTCCCAATCATTTTATTTAATAGGGAGAATTCTAAATAGGGCGTGAAATTGTCTAGCTCTGAAAGTTATGTATGTGCTCAGTAAACATTACAGTGGATATACTGCAAGCAGGGAACACAAGGCCAGGAGGGACTCGTTTTCTTCATACATACAATAGTTTGGTATTTCATTTCACACATAATTTAGTATTTCCCTGGAAGGAGAAATGAGCCCCTTAACGCAAGTAAAAAACGAGTGTACAGATGGACTTAGTATAGCCTAAATCATCACATGTGGTTTGAACTCCAATAAAGGAAAGGAAATTTGTCTAGAGCAAAGACAGAACTCAGGTTAAGCAACATTTTTTCTGGCTGTTTTGAGTAATCGCTTAGGTTAAGAGACTAAGAATCATAGATTAAAACCAGCCAAAGGTTCTTAAGGCACTTTTGAGAATTTGATGGGTTCTGCCGCTGGAAATGAGTGAAGTTAGGTGCTTAGCTGCTTCTTGGCTAGTTTAGAAGCTCTCTTCAAGTATATATTTTGGCTGCCAGTAAGTTGGGCTGTTGTCCCTTTTTTTGTTGTTTTGTTTTGTTTTGATTTTGTTTTTTTTTAACTAATACTGAATGGCAAGTCCCAGTAAGCATACATGTTACCACTAACACAGGAAAACTACAAACTCCCATTGAAAACTGAGTGTAATTAAAGCCACTTGAACACCGGAAATCTTAAGAGGATGCTGAGATTTGGTCAAAGAGTTTTAAAAGCCCTGGCTGGTGGGTTTTTGTTTTTCACTATAGCAACATCCTTCAATGGAGACAAGGATAACAATCTTTGTTAGCTAGGAAGAATACTGACACTTCCTATACATTAACACTTATCATTGTGTGTTCACTTGTACTACTACCAGCCAATATACGACAGCTCACAGAGTGTGTGATGTAGTCAAAAATCTCTCTGAATTTTAGCACAAGAGATAATTTTGTTTTCCTGGTCAGACTATAAAGTGGAGATTCTTTGTCTCATCTCAGCCAACAGTGGTGTGTTGTAGAAGGATGCAGTGCTTTACAGAGGGAGATTTCACTAGAAGTCAGTGAAAATTTGGGTGCTTGATTTGTCAGAAACTGTTACTGGTGTGTTTTTGAACCAAGAAGCTGTCAGGCTGGAATCTGTATTTCATTTAATGGCTTTTTGAAAACTCTGTAATTTGAACAGAAGAAGCCATCTAGTTTCCTCAGTTACCAGAGATACTACTCTGGTTACTCCATCCATCACTATTGCTCCAGTGAGATGCTGCAGTTCTAGACACAGTAAGTCAGCCTTGGATCAAGACTCAGAGATGCAGCCTCACCAAGCAGCAGCAATGCCAGCAGAGCATTATTTCTGTCTGTATCAAGTGTTCTGTTTGGTAGAAATAAGCAACAAACATGACTTAGTCGTGTGTTGTGAAAGTCCCACCCAAGGGCTAGGTCTGTAAGTTCTGAGGTCTATTGCATCCTGCTGCACATGACTTTCAGCTTTATCATGGAAAACACGGCCTAAATATAGGTATTTTTGTGTGTTCATACACTGCAAACTGCTTTCATCAGTTGCCTACACTGAATAAAAAAAAGGTTTGATTTTCCTTTTCCTAATTTGTAGATGTTTCTCACCATGCCTATATGCACTCCTGGAGAAAGGCTGTGCTCTTCTCTCACTACTAGTGCTCCACAATGTGCAATAATAGGCATACCCATTACAGGCAAAGGGTGTTCAGCTCACAGTTCAAAGGAAGAAAGCAGATCTGCTTTTCCACCCAGTCCAGTTCTGGTCCCCACCAATGTTTAATTCAAGTTGCTCAGCAAAGAATGCAATACCTATGATTTTGAGAGGATTACTGACAGATCTCTGGTGCCCCAACAATCTCCACTCTACCAGTTTCACGTGTTTAAATTTACCTTGAAACTATTTCAGTGATTGGTGATGTTGGTAAAAGAACTTTGGCATAATTTAATGAAAGTTTTATTCTGAAATGATTTCCATGTAATATTTTAACACATTTATACTGCAAATAACAGGAGAGCTTCTCTTTTACGAGAAATTATCAACCACAGTGATTGTCCTTGTGGACAAACAAAATATTAGGCAAGCTATTGACTGGAACCTACAGAAGAATTGGTTAAAAAAGCCTTTATTTAAACTTATTTGAAAGCCAAACAAATCATAAGCATGTAAATTCTCACTAGCACAAAAGAAGAAACAACATTTCAGCCTTCTTGTTCCATTCTGATAGTGTTGAGAGATTCTCTTTGAATGATTACATGCAGATGCTTTGTTTAGGTGATTATATGAAAGAATAATTAGACAAGTGATTAGATGTTCTTCAAATCTATTTGATCATCTTAATTTGAGGTAAGACAGTTTTACTCGAGGAAAATGATGGTATTTTGGTTTTTGCTCTGGCTTGGGATATCAACTGATTTTGGAGGTTGGAATTTGCTGCTCAGTAAGAATGCGACTTCCTAATCAGTTCTTCTTCCTCAAAGGCAGGGTAAGTAATAATTGGCTTAATTTACAGCACAGAAAATGAGGTTAAGTATTAGGAAAATATTCTTTCAATACCAGTAGGAAATGCAGGAAAGCGGTAGAATATCTGGTGACATGAACTTCTAAAATGTGTTTAAAAAATATGTCTGTGCATCCAGATGGAATTAATTCTGTCCTAGATCGAAGAGGACAGTCTAGGTTACCTCTTGAAGTCCTCTGCAGCTCTTCATTTCTCTGACTAACTGGTGTCACTGCTGTAAATTGCATAACAAAATCAGATTAGAAGGAAAGGTGCATTTACATGTGAAGCCAGAAGCAATTTCAAAGAACATTCTCTACTGCTGTTTTTTTTTTTGTTTGTTTGTTTGTTTTTCGCAGATTTGTCAGCTACACTAATCAAATACACTGGTCTAGCTTTCTTTTTCCTTCCTCCTTCCTCTTACCATCACTTAAAGAACAAGGGAAACAATCAGATTGACAGAGCTGTTTTCTTGGTTAGACATCAGTGTTCCAAGCTCTCATACAGTCAGGAAGTTTATATTGGTAAAACTTATAATTAATTATGCTCCTTCAGGCTGTGATTAATTAAATTAGATTCCCTTTTGTCTTTAGCATGGGCAACTGGGGAATTTGACAGTTTAAACTGATGAGTCTTACTTTAATCAAATTCCTAGTGGACAGGCAGTCCTGCTGCCAGACAGTCATGCAGGAGCTCACAAAGATCCTGAACTCTTTCAAATTTTCACCATCTTTTCACAAGAAGCAATTCTGGAACGATAATTTGTTAAAAACATTTCTAAAAATGCAGTTTGTCCATAGAATAAGGAAAGTCTTTAAAAATACTGCAATAACAGTTGTGAATAAAAGCAAGTCAGGAAGGCTTGTCCAACCTGTGTTTCCGGGGTGGTAGTGTTAAACAGGACATTCTGACTCTTTATCTGACAGTCAGGAAGCGTATGTGTCTTCAGTGCTAGGTGTTACTGCAAAGCAGTCAGGAAACCATGTTCTCACCTGATGTTGAGATGAATGTGATGGAAATTCCAGAGCAGCATGAGAAAAGTCTTGCATGGCTAAAGCATGTCCAGCACTAAAGCTGTCTGGTAATCATTCTTATTGAAAGATTCTGTGGAATAGTCACATCACCTATTTTAAAGGCAAGGGAGAATGGACAGCAATGGTATCTTCTATCAGTTATTGATTCTTCTATCAGTAGTTAACTAGAGCACTGGCCTGGTATGACAACCCTGCATAGAAAAGCAGCCAGTCAAAAGCCTTTTTGACAAGCTGGAGATGATCTCAGGGAATTGAGTTTAGGCACTGACTCCACTGAATGGATAAATGAAAAATGGTAATGGTTGTGCCAGTTCTGCTGTAGTGCAACTAACTGGACTGAGGAGTGCCCAGTGTGGTTTGGGATAAATTCATCTGTATTTGTCACCAATGACTTAAAGGTTGTTCTGTATTTTGTTTTGCAGAGGGAGCTATATCCAGAATTCTTTGAACAGGAAACACTGGACTCAGGTATTTAAGTTCTGGCTACATGTACTTTCAGGAACATGTAAGATTGTTTTCTGTTACCCATGACTATCCAAAGTTTTATCCCCAAAATAAGATTTTAAAAATATATGTATACTAAATAAAAAGGTTCAATTAATATTCTCCTGTGACCTGAATCAGTGCTAGAGACCTAGCTAGGGCTGGTCACCTGCAGGAGCCCTAAGTGGGCTTTGGATATGGTTGGTTTTCTCTTTGTGAGATAGACTTATGTCATACTTTATCAAAAAAGGTCTCTTTTTAAGTGTTTCTTCTACTTAAATTATATGTTCTTACCTTTTCAATAGGAGCAATTTTTAGTTCCCATACCAATTTCTTCTGCACACTCATCAAGTTCCAGCAAAATAAGTTCTTGCCTAGTCTGTCTTTTTAAGATATTTATTACATCTGCTCAGTTCTAGTAAAGTTTGTGTTTGTGTGTGTGCGTGTGTGTGTGAAGGTGAGAGAGGCTGGTTACTCCATACATCCAGTTTGCTGCTTATCCTTTCTAGCAGATCACAACTTTCCATGTGGTACTGTTCTTTCATTCTTCTGGTTCATAGAAAGCAGTGATTTCTCCCAAATGACCTCACATGTAGTTTGCCATTTTCCTAGTGATGGACACAGAATTGAAAAAATAGGAACTTTAAAAAAAAATTACCTTTTTAATGCTTTTCTGGAAAAAGACAGCTACTTGGCAAGCAATGCAGGTTTGGGGATTATATTTTTTTGTAAGAAAAGGCAGTTAAGCTCTTCAAAATGCATTAAATAATATCTTTCAATGAGATTGAAGTCAGCACTAATTACTTCACTTCTATTTCCTACTTGGGCACTGGTCAAATGATTAACAGGAAGTTTGCAATAGTTCCTCATGGGGTCTTACTTCAATTCACTAAAATTTAATGAAATTAACATTTTCAGAACTAAGTTGTATTTTATAGTAAGCAAATCTATTACTGCTCGAAAATGAACTTACCACATAACAAAGCAGTAAATTTTTCCACCTGAACATACTTACTGCTCTACTGAAAGCATAATTACAACACTGTTGATTTTTATAGTAAGCTTATATTATAATTAGGGATGTAACATTTGGTGATGATATTTCAATTCTCCTAGGGATTGTTGTTTGGCTAGGAAAGGTCTCACTAGATCTGCTTTGCTGCCGCTGCCTATTCTCTCCTGACCTAATTAAATTAAATTGTTAGACTATGTGCTTTGCAAAATAAGAAATTTTTACAGCTCTACTTTTCTTGGGTAAATTACATATGTTTTTTAGAAGTGGAGTCCCAGTTCACCTCACATCGACAGTACTGCTAGAAAGCTGGCTAGCAGTGGTAGAAAGCAGGGAAAATTTGCTGTTACCGTGGCCAGGATTTCTAGAGTTAATCGGAAGCCCAAGTGACTCGTTTGTTTTCTCCCAATGGAGAGAGCACACATTCTGTTTCTAAACACAAGTAAACTAAAACATCATTTATTCTCTTTTCTTTGTGCAACCACAAGTGATGGATACAAATACCTCTTTCTTCATCTTGCTCACCCACACATCGGCGTGGCAGCTCTAAGCACAGGCTTTCCACAGATTGCTTCTCTCTTTGCCATATGTGAAGTTGGAATCTCTTCTTCACCTGTTATGTTTAGCACTGATTTCATGTCTTTTAAACTTGGAAATCTTTCCATAAAGGTCTTTTCAAGATAGCTTGTCTTGTTAAGGCAGCTGTTTGCCCCACTTACTGAAGAAATAATTGAACATTTCAAGAGAAACAATCTTAGCTTCAAGCAAGTGAGCCTTCTATTTGTGTTTTCATTTTTACTGATCGGTTTTTGCTGGTAATAGTTGCATGCTAATGAAACCCAACGTAAAATTAACTCAGAACTTGTTCACTGCTTGCAATATGGATGAAAACATAAACTGAAGTCCTAGAATCAGAGCTGTATAGCAAAAACTGTGTGTGGATGTGTCAAAATTAGACAAAATGTACATTCACTAACTACATTGTCTGTAGAGATGGGGACTTTCAGAAAAGGTACTTCTTCCAGGGAGAAACTTCAGAGTAGTTACTAAACTTGAGGTTTGCTTAATGTGCTTTTAGGAGTATGACCCATCCATTCACTGCTTGAAGTCTTCAGTATTTTGTAACCAGAATATAATTTTATGGTAATGTCTTGATTTGAATTTACTTCTGCATGTGTAGGCTCTTTCCAGCAAAATGTTAGGACATGGTAATGGCCATACTGGGTTTGCTCTGTTGGCCTCAGCATGCTGTCTATAACTATCACTAAGAGCAGTTACCTGAGCAAGTGCGTATGGAAAAAAAAAGATTATATAGTGGTATTTCCTGGGTATGCTCTTCCTGCCAAGGGATTTCTAAGCCAAGTGGTTTTGCATTTCATAGCGTCAAAGGATTCCACTACCCTTTATTTGTCCATTTACTCTTAAACCAGAGTAGACATCTAGCCCACCCACACTGCATTTTGGCAAGACCATGAGCTACCTGACTCAGCACAGGCTGTGTACACTTCACCTGCTCTTGCAAAAGGAGTTATCGGGGCCCTTCCAGGAGGGACATTGAGTGGCTCATCTACCATTGCTCTGGTTACCCAAGCTCTGTGGATACTCGCAAGCCTGTGTGAGCTGGAGTGCATTCCCAAGGAGAACACAGCATTTCCCTCTGGCTGTTTCAGCTGCCCTAAGCCTGTGCCAGGGCATTCTCCTGAGTGTAAAGAATATGAATAGCTAATCACTTCCCAAAACGTTACAGCTGGAGCATAAAACTACACAGACCTTGATAGGCAAATGAGAAGCTTAAGCTTCTTCCTGCCAAAAAACATTTATGTTTAGCTGCAGAGTTTGTTTGAATTATGCTAGGGAGAAGGAAGTTCAAGGATGTTTTATTTTTAATTAGCAGAAAACCTCTCTCTCTTTGCTAATTGCTGAGCCAAATACTTTATTTAACACTGTTAGCTCCTAGCACCTTTAAGCTTATTTCCGTGTGGCTCTACATATGCATTGGATCTAAACATGAAATGGAAATCTTCAAAAAATCTTTCCCAATATATTCTCCAACTTTCTTAGCACATTCCTTAGATTCCATTGCTAACTTCTTCAACTCAGCAGTTGCTTTGCACGTTTCAAATAAGAGAAAATGAGAGATGTCCTCTCATGCACACTACTGTCTCTCATGCTTCCCCATGGCTTAACATTATTTTCATATGTATATAAATACCTTCTTATTGACAGGACAGAGAAAACTGTTGATTGCCCCATAGCATAAATTTTTCATTGAGAAGGAAACACATTCAGGCACTTCAAAACTTATTAAATAATTGATGTGCTTCAGCTGTAGTAAAAATCAGAGCTAATTACCAATATCCGCTTAGTGAACCTTGTACAGTTGGGCAGGGAATCAAGGTCACCATTTGTATTTTCTTATTCTAGAAGTACTAATGATTATTTTATAAAAGCTTAGTGCCCACTTTCAAATAAGAAGCTTTGTGCTGTTATGAACAGTTTGGAATATTAACCCTATGTTCAGACAGTGATAGCTTCTACAATTTTAGGACTGTCTTGCATTTAGCACCAGAAGTCTGGATTTTATAGTAGCTTTGGTCTGTTACCAGCTCTTTTGTTTTTTCTTGATCCAAAACAACTTCACTGAGCTCATATAGTCACAGCAACAACTGGAAACAGCCATCACAACCTAGCATATGCAGAACTTGGGCTTTTGCAAGTAAGGTCTAAGAAAGCCAGACTAGAATGTCTGGAGAAAAACTACAGGGAGGTCAGAGAGATCCTTCAAGGTGATAATCTACATACAGTATTTCTTATTGCATCGATATTTAGCAGGAATTTGTTGAGCCTTTGATACTAGTTTTATGTTCATTGCCAGTTTCAGAATATTTATCCATGAAGCCTGGAGAAAATCTGCAAGGAATTCTCACTGCAAAGAGTCATGGCCCTGTTTTTAAAGCTAGAAGCATGTCTGGAGATTTATGCAATGGATAATATTTTATAGATTGGTTTATAAATAAATTCAGAACGATGGCATGCACTTCAGGCACGTGATGTAATTTCCCTGTTGTTTTTCTTTGTTTTCCTGACAACATCACCTGGGGAAATGAAGAATGTAGCTTATTTTATGTATATAAAGAAATTGGCTTTAAGATGATACTTAATGCAGATGATGGAGGAAAACTGTCAGTCCTAAAAACAGGACAGGGGTTCAGTATTGAGAGTCCGGACCCATCTGGATGAACTCTGTATCCACAGCTGCATCCTGATACATGACTCATACATTTCATCAGCTGGTGCTAAAAGTTCTAACACTTCTTCCTGAAATATCCCCAAAGGCATACAATAAAGGGCAAGTAGAAGGAAAGACTCATGAGTACAGATAACAGTGGATACAAGAAGGACACACTAGAAGTGTTGGGGTTTTTTTGGAGCACAGGTCTTATGAGGAACAGTTGAGGGAACTGGGATTGTTTAATCTGGAGAAGAGGAGGCTCAGGGGAGACCTTATTGCTTTCTGCAACTCCCTAAAAATAGGTTGTAGCGAGGTGGAGGTCGGCCTCTTCTCCCAGGTAACAGCAACAGGACAAGAGGGATTGGCTTCAAGTTGCACCAGAGGAGGTTCTGGCTGGGTATTAGGAAATATTTTTTTATCAGAAAGAGTGGTGATGCACTGAAACAGACTGCTCAGAGAGGTGGTGGAATCACTATCCATGGAGGTGTTCAGGAAATGTGGATGGAGCACTAAGGAACACGGTTAGTGGACATGGTGGGGATGGGTTGATGGTTGGACTGGATGATCTGAGAGGTCTGTTTCAACCTTAATGATTCTTTGGTTCTACGATTCTGAGTTTTTCAGGTAGATACAACAGCAGAGCTAGCACACCTACAGCTCAGTTTATCCATCATCTTTTCCTTTCTATAGGGGAGACATGCAGACATGACTGTGGCAGGAGAATGGAGGCTATATGGTGCTTTCACATGGCGCTTTCTTTCTGAGTACATTGGTATTGCATTGTATTGGAGCTACATAGTATTCTCTGGCACAAAAAACCTGTCCTGACAGTGTCTGCATTACAACCCTAAATGATGCAGCTCTTCTTCTACCCCTCTGTGCGGTCACAGGTGGTGCCTGGGCAATGAGGAGCTGCAGATGTAAGTACTGACCACAGAGGTATAGTCCTGCTGAGCAGGCAGGCACTTCTTCCAGCATGATTGATATCATCTATGTAGGCACTTTTTTCTTCCAGTGTATTCACACTAGCTTAATCTATGCTGGAAAGAGCTCAACCATATCATCCTGATTCCAGCTCCAGTTTAATTTAGACACAGCATCTAATCTACAAGTCTATTAATGCACTAACATTGTTTCTGCAGGAACAATAAGTTACAGGTAAAGAATAACAGCAACAACAAAAACAAAAAACCTGCTATATCTGCTAAGATCTAAGTGGCCTGAGACAACAGAATAGGAAATTAGTATACAGTGATCTATAAGAGCAGGAACATTTGCAATCATGAGGGCTTAATGTTCTGCTCTCTCCTACCCTGTATAGTCCTCTATGTTAATGTAAAGACCGTACTGAAAAATGTTTTAGATGTCATTTGCAGTGGGGGTTTTAATATGAGCTAACTAATGCTCCAATCCCTTATGTTAATCCAAAATGTGTTATGAGACAGGGCGGATGCACAGGCAGCATCTGGAAAGGTTGCTACAGACATGCTGACTATCTCAAAGCAATTGACAGTCATGGAATCAGAGGCTGAAAATGCCATCCGGGAAAAAGCTGTCATGTTTCTCTTTCTTCTCCAGAGTACATTTCCCTTTTCTTTTGTTGGTTCAGAGCGATGAGAGTCACAGTGACAAGAACTCACTAGAATCATGGCACAAGGCTCCAAACTCAAGAGTCTCTCTGCAGGCCATCACAGATGGGATAAATGGCCTTCATTTGGCTCTCAGAAGAGCAAGGAATCTACAGAGGACACTTCTCAGGAACTGTAGCCATCATCAAAGTTCCTTTTCAAATAAAGCTGGGCTTCAGCAGAATTGATAGTGTTTCTGAGAGCTCAGGGGATCAATAAAGGCAGCAGGAAAAGGAAAAGGCAAACGGCTGTAGCTTCTTAAATGAGAATTGATTTTGTCCATTGTCCAGTCCCAGGGCAAAGGAACAAGCTTATCACTTCAAACCAAGAATAGAAGGGAAACTAATTCTCTGTCTCAGGAAAGGACAGGTGCTCAGTAAAAGGTCACTGAGGAGATCAACACTGTCATAAAGAGATCCTTTTTTACTTTACTTCCTGACAGAGAAAGTAGACTTTGGCTACTCATCTCTATGGCTTTCCTCCAACATTGATGTCTATGGCTGCAAGGAAGCTAAGACACACCACCAAGGCAAAAAACAAATCCATATATATGCCTTTCTCAGGGATTCACTGAAATCTGGGCAGTTTGCAGTAGTTTCAGACAGAGACTTCTGCCTCTACCTGAAGAAGGCCAGGAACATACCACCAACCTCCATACATCATTTTCTGAGGGTGGCAGAGCTCTGTGGAGCTCAGAGATACCCCACAGTGCTCCTGTCCAGTATCTTCTAGTTTGTTCCTTTGGGCAAGCTTCACACAGTCCTGCATCCCATCCCACTTTTTTCTAATTGCTCACCAACTATCATGATTAAAACAAACACTATCAATCCAGTTTTGCTTGCCTGTATCTAGCAATGCTGTTTCTCTAATACCTTTTGCGCTAGGACAAATAAATGCATGAATATATCTGTGAAAAACAAATGCACATATATTTGTTTATATAACAATTTATTCACAGGGCTATTTCACAAGGATGGGAGGGAAGCTGATTTTGACCACAGAAACCTCAGCAGAGGTCAAGGGACTGACAATGCTTTTTTAACTCCACTACTCGGGCTCTGTGCAATGAGACATTTTGTGTGCAGAAAGGCATGTGCTCAAGGCTGCCCCAGTGCAGAACTGAGGCCAAGTAGAGTCTCAATGACATTTATAAGAAACAGGTGCGATGAAGTTGGTGCTCTCATTCCTCAAGGGACCCTGAAAGAGGAGAGGGCACTCTTCCTGAAGGAGCATACGATGCTTACAGATATACATGTGTGGTTTGTGGCTTTCCTACTGGCTACAGAAAACCCCTGGTTGCAGGAGAAGAGGAAAGGAAGTGTTCTATCTTATGAGATTTCTAAAAGTTTATAGTGGTGGTGCTGTGTTTTTAACTACATCTGAACACTCCCTCTGTCTCATGTTCTTTCTTCATGCCCCCAGAATCCTTGATCTCTCAGCTGGAAGCAACCAGCATTTTCTACTCAGCTCAAGGTCCTTTGAAGCGATCCTTTAGAGTTCCCAAATACCTTTTGTTTTGCCTTTTCTCCATCTGAGTTTGTTAAATTTTAAAGTACAGAAAAAATGACCACACAAACTGTTCCTTCAGCAAACACCATGTGAAGAATGTTTTGGCATTTCCAAAGTTCATGTTTTCAGAGTGAATATGTCCAAATAATGTCTTTTGATGTTTGTTTCAATTGCTGACTCTTTTCCTGCTGGTTTTTATGTGCTGGAACAGCTTAGTGAGTTCTGCCAGAATTCATCACTAGTCTCAGTACTAATTATGGGGCAAAAAATACAGAAGGTCCCAATCATGCAGATGCAACTGGAGTTTCACATGTGAGAGCTGTGAGCCCGATGTCTGTGCTGGGAATGCTCTGTTGAGAGAAATGTTTCTGAAGGGAAATACCTTATATAATAGAATTCCTGAGTTTGTTATCAGTTGGAAATTGAAAACTCATCAGAAGAGTTCTCTGAAGCTCAGAAATCAACTGGTGGTCATCTGCTGTCTGTTTATTGGCCTACTTTCATCCTACCACAGTGACATCAATCTTTCCTTCTTTTCAAAATCTTTTTGATTTGAACTAACCAAAGAAACCATGCATCTAATGGAACTTTAAAACAAAGTTAAAACAAGCAAACAAGCTGCAAGCAGCTCCTGAAGGTGCACAGGATGATTAAAGTACCTGCATTTCAACCCTTGACGTGCACTGCAATATACAAGAGAGGATTTTTTTTTTATTTATTGCAGGAAACAGTCATTTTCTGGTTACTGGTTATGATACTATGTTTTCTGCTGTGTCTAGACAGCATAGTAAACACGTTGTCTGCTCTCCAAGGTGAATTTGGCCTTGTTAGACTCATAAAAAAATACCGACTGATTTCAGTGGCTGCTCAGTACTGTTTGAATATAGGGTTTGGCTTCTGTTGTTTTATTCCAGCTGCATTTTCTTCACTTTTCTTGTTATTTAGAAAGTGTAAAGTCTGTTTATTTCAGCTCTGTGATCTACAGTGTTTCATGGTCCTAGAGACTCATACTTGTTTGGTGAAATATCTAAGTAGATGTTTATATAATGACTCTTTCCTGAAATTTAATATCTTCTGGGTTAACTTGATAAATAATACTAAAAGAAAAGGTGCCAGAGAGTCCTGTATCCATGTGTAGCTTTGACCATGAATAGTGTCACAGAAACTACAGGGACCAGGCACGTTTCATAAGGTTTATTTCATCAGGGCCAAACATGGGATTCATGAAAAAAATGAAGATATAGTTTATAGGGTAATAGAAGATGATGTGAAATTAAAGTTAGCTTTTGCTCTTCTGGGCTTTCTGCTTTCTTCACCTCTCACAAGGCTCCAAATAGGTACCACTGCTATTGTTTGTGTAGGACTACAATAAAAAATTGTTATCCATTTAATTGTATATATATATTTGAAAATTCATGGTCATGAAGGACTGGTTTTTTTGTTTGGTTTTGTTTTGCAAGGGCTACAGGCAGAGCGGCTGATATGAGTTGACCTCATATTGGATGGTACTTCTGCTTGAACATCATGTCAGGTTTACCTGGAGTAGCTGACAGGTATAGATCTTGTCTGCACTTATGAGCCCAGTGTTCAGTCACTGTGAGTGATGAGAGCTGAGAACAAAGGCCAGCAGAAGGTCCAGCAAATGAGAGGTTATTCCTTCAGTGCTGGAAAGCCTTTGCTGTACATACTCAGATCTGCAGAAGGCACTGGCTCCACACTGCTGACACAATAGTCCCGAGAGCTGAGAACTGTAACACGAGTTAGTTGAATCTTCATTCCAAATACTGGCAAGTGATGGATTTAATTTTGAGAAGACAAAAGGAGGTGCATGCTTTTAACACAGTCCAGCTATGTTCAGGGCCTATTGCTGAGGTAATCATTGGTCAGCAAACTAAGGGCATGTGATGTGACCATAAAATTTAAACATACTTGCAACTCTAACTTATAAGATGTCTGTGGAGTGGAGGAGAAGCTAGTTCTTAGAGGTAAGAAATTGCTTACTTTGGTTTCTCTGGAGTAAAACCAGTTTGTGCCAAAATTGGATATCAAGATTAGATTGACTGAATTAAGAGATGAAGGAAGTCCTGTGTGGCAAGCCTCCTTCTGCATCAGATTTTGGAGCAATCCTTTGGCCCCCAGAAACAGGAACATTGTGTAGTCTGACTCAGTTGTGCTGACAGGCAGTGGAAGGTGCATGGGGAAAAACTAAGCCTAATGAGTACTAGCCATTTGCTGATATATCATCAAATATTTTTTCCAAAGAGATCAAATTCCAGCATTGTCCTGGTGCTTCTCATGCTTTTGGTAGATGCTCTTTGAAGATGCTCTTTGCATCTCTACTTGTATTTGTAGCAGGAAAAAAAGCAAGTTTTTGACAGGCAGTACTCTTTCCCTCTTTTTTCGGTCACCTTTCATCTATTCAGGATGATGTCATCACTGTGACTGAGTAGAAGGCATGGAGCATATTGTCTTCTCATTTCATGTTTGTGATGAAAGATCAGAGGTGGTCCATGAAAGCAAATTTCCCTGTGGCTCCTGAGTTCAGAGGCAGAACAATGTCCTCCTTAATATGTACTTTCCTTGCTCACCCAAGCACAGGAAAAGGGAAAATGAAGTTCCTTAAAAGTTGTAAGAATGCTTCCATTGTGTCCGCATGAAAGAGAAAACATAAAAACCTCATATGTGATGATGTGATGCCACTGTGGCATCATTTTTCTCCATGTGTGTGACAGATTGCTGATACAGGTTGTATACTATCAAGAACAGGAGGCTCGTGGGAGACCTTATGTCTCTCTACAGCTACCTGAAAGGAGGCTATAGTGAGGCGGATGTTGACCTCTTCTCCTGGGTAACATCTACAAGACCAGAGGGAACATCCTTGAGTTGAACCCAGGAGAGGGTCAGGTTGGATATCAGGAAAAAATTATTCTCAGAAAGAGTGGTGAGGCATTGGCACAGGCTGCCCAGGGAGGTGGAGGAGTCACTATCCCTGGAGGTGTTCAAGAACTATGGAGACGGTGGCACTGAGGGACGTGGTCAGTGGGCATGGTGGGGATGGGTTGGTGGTTGGACCAGACAATCTTAGAAGTCTTTTCCAACTTTAGTGATTCTGTGATTCTAAAATTTGAGCTCCCCTTGTTAGGAAAGTGGTTCTGCAAGTGGTTACTGAGCTGCCTGTACATGTACAGATATGATATTCATGTATGAGCCACAGTGCCTGTATTGATCTGAATGATGCCTTTTGTTCTTTTGGTAAAAGCAGTGCCCTCATGAAACCCTTGCAAATCTGGGAGTCCTGATAGATTCTGTGTTCAAAGGGATGTTGATCCATGGATGAAATATGGATAAGCTTCAAAGAAGTTTTCTAACCTGTACTTGCAACTACTCCACCTGCCAATATTTTCTTCTCTTCCCCTATTTTGAGAACTCAAAAATCACTGAGAGTGCTGGTAATCCCAAATTTCAGACCCATGGTAAAAACTGAACTTTCTATTTTTCTGCATACTCAGTTGTTTTTAAATTACATAATATAAATTGAAGGACTCAGCAACTGAAGAGGGGATGTTTGTAGGCAAAGAAGGTAGGAAAAGATACAATTTCAGAGTTATCTTTTTTTTTTTTTTTTTTTTTTTTTTTTGCTTCTGAAAAGTAACTTTATCCTAATCAAGGGCTTGTTTCTGGTATCATTTAAGCATTTTGGGCAGCATCTTTTCCAGACGTGCTCAGTGACCTTTAGGTTTTAGTCTGCGTGATATTCAGGAGATTGCTTCGACATAGCTATAAAAAATACCACTTACCAATGTTCCATTGACCCTAAACACAAACATGTGTTAAGTATGTATTAAAAGAAGCCAAAACATGAGTCACTGGTAGAACATAGTTTTGCATTAACATACTTTTGTTTCTATTGGCAATTACAAAGACTCCTGCAGCCCAGATGAAAGGGTGATAGCTAACTTCCCACAGGCATCCTACAGTCAGTTCTTTGGCCTCTACTGAGTGAAGGAAGCATTTTTTATCTTCTTTTTCTCCTTTGGAATTCCATGAGTAGGCTGTACTAAGGGAAGCAATGGTCTTGCAGACTGTCTTTGTCTTCTTTAGCCTCCTCTCAGATGTTTTTCTGGCTTCCTTCCTGGTCGGTTTCTTGACATCTTCGTGTTTGGATTTGCACTTTGAAAACAGTGTAAGTGTCTCAATTTGAAGATAATTCTGCAGAGTACATATCTTTCACCTGGCAAGGGACTGCCACTGACTATACGTCCTCATGGGATGGCTGAGAGTCTCCTGTTCATCTTCAATGGAAGAAAGCTGCTTCTGGAGGCCAGACTTCATTTGAGAAGTTTTTTAAGTCACTTGATGCCATTATAGTTAAAATGAAGTTCTGTTCCAGATGGAGGAATGTGTCTGCAATGCCCACTGAATAATTAGCTGGCAGGTATGCTGTATTGGACAGCGTGCTGAGTATGAAGAACTGCCCTAACCTAACTAAAGTACCCTAAGGGTTAATGTCACATCTCCAGGCAAGACGAAGAGAGAAACGTGTTTCTACAGGGTACTATCATTGGAAAAAGGACTTTCAGAAGAGTAAGGAAAAAGCAGAACTTACCTTCTCACAAGAGAAAGTAAGATCACTACTACAGCCTGACCCACTATGTCAAGGGAATTACCTCCCTGATTTTTTACTCTTCATATGGTCAACATTTGACCATAAGAAGGGTTAATATAAGAAGATGTTATCAGCTCAGGCATTAAGGGTCTTGTGGAGCTTTCAGTGTTGCTTTCTCTCTGAATGGTTTTCTCAAGTTTGTCCTGTGTTCCCTTTTCTGACCTCTTTAGGTTGTAAGTAAGTCCTTTGATCCTGCTGGTGAAGATTCCTAAAAAACAGAACCGCATTTCCATGAACTTGAGATGATGTTGGGGTTTGCAAAGGAAGCCTCTAGGAGACATAAGGCTGGAGTTATAGCTCTTAAGTGCACTTTCACCAAGCATGTATGTGGCGATACAGTTGAAAGCACTACGGCCTGTGGTCTGACCTAATCAAATTGAGAACTAATTAACCTTATCACTAGCTTACTCAGTCAGCATTATTTTTAAGAAGACTTCTTTAAAGATCTAGGTAATTGCAACCTTGTCCTTGAAAATAGCTAGTTAAGATAAACCGATGCAAGACACAAACACAATTAAGTTATGGTCAAAAGTATACAAGCATGGTATCTCCATGTATGCAGGCAGGTTCATTTACAGGTTTGAAATCTGGAAAACTACAGTAATATTAAATAACTAGCAATGCTGATATCATTATTATCATTGTTCCTATTGTTTAATACTTGCATTATCACACAAGCAAGAGCCATTGTGTTCACAGTTGTACAGAGATAGTACAGAAAGATGGTCAAAAGACAACTGTACAGGAATGAAAGAGGAAAAAAAGGCAAGAGAAGAAGAGTATGAGCAGTATTTATGTATGATCTTGTGAGCATGTAATAGAGTGGAACCTGTTCAAACAGACATGATAGGAAAACTTCTGCACTATGATA
Source organism: Pavo muticus (assembly GCA_016647715.1). Classification (NCBI taxonomy): domain Eukaryota; kingdom Metazoa; phylum Chordata; class Aves; order Galliformes; family Phasianidae; genus Pavo; species Pavo muticus. The sequence continues at coordinate 1,742,077 of JACDJE010000062.1, forward strand.
GAGAAACAACTAGAGGTCAGATTTATATATTCCTAATTCAGAGGGAATAAGAGTCTTGCAGCCCAGGGATTTTAATACAAGTTGAGAGAAGCTTTTGTGGAATATAATCCTGCTCAGTGTGAAGGAGGGCAGATGACCATGCTTAGCTGCCCAATGGCTGCTTTACTCACCAACTAGTGAACTTTGGTCTCCCACCATGTTACATATTTGTGGGAGGGAAATGGGGTTTGTATCGCAACATCTTCTCCAAGATGGTCTGCAGTTCTGGAGGGAAGCATCCCCGTTTCAAACATCAGCAATTCTAACTACCTGATAACCATGCATTCCCAGTTTCTCCTCTTCCATTGTTCTCTAGCAAACTGCTGGACTCTTGGTGCTCACTTATCCTCTGTGTGGAGCATGGATGTTGCATGTGTGCTGACAGCTGTGAGATAAGCATTGTGACAAATGAATGGGTACTCCAAAAAAGAATAGGCCCTTACCTATCTGTGGCCACGAGTGCTTTGGTCAGGGATCTTCAGCAGGGGCTGAGTGAAGAGCAATGTAGGATGCATTTTTGGGAAAAAAGAAAGAGCAGGAGAATATTTTGATCCTGAATATAATAAATGTGGCACTATATAAGCAAGTCATTAATATAAATATATACATATGCTTCTTGGATGTGTTTATACTTCTTTAGCTGCAAAGTTTTATTGCATTTTTAGTGTATTTTGATACGAATGGCATAAAACTAGAAAAATAGAAGTGTGAGTCAAACTCATACAGCCCTTTGAAGTGAGTATTCCTGATGCATGTTTAATGTTAGGAAAAGTCGTACTGACATTTTAATACATTATTCCCTGTATTTAGATTTATACATACATCTCTTTCCAGTGCTTTGTTTTCCAGAAAAAAAAAAAAAAGAAAAAAAAAGGAAAAAAAAAGAATTTTAATAATTCCCGTTCATTTTATGCTGTTATAATAAATAATAGTAAGATTCAATTTGCAGCACAGGAATTGCAGGGGAACTTAGCCTGTAAGTGTAGGATTGTTCCCTGAAGTTACTGGAGATAACCTCAGAATTTGGGTTCAACTATTTTGTGTCTTTCTGCTTCGGTATTCCTGTATCAGGGCACTGACGGACCTTGGGGGCAGAGCTGTAGAGGTGACACTGGCAACATTATTTGAATCATAACTTGACAAGGGGGCAGGGAAGAAGGAAGTTCATGAGACTTTGAGAGTCTCTCTGGGGACCCTGTAGCCCCATGCAGCTTCTCTACTCCTCCTGCTTTTTGGCTGGGGAGAGAAAGGAAAGCAGATCCCTTCCACATCCATCTCCAGTGCTGGAGAAGAGTCTGTGCAGCTGACAGTATTCCTGCTCCTGGATGGTGATTAAAATGGAAATCAGTTTAGTGGAATCTGTCTTATGATCTTTCTGTACTTGATGTAAGGTTTCAGATGAGGCTACAAGTGCTGTAGTTACAGAGAAGGGTAGTCTGTTGTGGTTCAGTCTCAACAAGAAAGTCACCAGGAGCCATAGATATGTACGTATATGTATATGTATATATATGTATATGTATAGCCATAAACATGAAATTAAATGGCTTCTGTGCAAGTACCAGAGACATCTGAGAAGTGTTCTCCCAAATATTAGACAATTTTGTTCAATTGTATTACAACAGAGAAACCACAATTACAATATATTTGTGTCCTTAACACTCTAAAAAGCAAATCCTCTAGATGTCTGCCCACAGCATTGTGTATCCCACACCAAATCATAGGCAAGCAAGTTTCTAGACAAAAAGCTTATACACTTCTTGTGTTACCTATCAATAGCCCCATGAGTTGTTAGCATTTTTATAGATAGGACAACACATTTTCATATAAACAGTTTATTCCGTGTTCCATTGCTCTCTGCTTCTGTTATGTTGTGCCTGAATATGCGTGTTGTGTTTTTTTTCCCCCTATCTATTTCCCTTCTGCTGTCATGAATACTTCATACTGTGATGCACAATCTTGTCTTCTAAATTCAAAGATAAGTTCTGCAGGTACTGCTCCCTGTGAACAAATGACAGAGCCTCACGTAGTAATGACAGTACAGCTTAACTTGCATCAGATAAGGCTAGTTCAAAATTTCCAAAGGTTACTTGTTTAAACTGGAAAATGCTGATGCTACAGAATGAAAATATCACACAGATAAATGTCATTTTTGGTCAAGTTCTCAGTGGATAATTATTGTCAAGTCTTTCTAACAGAAAGGTTCAGTGTTTAATTTCAGAAAGGTCCAAGCATCTATTTCCTGTTTTCTATTTTGGCTACATAACATAATGTAAGTACAGATCACCAGCTCCAACTTTATTGAAATGAAGGAAGAAAGAAAATGTATGAAGAAAATATTTCTGAGTGTTTTGTTTGCAAGTGATTCTAAGATGTCTTATTCTCACCCCAACTTAAAGAATTCTGAAATCTCAACATCTTGGATGGCAGTTCCTTTTTTTCAATCAAATGTAACCATTGGAGGAAAGTAACAAAACAGCCGAGACTGCAGTTAAAAAAAGAGAAAATACAGTCACTGGTATCTAAACACACAAGTGACTGAGAAACAACTAGCAGCTTTCCTGAAGCGCTGTGACCATAATCAAATGAGAAACACTGTGAGACTGACTTTATTAAATGTCAGTTCTGATTTATTACTGAGTTGAAAGACATTACTTTGAGATTCCGTATGTGAGTTAATGAATGTGTGTTACCTTTTGTTCTCATTGCATCAGATATGTCTGTTTAAAAATCACGAATTTTAATCAAGGAATGATTGTAACCCCCTGTTGATTTTGCTTTGACTGAGTTATTTTTCTCTGGCCTGTACCAGACGTACAGATAAGATCGCATTGCTTCATTGAGTACTTGCACAAGTTCATCTACAGCTCAGGAGTTGCATTCACGTGCTAGTTTCCATGCAATGGAGTAACAGCTCAAACAGTGTGTGGGATGGGTCTCAGCATCAGGCCTAGATGACTGGGAGAAAACCTTGCCCTCTCAGGGCCTCAGAGTGGCCTGGGGTAAGCATAAAACACTGCTATGAAGTTCTGCTGCTCTCCTTCTTTCTTCTCTTAGATCCCAGAGGTGGGGACGAGCGAAAGAAGAGGAGTGAGGTTGTCCTTCCTGACCCAAATAACATGGCAAGGGCATTGATTGGTAATGGGCAAGGAAGACAAGTGTGTCTGACTCCCAGCACTTCTGGGTGCTTTCTTGTTTATGTGGTATGTTTTGCATTCAGTTAATGTTAGGCTAAAATTGGTACCACCAGATACTGTTGTAGACGATGTCAAGAATCTCACTAACAAAGCTCTGTTGACAAGATTTTCTGAACAAGGCAGCTGAGAGTAGGATACTCCCATGTGTGAGAGCAGAGGGTCTGATGAGGACCTTAATGTGCATGTTCTTGGTGAGGTACACGAGGCATCTCTTTTCCTGGAGTCTGCACTTGTTTATACGCATATACGAGCAGTGTACTATAGAGGTCTGGTGATGACTCATTCAGTGCAGAATTCTGTCCTGGAATTGCTCTATCCACTGAAGTGCCCTATTTCATGTTTCCATTTCTGACAACTTCTCCCTCCCTGGAGTAAGTATGACAAAGTGGAGTAATTTCTGGGAATGAAGGGCCTACAGCTGTCAGAAAATGCAATACTGTTGGGTATAGGCAGAAGGCAAACCCTCTCCTCCAACTTACTTCATTGTCTGTGAAATTGCCAATAGAATTATAAGAGTGTATTCCAAATATACTCCAACAAGAATATTTAGTGATTAAAACCTAGGACTAATTGGGTTATTTAATCATCTGTATAGAACATCCAGTTCCAACTCACAGAGCTGAGTAACTATCTTTAGAGAAAATAAATGAAAGGAAAGAAACATCAGTTGCCTCGCTAGAGTTCTGTAATATTACATTACTGAAAGAAGAGCACATTTGGGATTCAGTGTTGTACCATTTTTTGTTTCATTTACAGGAGGGCAAAAAATGTCTTTGCAGCATATCATAGTGCTTTCAGTAAAACCATACATAATTCCTCGCCTTTTTCCTCTGGACAAAATTTGTTGTTATTTCTGTAACAGAGATGCCTAAAGGCCCCAGTGCAGATGATGTTGTCATAGTAAAAAGTTTTGGCTTGAACAAGGAGTGAGAGACTTTCCCTGGCCTGGACAGTTGAATGTCCATGGATAAGGCAGGCAGAGATAAGGAAAAAGGAACAATTTAGACCTCATTTTATCGGTAGGTTAGCTATAGTATGGAGTCTCCTTCCGCAGGTAATACACATTAAGATGGAACACAGGTTTCCTGAAGACAAATCTGATAATCCAGAGGAAACTACCCCCTGCAACCTTGAACTGGTTTCAGGCTGTTCTTGTTTTTCTGTGAACTAATTTCAAACCCTCAATGTCAAGATGTCAAAGTAGTGACATAGTAGTGACTTTTAGGCCCTAAAAGTGACCACATAGTCTCCCAGCACACTGGGGGGCTGTACGGCTATACCTGAATTAGTTAGGGATGTCGGATAATATGATCATAGCAGCATCAGAGTGTTCCTGGGCACTGAGTCACGCAAATGCAGCTACAGCATCAAGGACCTCAGTGAGTGGGACGAAAGGGTTTGACATGGGAAATGTCTTTGGTGACAGATGTGGTCAGATGTGGGAGAGGGAGCCTAGGGACTGACGATTGCAGAGAGGCAATAACCGTGAGCATCTCACCATGCCAGCTACCTGGCGTGGTCTGCCGCTCAGCGGCAGGGATCTGCTTCTCTCCTGCCAATACCAAGCTCGTGGTACTGGTGCTGAATGGGATGCATGCTGCCACAGCTCTCTCCTTTAATAAATAAACACATCTATGCAGTGTCACAACAAATTAGGAACTACTTATTCCTGTTCATTGAGCCAGATGGAATCAATAATCAGCGGGGAGCTAGCACTCATTAAAGCAGCTCTCAAGGCCTCAGCGATAGGAGTGAGAAGTGACCCACTAGCCAGTTTTCCCTGTAGAGAGGAAACGGTGCTAAAACATTTCTCAGCTCAAGTGAAAATAACGGATAATACTCACTTGACATTGCACCCTTTTACCATCTAAAACAGCTGTGGTTTCTCTTAAATAATACATGAAATGCCGCTCAGCGCCTCTCACCTGATAATAGTGCTGTGCAGCCTTGTGGAAAGGAACTGAAATAAAAACAGGGCAGCAGTCCTTAGCTGCTTAGTCTTTCATGCTTCTTTTTGCCTGTCTGAATTGCATCAGTCCATGTAAATAGGTGTGCTATTGATTGAAACCTCCGTGTTCCATTGGGCCTATTGCATGTTAGAAATTCAGAGCTTTGCAAAGCAGGTCTCTTTTCCTTTCTCTTGATTGGCAATTGTGTAACATTGTATAACTGTATAATAATAGAAATGGCCAATCTGTCTTCCAAGTCTGCATTCCTATGGATATATCATAAATTAACAGGGCCGATCAGAAAAGCCAAACGTGGTACCAGATATGAAATATGACAGTGCGGTGAAATGAGAAAGGATAGAACTTTTCACTTCATTATTACTATTACATGCTTTCTTACTGAAGAAAAAGGATGTGCTGCCTGTGTGCTGTTTGGGCCCTTAACTGGGGAATAAATCTCATCCCAAATATTTATTAGCCCATGGCCTTGTAAGCATGAACTTGCCAACCTCATTCCTAGTGCAGCTCCACTCACAGCGATAAAGAAGTTGTGTGCGTGTGTGCTGCAGGACTGGAGCCTCAAAAGATGAAAAGGTAAAGGTCTTCACAGCCTACAGTGATCTGTGTTCCTGATTGTATTCTATAGCTGGGAAACAAAGGCAAAGATCACTTCAGGCCATCATTGACAGGGCTTTACAAAGTCACTTCATTCATGTGTGCAAGTGCAGCCTGTTTGACTGCTAAGTTCTGAGCAGTTATCAAATAATTTCTGATTTTGGTGCTGCAGACCCAGTTCCCCAGGGTTACTGAACTCAGGAATGGGCCATGAGTATGTGGGCTGTGTGTGATCAAGTCATGGGATTTTAATAAAGCACTGTTCAACACTAGGAGTGAGTAGCAGCCCACGTGTGTGCCTCTGAGCTGTGAAGTGAAATTCATTAGCTACAATCACTTTCATAAGCCATTGCTTCTTGGCTGTGTGTGATCACGGGCATGTAATGTAAGGGATGTATGTGTTGTGTAGATGCTGAGTACACTTAAGAGACAAACTGAGTTGTGATCTTAGTTTTCTTATCCAGTCCATTAAATGCAAAGCCATCATTCTCTACTGTTGATTATAAGGGCTTGGTTAGCTTTTACCGCCTGATAACTGCTTGGCATCCTATTGACAGGAGTATCATTCTCACTCTGTTGTCCAGAAACGTAAACCCCAAATTTATCATCAGCCTTGGTAGTGGGGTGGGCACTCTGGGGAATTTTTAGAAGACTGAAGATCCAAAATGGGCTCTGCAGATGGAATTCTACTTTGATTATCACATTAATTTTAAAATGATGATAAAATTAATTATGTTTTATATTACTATCTCATTAAGATTTAGTAATAAAAGGAGATGATAAGGTTACTCAGCAGAAATGTGAGTACTTTTGTGGAAAGGTAATAATCCATCTGTCCTTGAAGTGTTGTTCTCAATAAAAAAAGAATCCAAATATGATAACTGTGGCTATCAAGTGTCACCTGTTCTCTATATTGCCTGAGACACTTTTTTCTGCAGTTTAGCTGTAGAAGTAAAATTAAAGCAACATTGGCAGAATCCAGCAAAAAGTGCATTTTGTTGTAAGCATGTAAATGATTCCATTACAGCTTTGCAGATGTTAAAAATTAACCGTGGTAGGCGGTAAAGACAGATGGATGAAGCACTTGAAAGAGTTAAGAAACCTGAGCTGTAGTCTCAGCAGTTTGCCACTGACTGACTCATTTAATCTTCATGTAAGGCCCGAGGAGGTAGCTCTTGACTTCAGGGGCTATTTCCTGAAGCTTCCACATACTTTACTCTTGTTTGAAACAGGCAGGAACAAACTTTAGAGTCTAGGAAAATCCAGAACAACACTCAGGTGCAAGTCTTATCTTTTCTTCCATAGTGGCATCTGAAAAGTATGGACCTAACTCAAGGCCCAGCTTAGCTCATCCCAAAAGTAAGAAGAATTCAGTGGGGAAGGCACCAGGGGTTCACTGAAAGGTCACAGTGAAGGCAGTGCCCACTGGAGGACAAGGTAACATGAAACTTTTTATTTTGAGAGAAGTGTGGTGAATCATTTTGCTAGAATCCATCCAAGGTGAGCAGAAACTTATATATTTGTTGTCACCAAATCTTTAGGGACCATCTGTACCAGCTTAATGTTCTTAAGTCCATGAGGCTTGATGGTATTCATTCCAGAGTAAAGGAATTAAAGGATGTTATAGCTGGACCCCTCTCAACAAATTACCAAAGGTGTTGGTAGTCTGGGAACGCCCCTGATGACTGGAAGCTAGCCAGTGTTACAAACAACTACAAAAGGGGCACAAGAGAAGACCCAGGAAACCACAGACCTGTTAGTCTAACCTCAGTCTTTAGAAAAAATACAAAGAAGATTGTGCTGGGGGTATTGAAAGACGTTTGAAGAACAAGCTATTATGAGGCATAATCAACATGGGTTCATTAAGAGAAAGTCCTGCCTTAGTAATTTTATTTCCTTCTATGATAAGGTCACCTGCTTTGTGGATGAAGGGAAGGCAGCAGACATAATCTTTCTAGATTTTAGTAAGGCCTTTGATTCTGTCCTTCATGGCATCCTTCTGGACAAACTGTCTGTAGCAGAAATGCTGAGTCACGGCCTGAACTGGTGATTGAGCACCTGGTGGGAAGGCAGGGCCAACCCAAGGGAGCTCAGGTGCATGCAGTGCAGCTGAATGACCGGAAGGGATGGAGCCAGGATCCACCCCTTCCCAGACCTCATTTAAGGGTTGGCAGTGGAGGCGAGGGTATTTCTCTGGAGATCCTTGCCTACCTGATGCCTTCCAAAGGTAAGCCGTTTTCCTTCCTTTGTTTCTGTGTCCACAGCTGCTGCATTTGGGCTTGTTCTCATTTGCTGCAGCCTAGGATTGTGCCGCTCTACTATTATTGCTGTACTTTTGAACACCTAATAGCATTACGCTGTCTAATGGTGAGACAAACAGATTTATGCTGTGCTGGGGAGTAAACTGGATCAACAGTGGAGTTCAGAGATTTACAGTGAATGGGTGTACATCTATCTGACAGATGATCACTAGTAATATTTCCCAGGGTGCAAGTCTAGGGTCAGGTCTGATCAACGTTTTTATCAATGATCTGGATAAAGGAGTTGAGTGCATCCTCAGTAAGTTTACTGATGACACTAAACTGGGAGGTGCTGTTGAATTCCTTGAGGGGCAAGAGGTCTTGCAGAGGGATCTAGATAGATTGGAGCACTGGGCATTTATCAATGGCATGAAGTTCAATGAAGGAAATTGTTGAGTTTTACTTGTGGGACAGAGCAATGCCAGACCCAAGCACAGATGGGAAAGGAGTGGCTGGAGAGCAGCTCAGCAGGAAGGTTCCTGGGGTGCTGGTGACAGCAGGCTCAGCGTGAGCCAGCAGCGTGCCCTGCAGCCAAATGGGCAAACTGCCTTTGGAGGTGCAATAAACACAGCATGACCAGCTGGCCAAAAGAGCTGATTATCCCACTGTATCTCTAGCAATGGTGTGGCCTCACCCAAGCTCTGTGTGCAGTTCTGGGCTCCACAATAGAAAAAGGATGGTAAGGTCCTCGAAAGTATCCAAAGGAGAGAACAAAGCTGGTAACAGGGTTGGAAGGTGAGTGCTGTGCACTGAGGCTGAGGACACTTGGGTTGTTCAGTCAGAGAAGGGGAGGCCAAGAGGTGACCTCGCTGCTCTCTGCAGCTCCCTGAAGAGGGAGTTACCTGGCTCTGCTCCTAGGAACTGGATGGGAAGAGCACAAGCTGTGCCATGGGACGGTTAGACTGGACATCAGGAAAAATGTCTTTGCTGTGAGTGCAATCAACCACTGGAACAGGCTTCGTAGAGAGGTGGTTGATGTCCCATGTGTATCACTGTTCAAGAGGCATTTGGATGACCCTTTCATTAATTTAACTCTTGTTTAGCCCTGATGAGGTTAGACAGTTGGACTAGATGATGTCTGAAGGTCTCTTCCAACTGAACTATGCTATGCTTATGCTATGCTATTCTAAAAGGTTCACAGTTCCTTCAGCACTGTGGTGCATACTACTGGAGATTATGTGGTAGCTTCAGGTAACTTTGAAAGTACACATTCTTAATTAAATGAAAAGTGAAAATTAATAACTCAGAACAGTGTCTCTAGTGCTATTTAATTTCACATGTAAATTCAGTTTATCTAATGTTGTCCTAGACTTGCATTGCAACACTTAATCTAAATCTGAATGTCTTTGTGTGGATCGTGAACTTACTGGGGATACACAAACAATACTAGCAGCTGCAGACCAAATCAGCTGGACAGTTGCACTCAAAAAACTGCAGTCAATGGCTTGATGTCCAGGTGGAGAAAAATAACAAGAAGTGTTCCTCAGGGGTCTGTGCTGGGACTGGCACTACTGAACATCTCTCGCTGACATGGACAGTGGGGCTGTCAGTCAGTCTCAGCCAGTTTGCAGTGACAGTGATAGGACAAGGAGTGATAGTTTTGAACTGAAAAACTGGTGATTTTTAGGTTAGATGTTAGGAGGAAATTCCTTACTCATAGGGCAGCGAGGCCCTGGCACTGCTGTCCAAAGAAGCTGTGGATGCACCATCCCTGGAGGTGCTCAAGGCCTTGTTGGATGGGGCCCTGGGCAGCCTGAGCTGGTGGGGGCAGCCAGGCTGTGGCAGGGGCCTGAGTGGGCTTTATGGTCCCTTTCAATCCAAACTGTTATGTGATTCTGTGAGTGGGGTTTCTAAGCAGTGAGGAGAGTACATTAGCTGTGAGAAATTTCAGCATGCATTCTGCTGAGGTCCACTGGAAGAGCAGAGCTTCAATATGTACCAGCGTCCTTGTTGCATCCGTCCCAGCAGATGCAGAGTGAAGGAGAGAGGCAGTGATGTGTAGGCCCATGTGACTCTGTTCTCCCTGAAGTATCAGGCAGGGTGCACATGCCAGGGACTGACCACTCTTGGCTTTGTTTGGTTTTGTTTTTTTTTAACACATGGAGTCAATTCTGAGTCTTTCTCACCAACTGCCTTGTTTTCCAGTGTTTTGGAAGCTGCCATTCCCTGGTGGGAGGCAGAAAGAACAGAGTTACATTCTTGCTTTCATTTGCAAGAACTTTCTGTTGCCTCCAGTTTTCATTACTGTCTGTGTGTTGCAATGTCTTATATGAAGAAATATATAGTGTAGCAACTATTTTGTATTATGTGTCAGTAAATAGGCTAAAAATTGTTTTGAATTGAACATTCATTTTATAAATGTAATTTCAAATGACTGTGTATTGCAAACTGCCACCCAGCACATTCAGCAAATACTGCCTCGCTATCAGAAGACATTATTCTGCTTCCAAATTTGATTTGCGTGAGAAGAGAGTCCCTTATAAATTACAATTTAGGTTTAAGTGTTGACTCATTTTGCTATTGAATTCTTTTATTCTGAGCCTGCACCACTAAAGTATAAACTTTTAGAAGTTTACAACCATTATGTTTCACTGCACAGTCTTCAGAAAATAGGGTTTCTATTTCCTCCACTACAGTTTGATTGTTTAATTTTGGTGTTTTGGTTTTTCATGAAAACGTTAACAGTACAACCTCAGTCTCCCTTCTTCCCATTTCATGTTGTTATGCTGTTTTAAAAACAGTTATGTCTAGCTTTTTCATTTCTATGACTTTCTGTCAAGTACTTCAAATGACTTTTTATCAAATAAATACTCCAGCCTGCCATTTTAAACTAACTAAAACTGCTTACCTTCTTAAATTGATTTACTCTACTTAGATCCTTTATACTTTGTACTGCACAGTACTGAATTAAAAACTCACATGCTTATCTTTATTTTGTGTTATATTACATCGCCATATATATCTCCAATCAGATGGTTGATTACAGCTTTAATGCTGCTGTGTTAGCTTCGGCTTGTCATTGTCATCTGCCAATGAATAGGAATGACATAATTCCTCTTAGCCTACAAAAGAAGGAATATGCTGTTTGCAATGGTTAGTATTAGTGTGGCAATTAGGAAGTAAAGAAGATAGGTGAAGGATTTCTTGATACGTGGTTCTGAGGCTATGCATCATGTTACAAATTCCAGGATAGATCAAGTTACAAATTATGCAATTGGAAAAAATAGTATTGAGTATAGGTCTATTTTTAAGGTTAGGGGGATTATGAAGTTTATGATAAATTATAGAGTTTTGGATGGATGTGATTTGGGCTGGTAGGGTGCCTCACTGGGTTATTAGTAATATATATAAAGCATAAGTGGCAGTCAGCAGGGCTGAAATTCCAGTTAGAACAATTGTGAGGGCAGATCAGTTAAACAGTGCAATTACAGTGGTTAGTTCCTCTTTTAGGTTTGTTGTTGAGGGCGGTGCCATGTTTGTCAAGTGGCTAGTAGTCACCATGTGGCTGTGAGCAGTTGAAGGGGTTGTAGGCCTCATGTAAGGATGAGGATATGGCTGTGTGTTCATTTGTGATTTGGCTAGGCAAAATGGTAGGGAGGAGGTAGATTCACGTGAGATATTTGTTTAATACTGAGCATGGCATCACTAGCCTCCACACTAAATGCTTGAGAAATTCAACACACCATCTATCCCCACCTAACACATACTCTCGCCCTCCTGGGCTTAATTCTAGCTGCTACAGGAAAGTCAGCCCAATTTGGCCTTCACCCTTGACTCCTTGCAGCAACAGAAGCGTCAACCCTAGTTTCCACCCTACTGCAATAGTAGCAGCCAGAATCTTCTTGTTTATTCATGCTTAACCCCTTCCAATCACTAACAAAACAGCCCTAACCATATGCCTGTGTTTAGGTGCACTCTCAGCCCTCTGCCACATGTGCCCTCACTCAAAACAACATCAAAAAAATCATTGCTTTCTTCACCTCCTGCCATCTAGGTTTAATAATAGTCACCACTGGACTTGATCTCTCTCAGCTAGCTTTCCTTCACACCTCAACCCACACCTCTTTCAAAGCTGTACTCTTTCTATGCTGAGGGTTAATCAATCACAGCCTAACCAGCAAACAAGACATTCGCAGAATAGGCTCCCTGCAAAATATCCCCCAGCAGCTACCTCTTGCCTAGCTATTGGTAACCTAGCCCTTATAGGAACACTTTCCTAGCAGGATTTTATTCAAAAGACCTAATCATTGATGACCTAAACACCTCCTACCTTAACATCTGAGCATTCCTACTCACGTTACTAGCCACATCTTTCATGGCAGCTTACAGCCTAAGCATAAGCCTTTTAGTCCAAACAAGACCGCACCCCTGCAATTACTACATTTAATGAAAATGACCCATCGGCCATCTATCCCATTATCCAACTTACCCTTGTCAGTCATAGCAGGTGTACTTCTTATATCCTTCATCCTACTAGCAAAAACACCTCTGATAGCTATATTTATTATTACAAAAAAAAAACCCACCTTGATTATAATGACAATTCTCAGAATTATTCTAGCCCTTGAACTTCAAATATAACACACACCTTTACCTCCCCCTAAAAACAAAGTACCCTTAGAAACTTCTCCTCCTTAGGCTACCTTAACCTCCCTAATACACTGATCCAGCTCTACAGACCCACTAAATAAAGGACAAAAAATTGCCTCTCACCTAATCGATATATCCTGACACAAAAAAATAGGTCCCGAAGGCTTTGCTAACCTCCACCTGACAGCAAGCAAAATTGCAACTACATTCCACAGGCTTAATCAAAACCTACTGAGGATCCTTCACCCTATCAATCTTAATAATTATTCTATCAGCCCAAATAATGGCCCCTAACATCTAAAAATCCACCACCTACTAAAATTAGTCAGCAACTCCCTAATTCACTTCCCCACCCTATGCCTTCCATCCCTGCTTCTCATTAAAAGACATCTTCAGGTTCACCTCCAGCCAGCTAAGCTTAATAATCATCACCATTGGACTTGATTTCTCACAACTAGTTTTCCTTCACATCTCAACGCATGCCTTTATCCCCTTCCTAACATTAGCCTTATTCTCCCCTAACCTCTTAAGGGACCCAGAAAACTTCGGATCAGCAACATCACTAGTCACACCCCCTCAAATCAAACCAGAAATGTGAATCCTATTTGTACATGCCATCCTGAGCTCAATTCCAGACAAACTTGGAGGAGTCCTAGCATTAGCCACCTCCATATTAATCCTCTTCCTTGCTCCCTTCCTATGTAAATACAAACAACGAACATTAACATTCTGCCTTCCTCCTATGGTTAAGATCCAGTGTCTACTGGGCCATGCTACATGTAAAACTTGACATGGCCTTCTTCAGCAACATCAGTAGGCAAGGGAGAGTGAGGGAACAGCAGAAGTAAAACCAAGAGGGAATTTTTAGACTTCCTTAAGATAGTTTCCTTTGTTTTGAGGATTTTTTTCTAATCTGCAGCTCTATGGATGAGAGATCTTTAGGTCAAATCACTCAGTGTGTTTGCTGTTGTATGCTTTAATTCAGACATGCTGGGAGTACCTTGCCTTCTTCTTTGGAGATATACAAGGTCTGTCTGGATACCAACCTGTGTGACCTGTTGTAGGGCATCTGCTTTGGCAGGGGGTTGGACTCAGTGATTTCTTGAGGTCCCTTCCAACCCCTGCAATTCTGTGATTCTGTGACTTTATTTTACTTTCCTTCTACTATAAGCCAAGTCCATCAAACTTTTGCTGTGAGGTCTATATACAACTTTTCTGGCAGGAATTCAAGGCATATTTGAAGAAATACCTTTGCTGCCTGGTCACATACCATACAGCTGGGATTTAGCACACCCCATCCCAAAACAGTTTGAAGGTCACAGACTTCTGCCTGGCACCCAGGTACAGTTCTGACAGCTATTGCTTTCAGCATGGGTTTAGCATCATCTAACTTGTCAAACTTAGCATATAAATGGCTCTTGGAACCTGCAAGCAGCCCATTATGGAGAATGTATCTTATTAACAAAGGTGATATTAGAAACTCACACAAGTAACTAATGGCATTGAATGCAAAGTACATCAATATGCTCAGAGACTGGTGAGCGGTGTTTTCCAATTAAGGCAACTGTTTGACCTTCTGAACTATAAATAGCCTCATCTCAGAGACTGGCTTTTACTGCAACACGATGCCACAGAACTCAGATGTACTTACAAGGCTAATTCTGGAGCAATCTAATGGACAGGGTGAAATTTTAAACACTACTGCCTCAGAGAAAAGCATCCTCAAATTTCTGCAGTATTGGCAGAGTTGCGCCCCTTGGAACAGAGAGCACCAACATAGAGTAGGTATCACATCCTTCAGGGGAGCTGTATTCACCCGAGGCAAACCACTTTGCTTATGCAAACACTGAGAGGATGAGTACTTTTTCACATTATTGCCATTAAAAATAATAATTCATAAGGGCTGCTGAACTATTTTGCCAGTTAAAACCCTTAAATGATTTACTGTTTTTAGACATCTGGTGCATATTTAGATTCTCAGTGGGAAGTCCCACTTGTAAACGAAGACTGAAGTCAGTGGAAGTCAGACTTTTCTTCCCTGTTTCAGAGGTGTTGTACTATTCCTCTGGGACAGAGCAGTTGTTTTGGGTGGCATACATGCCTTGGACTATACCCTGGATATAAGCACAATTATTCAAATCATGTACTGGTGTTTTAAAACCTCTTCAAATTCCAGTAGAGTTTTTGAAAAACAAAACAAAGCTAAGATGTGGCACTTGGCATCAGATATAGAAGGATGGATGGCCCTTCTCGGTTCTGACTGACCTTGTGCAGTACCTTTGATGTCTGTCTTCATTTCTTCTACTGGTACACTAAACTGTACCAAGAATGGTGCAAGAAGGAGCATTTAAAGGGAGAAACTATATCATATTTGACAACTATTCCTGCTATGTCAGCTCCTGCCAGCTGAAAAGAGAGATCCTGGGTTCATGGCAGCAGCTGAAAGACACTTAAATAAAATGGGAGACAGAGACAGTATCCAGGGGGCCTGAGTTGTCTCACTGTGTATATGAAGACACCTCATACACCCACATAATGTCTTGCCCTCATACTTAACTAATAACACCAATTCTGTCACTGAAATCAGGAGTAAAACTCATTAATGCTAACGTAGCATTAAGAAGCAGGCATTTGTTATTGTGACTGGATGCACAGGGGATCGCTCCACCTAACGTGCATAGCCAGGAGCTAAAAGCACACAGATTATATACATTGAACATGTGTGAATATTCATACATTTTCCACAGAGTGCCTGCCTGTTTCAAGAATTACTATACATTTTAAAATCTAATACTATGCATGCTCTATGTTAATATGGGGCCCTTGCAAGGGGCCTGTGGTTAATTAATTGCCAGGTATCAATTCCCTCCTTGGGAAGTAGTTAGTTCTTCTAATTATTTCCACATATTTCTTTCAAAATATCTTTTAATACATCTTATGCAGAGTCCTATACCTATTATAATTACCACTACGCAGATGCTGGTGATGTTGCATGTCCTACCAAACCCTTGTGTTAATGTTAAAACTAAATTTTCACTTTCATGTTCATTCCCTCCCTTTCAATAAATGCATTACGTATCATTATAACAAACCTAGAACCTAGTCTTACAAATCCTGAGTTAATCATAAATGCAATGGTCCTTCTTGCTTGACAGTCTATCCTGATATCACAGACGGCTTGACTCCACTGTAATGAATCCATAGGCTGACTCCCTTGAGTCTGACTGCTGCATGGGTGGTGAGTAAAATCTGGAAGGATCCTCTCCACTTCTCCTCATCTGACCATGTCTTCAGGTACACCCAATCTCCAGGTTGGTACCAGTGTACAGGTCCATGCAGGGGTAAAGGTGCACATACAAAGACATACCTGCAGAGGAAAGACAAAACATTTCTCAAAGATATAACATATTCTGTAATCTTTTGTTCCTCAAGGAGGTGAATATCACCTCCCTCTCCTGTGGACTGATAGGATCTCCCATATAGAATCTCATGAGTACCAACCATAGAATGGCTTAGGTTGGAAGGGACCCCAAGGATCATCCAGTTCCAATCCCCCTGCCACAGGCAGGGCCACCAACCTCCAGATACGGTACTAGACCAGACTAATCTTTTCTTTAGAAGTGAAGTGGACCTCATCCTGATTCTTAGTAAGGTAAAGCATCTGGCCATTTTAATTTTGATTCTTGGCATATTTTGCCTATTTGGCTTTTTAAACTCTGATTCATTCTTCTACATTACCTCTAGACTGAGGTCTCCACGGAACAAGGTGATTGCATTTTAGCACAACAATTCTAGCTAGATTTTGCACTATTTCTGTGATAAAATGTGGGCCTCTATCTAAAGACATCCTTGCAGGTACCCCAAATCTGGGTGTAATTTCTTTTAATAAAACCTTTACTACTTCAGGAGCTCTGTTGGTACAACAGGGGAAGGCGTTTGGCCATCCTGAGAAAAATTACCTACTAGTACCAGTGTGTACCTGTACTCACATCACCGCAGTAATTCACAACAATCCATCTGCCAATAATCTCCTGGATGGTTTCCTTTCTTAGCTGTTCTGAGTGGAGGTCGTTTAGGTTGATGGGGACTGTTTTTCAAACAGAGCTCGCATCTTTTCACAACACTCTATGATTCCTGCCATTCGCACACTTAAAACTCAGTGTCTCATATTTTTGGTCATTGCCTCTATTCCCCAATGTGTCAATCAATGATAATCTTCTGCCAGTTTATTTATAAGAGACTGAGTGATAATTGTCTATTTATATGGAGTTAACTACCATCCTTTGTTATCTTTAACCACTTTCTGTAATGTTGCCAGTCTCTCATCTTTAGCTTGATAATGTGGGGTTTCTTTTCCAAGTTATTTATATTTGTCCAGGATTACTAATAAGAGTTCCTTCCGTGGCTACTTCAGCAGCTCTATTGGCAAATCAATTGCTGTAATTCACTGGAGTGTTACTGAACTGATGTGCCTTGTGATGCATTATGGCTACTTTCTGTGGAGGCTGTACACTTTCCAGTAATTCTGTAATAATGGGTCCGTATTTTATTTGTGATCCCTGGTAGGATAGCAATGCTGTTTCCTTCCATATTAATTCATGGGCAGGTACTACTCCAAATGCAAACTTTGAATCATTCCATATGCTGACTCTCTCTCTTTTTTTTTTTTTTTTTTTTTTTTTTTTTTTTCTTTTAATAGTTCCAGTGCTCTCAATAATCTCAGTCTCTGTGCCAGGACTCCCAGGGCACTATGCAGCCTTTCATGCACAAACAGTTCAAATGTTTTTTTTTTCTGACCAGTCTGGAGTTCAGCTACAGTTGTACAATCACACGTTTGGCCCACCTTGATCATCCTGAGGTTCCTCCAGCTCGTAACAATAGCATTACCATGTTGTCTACTTCCTCAGGTATTTCAGATTCAGGAGGTGATTCCTATAACACAAAGACCTGGGGCTCTATGGCTTCGTCCTCAGGGATATGTGCTTGAATTTTTCTGTCTACAGGTGTAATTTGTTCTTATAACTAACTTCTTTAGTACATCTCTACCTAGAAGCAGATAGAACATTCAGGTGTGTACAAGAACTGATCTGTCAATAACATGCTTATTCTCAAATTGCTATTCATACTAAAATCTCATGCTACATAAGCACTGTGTTAATATGAGGTTCTTGCTAAGGTCCCCTGTTTGGTGAAGAAATTGTTTACAAAAAAATCAGCTGCTCACTAAGCTTCTAATTATCACAACAACTTTGTTATTGTGCCTATTTTAACAGCTCTAGCAGGGTACACAGCTTGTGGAATGTTGAGACTCTGCTTTTTGGTTCCAGATGTCCTGTTTATCTAGGAAAAACAACCTTCCCTAGGCAGAATGTCAATGTGTTGAAGACTCTGAATTAATTGCCAGGTATCAATACCATAGGATTTACTATTATAAGTACTTCAGCAGCGGCTATTACATATGCACATAAAATAGTGGGTTCCATGAACTTTGGACTTCCAGGCAAAATCCCAGAAGTTAGTGGTCCTCACCCATACGTCGTAAGTGGCTAAGCAGTCTTAGCTGAGCAGAGAGGAAAGACAGAAGAACATCAGCCTTGCTTTAGAAATCAAAAGAAAATGAGATTTTAGTCTGAGTCTGGAAACATGCCAAAAATTTTAAGCACTAGAAAAAAAAAAATCAGCTTTTTTTTTTTGTCAGTGTTGTTACTCGTTTCATAAAGGATCCCAATATAGTAATGTTTCTTCAGTGGTGGGATTGCAAAACTCCCCCTCCTGTGAAAGAGATGCGCACAGTGTATGAAGTAGAACACTGTGTCCTATTCATTATAGCACTGTGACTTTCCACCAGTACTTCAAAGCCAGACATGAGAAGAGGCATGTAAAGAGCAAACATTAATGAAGCACAGCACACTTCAGGTAATTTACAAGCACTTACTTAACTTGCTTCTTTAGTTTGCTTACAGTTTTGCCTTGCACCTTGTACTTTGACCCAAGCATCCTTATTTTTTGCTGTGATCTTGTCTTTTGCTGTGATAAGGATATGAATATCAAGGCTTTAAAACCTGTTACATCAGAAATAACAGAACAAAGCACTAGAAGAAAAGAGAAGTGGAGCAATACCGCATGTAGGCTGAGGAACAGTCTTGTCCTGTGTTTTCTCCTTCTTTTGCTTTTTTGCATTCATGCAAGCTGCAGGAAAGAAGGGTCTGAAACTTGGGGGAGGTGGTAGAAGTGAGTTAAATAGAGAAGAGCATAGGTTAAGCTTCAAGCTATGTCCTGACCTGCCTGGTTATGTCCTTTGATATAGTCCAGTGAACTGATTAAAGAAATAGGATACGCTGAAAATTGGTCTGCCTCTGGAAAAAAAAAAAAATTCAAGTGTTCTAGCTGTACGTTCAAACAGAGAAGTGCTGTTGTAATCTGGCCATTAGATATGAATTCAGTAGCTGAAAAATGTTTTACCTCAAGGTCTTATTCACTGCAGGATAGCAGGCACAGACCAGCAAGCATTAACAGAAATATTCTCTCTCCCTCCCTCTGCCTTTCAAGCAGGTGGATTAACTAAACGTTTACTGAAGGATGTGCATTAATTAACTGGAGAACAATCAAACATCTTTTGTCGTACCTTCTTTCAGACTAATAATGTATGACTAAGAAGAAAAGCGAAACTATAAATCAGGAAACTATTTACCTGATGCTCAAGTGCAGTGGTTGTGAGTGTAGTTTGTTACAATACTCCCACTAGGTACAGCTCATCTAATTCTGCCTTTAAAATGCTCTAACAAGAAAGAATGGATTGTAGGCTGCTGTTCTTTCTCTGACCCTCATGCATTGTATCCAGAGAGAATGAAAAATGAAATCTCACATGAAATGGTATTTTGACCTGGAGGAATCAAATGAAAATCAGATCTTTTATGCCACCGATGTGTCCGTATTTGCCATAGCAGGTAATGGTCTTTCACTCAATTAGTGACTGTGTGGTAGTTTTATTTACAGTTGCTCATAGTTTTACCATATTCCTTTGTTCCAGGCCATGTAGACAGTCAGTCTTTGAAAATGAGAACTGATGATGCTTTAACAATGTCTTCTATGATAAAAGGAAGTCCTTCACAGTGGGAAGAAAAAGCATTAGCAAAGCTTAAGAATTTTTATTTTGTAGAACCCATCTTTGCTCTTTCAATAGTATTATGGATCTAAATTGGAGTAATTTACCTTTTTGGCACTGGTGATATCCGAAAGTGACAAATGGAAACAGCATCCAGTCTAACTCTTCTTAGAACTAAAAATCAATAGCCCATGAAGTGCCTCCTAAACAGGAGGTACATTACATTGTAGCTTGCAGTCTTTTTGCAAGAAGGAAAATGGATTACACCAGTCAGTTTGATGGTTATTTGACATAGTTGCTCCTCTTGTTGTTAACTCCAAGAGTTAACAACTCTTGGATTTAGCAACTAAAAACATTTGCATTGAGGAAGATGAATCTGTCAGCCATTAGCAGTGCCGATACAATGTTATTCCTATTTCTCACAGCTTGTGAGATTCCTTTTCACAAATATTCAGGATTAGTCCAGGCATTTGCTGAGTTGCCAATGCCACATCTATTCATTTTTGGTACTTTAACTGACAGTTCAGGAATTACAGGTGTTTGTTTTTATGCTTTTTCCATCAAGACCGTGGCTATACGAAGGAAATTTTTAACCCCAGTTCTCTTTCTCATGCTACTCCCCTGAATTGAAGAGAAAACCATATTGTATTGTCCCAAGTGGCATTTCTAAACCTATTTACACTTCCAAGATTGAAACCCAGATGCTAGAGGGCATCAGAGGGAGTGAAATCTGTATTACTGATTCAGGTCACCGCAGTCATGGGTAGAATGTGACTAAAGCGTGAGGACAGAACTATTCTCTTTATCCTAGCCTGTCTATAGACTGGTGTATTTTCTTTCTTGCATAAAAATTTACTGGAAAAAATAGTTCTTGTCATTTCAGCATGCAGAATTAATTAACCTACTGCTTAGCCACCACTTTAAGGATCTAAAATCCAGCATGAGATGAAGAAACCAGATTATAAAATGATACAGTCAAACAGAATGAGAGCTGGTAGATGTTCCTGAAAATGGACAAGATTGAGGTATCCAGACTTTCAACTATAAAGTGGAAGATCTGAAGTTCATGTGAGGAAGGAGAAGAATGAAACAGAACAGTTAGCAAATCTCAGCCAAAAAAAAAAAAAAAAAAAAAAAAAAAAAAAAAAAAACAGAAAAGTGGAACAGGCTTGGCTTCAGTTTCAAGATATCTCAAGAGACCATGCATGTCTTCCCACTAGCCTTTGGGCAAAGTCAAGACTTTCTCAAGACATCTGCTTTCTCCCAACTTCATTTTTAATAAGAAAGGGAATAGGCACTCAGCTCCACTGAAACCAAGCTTGCTTAGAAAGAGGGGTCTGTCAAAAGGTTTCAAGAAACCACAGATGGGGATGAATGATGTTTCATATAGTCCTTGGTCTTGGTGGTTTCTATCAGCTACCACTGGTTCTTCCGTCTTCTCTGTCTTGCCCTTCATATAAGTCCAGCTTACAGTGACCTCCATGGGGATCTCCCCATGACTAGTGGAATGAAATCAGTAAATCCAGTAGGTAACCCGTCTCCTAAACCTGAGGAACCACAACATATCTGCATCCTGGAGATCTAGACTGCATAGTATTTGAGAACACGATCCCTTGGCAGTGTGACTCAGACATGTCAGATAAAGTTGCTGAAGCAGCACAGTCCAGCTGGGAAAAAAAATCCAGGCTTCAGTTTATGCCCAAGGCTGGTAATCAAAGATGGTAATCCCAGAATAGATTCCTTCTGTGCTTGCAATGGGAAGAAATACATTCTTTCATAAGATGTCATTACAGAAACAATGCATTAACCATTGCCTTTTACTTTGCTTACATCTCATGCTCTGAACTTATGGAAAGTTTTCCTACCTTATAATAGAGTTTTGAGTGGAAGGTTTCTGTCTGTTTTTCAATTTCGGATTTCACAGTTGAAGCTGTAGATTGCACTCCTCAATGTCCTCTGCTAGATACCTTAGTAATCACTTTGAAGAGGCAGAAACCTGCTAGGCTGCATGGCTTTGCTTTCAAAGATTTCAAAGGAGGTCCTTCCCAGCTTTGAAGTCATTCCTCTGCTGAAGTCATTAGCAGGGAAGATGATGGACAGCAAAAATACTTCAGGTGTAAGATGTTACACCACTAACACCAATCCTTACAGAATGGGTTGGGTCAAGTCAGGATGGGGCAAGGGACAGAGCATGAAATATCACAGCTGGTGCCCATGCTCAAGGATTCTTCACATGATCATTATTGGAACATTCCTCTAACATTGAATGGAGCCAGCTCACTGTCAAGGAAGGAGTGGTGGAATCCTGAAAAGCAGGCAAGGCGAATATATATTTGAGAGAAACATTAAGAACTTGCAGGTGTTGTTCAGAAACTGTGGCAGGCTGCTCTCTATTGGGCACAAGAAATAATCTCATCCCACAGATTGCAGAAGAATGCTGGGTTTTCTAGGAGCATAGGCACAAACATAAGCCATATACATTGTTCTATGGAGACTCCATAACTACTAGGCTATGTGGGAATTAAATTACAGATATGCAGGTTTTTAAGAACTAAAAGGACCCTCCAGTCCATCTTTCTATGTACACAAGTCATAGCATTTCGTATTGCGGGTTTAGAATCAAGCTGTTAAGCTCTTATTTGTTCATATTCCAGCCTTCCTCATGGTAAAAGAAATCAGTTGAGTTTGTAGGTCTCCTCCTCAATCTGTAGTCAGACAGCTTTTGTTCTTGAAAGTGAAAAGAACTAATATTTTCAAAGCCAACATAAATTTAACTCAGGAGAAAGCACTCTATCTATCTCATACCAAAGAAACATTTAGCAAGAATGATAACCTACTGCAAACCTACTTCCAACTATACAGATGTCTATTTTCATTTTCAGCTGTGGTCTTAGGGAGTTGTGTGGGGTATTTCCCTGTTTTTCTTTTAATCAAAAGCCAATTTAGATTTGAAATTTCCCATATGTCAGTAATTCAGATGAGAATATCACTGTTTCATTTAGTATTGATCTATGAACTTTACAGTTATTGAGTTTTTGAAATTTAGTGTTGCCCAGCAGATCAATTTAAAGAAATGTTTCTTTTTACAGATGTAGTTGTTGCCTTTTTTTCCCCTTTCCATTATTAGAATCTTTCCTGACAAGTGACACTTGTTAATATGTCTTGTTTCACTTTACACCATGCTAAGCCTTCAGATAACTTCATCAGGACCGTTATCTTCATGGTTAATTAAATGAATTACCCTGTTGGCTACTTTTAAGCGTTTTTTGCATGGACTGACAGAAACTTAACCCTTTGCAATCCATATCCCTCCCACCCCATGATTCACATTTCATTATGAAGCTCAAGCCAGAGTAGAAATGGAGGTCCATGTAGGGGATCTTCATACAAACATTTAAGCTACTTTAAAGCTGAACTTTAATCCTAAATAAAAATGCCACAGATACAGCATAGGATTCAGAAATTCTTCGGAACACTTCAATAAATGCTGATTTTGCAGCAGATACACCAGGGACTGTGCCAAGGTGATTCAAAGTCAAAAATCTGAGCTGCTAAAACTTCAGTAGAAATACTGAACCTCCCCTGGAACTGTACCAGTTTGTACACAGTGTACCAGGGAGACTAACAAGATGCACTTATTCCTAGGATTGCTAAGGAACGTGCCTATTACAGTTTTTTGTTTTTTTTTTTTTTTTCTCTAGGTGTTAACTCATTCTCTCCCTTACAGCTGACCCAACCGAAAGCATGTCACGGAAATACACCCACTCTCTCAAGAGAAGCAGAGGTTGCCTAAGATAAAATTCCATGCTGAGATCCCAGTTGATGCACTCGTGTCTGCAAGTCTTTCTATTCCAGAGGATCAAAATTTTGGAAAAAAAGACCATAAAGGAGTCACGATCACTGAAATCATGTGACTGTCTTCAGCAAACACAAAACCATTTCACAGAGTCCTTATATGTAAGTTTTCTGCTCAACCTGCTTTCATGTGTATTTGCCAGCTTGGATTACTGGAAGTCTAGTAAAGCACAATTTAAATACTTGTAAATATAGTTCTCTAAAAGCTGAGTTTTCACACAAAAAGATACAGAAAATGGAACGGAAAAGAGTTTTTGCCTTCAAATGTTTATCTCTGTATATTTTTCTTTTTAGAAGAGATCTGAAAATTAAGCTGGTCTTCTAAACATTGTGAACTGACACAAATAGAGTTAATAGGAACAAAAGAACACAAGCGTTCAATAAACTAAAAGACAAGGAGGTGCTAACATCCATGAATAAATGAAAGCCTCTCTGATTAATGTCTGGATATTACACAGAGACACCCTTCCCAGGCATGGTTGTTCTTTCAAAAATTCCCCCACAGGAGATCTTCCCTCTAACTGCTGTGTACCAAAGCAACCAGGTATGTGTTAAACTCAAGGGATTGCATGTCCGATAGACCAGCATTTAAAACTGGTCTTCATCTGTTTTATCTGTCAGCTTTTGCTCTCCCTGAGCAATTCAGAAAAAGCTTAACCACTTAACCTTTCTGTTTTTGAATGATTCTTTAACTAGGCGATGAAACAATACAATGGAAAGTAACAAGGCATGCAGCCCCTGCTCCCATTTCATAGAATCATAAAATGGTTTGGGTTGGAAGGGACCTCAAGGATCATCAAGCTCCACCCCCCCTTGCTGCAGGCAGGGCCGCCAACCTCCACATTTCCCATATGGTATAGTCCCTCTTAAGTATTACAACCAAAAAAGGCTATATAACCAAAATAAACAGATCTTCAGTGACTTAAGTGAACAGTCTCCTCCATACGTTTTACAAAAGCTCAATTCTTTGATTCAAGCTAAGAGAGGAAAGTCTCCATATATAAAAAGAGAAACAGCCTATATTCCATTCCTGTTACATTACAGAGACCAAGTGAAGAATGAGTGGCTGTGTCTCAAGATCCAGATAACACTTTTTGCTTCATCAGAGATGATAAATGCTACATAAACTTTTATCTATCTCAAAGCTATCTGCAAAGACATGTCTTCATCCAAGAAATTGGGCTGATGTCAAGAAAAGTGTTGTAGCTGAGGAAAGACAGTGGTAACTGTGGCTTCAGGAATCTGCCGAGTCTCTGCTTGAGGCACTGTGCCCCATACTCAGTAAAATTTGGAGGCACATCTTCTACCATGCAGGTTACACCAAATACTATTTAGAATAGTGACAATCTCACTGTTGGTTTAGTAGGTTTTCGCAATGGTAAAAAAGGCTTAGGCATCACAACACAAAATCTGAATAGCATTCAGGTTCCCCTGGTTCAACAGTCTTTCACAATCTGGTCAAGCGCAAACTGCCTCTAGGCCAGCCTTAAATGACACGGAGATAGCACGAGTTGATAGTTATGATTTACAGACGTACCAAGGGATTGATATTTTGCCATGGTTATAGACTACAGTATATTTTTGCAAGCACATAGAATTTTTTTCCATATAAATTTCTGAGTCCACCTGGGCATGGTCCACCTCACATACAGCCCATCTTCAATTCTGGGGGGGAAATCTTGTCAGATAGTATTGGATTCTGATACAAGATGACAAGGTTCCTTAGATCATAGAATCATAAAGGCTGGACAAAAAAACAACAAAACAAAAAAACCTCTGCCAATACCTCACTACTCCTTCTGAGAAGAAAATTTTCTTAATATCCAACCAGAACCTCCCCTGGCAAAACGTGAGGCCATTACCTCTTGTCTTATCACTGTTATGATTATGTTAGGAATCACAACTCGTCTGCATGACCTCTGCTTTCCTAGCCTTATTCCTACAAGAGTTGGAAATCATTCTTGCATGGCATTTCAGAATAACAATGAATTCTGAATCTCCTGTAAGTCTTCACTCATCACTCAGAGCTGAATACAGACACTTCAGTCATTGCAGAATTTGTTGAATTCATCCTCTTCAAGACAAATATTTGACATTATATGAAGCCAACTCTAAAAAAACATAACTGTGCATAAAACTAAGTGCTCCATAATTATAACCTCCCTTAATTAAATGCTGAGCACTGTTTCTTTCTGGGGCGGAGACAACAGGCAGAAGTAAGCTACCTTCACACCAGAGGGATGGTCACAGAACCTAACAGAGCTATTGTATCACACAGGTGCTTGTGGAACCTATAAGAATCATAATACTTGACCATAATACTTGGCCAAGTTGCAGTTAAAAAAGTGACACCACAGGCTGCAGCAAAGACGTATAAAATCTCTATTTGCATACAAGGAAAAGGGAATGATTGCAGCAGTGGCACTAGACTGTGTAACTGAAAGTTGCTGAATACTGGACTGGGGTAAAAACATGACTGGTATCACAAGCAGCTTTGAATCAGTCCAAATTATCATAAATCTATTCAGTTTAACTACAAAGGCTACCCAACACTTTTATGCTGTGCTTTTCCAAGAGAACAACTGAATCTAATTCCGTATGGAAAGCAGCCTGTAGGATGGTCATTCCTGAAGACAATGTAAAATCAATATTCAGAAAAGAATTTTTGAAATGAAGGAAGTAGAACAAACAGCTGCTGTTCAGTGACAGTTGAAGAATGTAGAGAACTTCTTACAGTAGAAACTAGAAGAAAATATACTTCAGTGCTCACAAAAATTTGTCTAAAAACTAAAAAAGAGCTGCAGTTAAACCTGAAATAGAACAAAGCATGGCAGAAAATAAACAACAGCAACAACAAAATAAAACAAAAAAACAGGGGATTGAGAAAGACAAACAGGTAGTTTGACCTAAAAGTTCAGCCCACAGATATCTTTAAAAATCAAGAGAAAAGGAACACAACAGTGAAGAAAAGGTAGGAAGTGAAGAACTCTCTCTAGAAACTCATTATGGCTAAAGATCTGACATTGCCCATTTCATTTCTGAGGAATATACAGAAAGGCCATCAAACTAAAACCCAAACCAATTAACTGATACTTCCACAGATGCTTAGGACTGAGAGGAAAATACTTCCAAATCGCTTCAGTGTATAGGGATGTTTCCGAGGTCTCAAAGTGTGAAAGAATCTAATAATGCAAACACTTGTCAGTGGAGATGTACCTGCTAAATGTCATACGCACTCTTTTGAGGTTGTGAATAACAAAAAGGCAGAATTATAAAACAAAAGTTGACTCAGTGCCAATGGAGTTTTTTCCACATGGATAGATTTTTCTACCTTTGGAAATATGGTCTCATTTAAATGTATTCTAGAAGGTCTCACTTTTTAGTGTGAGAAAATATTGATCTGGATTGTATTTTTCAAATTCTATGACACAAAAATTCTACAAGAAAACAAGCAATATTAATTTTTCTTTTGTCATTTGTGATTCTGATTATTTGGAATTCTCCTTCTATAGAATGATTGAATACATAGAATTTTCTGTCTAATTTAGAAAGGTAAAAAAGACTGAAAATATTGAAAAGCCTTTAGCCATTTCATAGACTGCACATGCTGCTTGCCAGTGGCAGTGTAAAAGAAGGTACATCTTCTTAGCAGTATCTACTGTTGATAAATGGCAATGGGGTAGTTTTGCTAGCTGCAGATTTGCAGGTTCGTAGCTTTGGCAGTGAACAGAAAGAAAGAAGAGATTCCAGGATATAATGTTCTCTTCCAGTGCAGATGGATTGCAGAGATTATAAAACTCTGGTAGCAGGAGGTAGCCAACACTTGCTGGTGACAAGTCAACCACCCTCTTTTCATTGGTGCAACAGTATAAAGTTTCTGTTTAATAAAGCTACATAACTCTTTTTACATAACACTATATCTGTAGAATAAAACTATAATTTCACTGGATAATGTGTCTGCATATTAAAACCATATAATGTCTTTATACGTTTTCTCTTGAATGTACACTCTCTTCTGTGTAAAGAGCAAATAAAAAATATACTGCTTATGCAGGCAGAAAAGAACATGCTACCTTACGGTAGTAGGGAAATGACTTACTGATGCCTAACTCAGAAGTGGATTTCCATGTATTAGTAAGCAATCATCAATGAAATGCTTTTTCAAGAATTAACTGAATTTCCAACATGTTGAGCCCACATCAACTTTAGTACTTAGGACATTTTTCAAAAGAATTCCACAGCTTAGCCAGCTAATACTTGGGAGCCATATTTCCAGCAATTTGATGTCTTTTTCCTACTAGCTTCGTGCAGCATTCTGGAAGAGACTGTGATCAGTAGGTCCCTTTCTGGGCCACCTGTAATTTTTGAGACCACATTTGTTTTTCTCCTTCAGTTGTTTCCAGACTGAACAACTGTGCTCATGTGATCATCTGTCAGACACAAGCTACCCTATACCGATTTGTTGCTCTCCTCTGAACCTTTTCCAATTCTTTCATACTTTTTTTAGTGGAAAAAAAATAGAGAAAATGAATTAGAAGTAATGAATATGCCTATAGCGTCCTCTGTATGTTCTAAATCTGACTTGCTTTAAAAGTAGCATCAAAATACCAAGGCATCAAATTCCTAAGATCATAAATCCTTTAAGAAGGATACTGGCTCTCTCTCACAGTATTTGTCACCCAAATCAGACAGCATCCTCACAGAGCAGAGCTGCATGGACTGGTTTGGGAGCTCATAATGCAGCAATGTACTTGTTACAACATCATCTATTAGCACCCAGCATCAGATAGGAAAGTATGCAGAGAGATACTGTAGATTGCCTCACAATTCACAAAGTGAATATTGAACAATTCCTCCTACCCAAAGGTAGATGATGTGTGCCTACGGAATTAACAACAATCCCCTGCAAAGGGATTAATTCTACTTTAATAAAACCAAGGAGACAGTTTTCTAAAAGATTCAGGACTAGACAGTATTGTCAGTTCTGAGTGAGATGTGGGCTTCTAAATTCTATCAACTCTGCTCCATAATTCTTTAGAGCAACATGTTGAGCAGTACCACATATTCCAAAGGATGTGCCTACCTTACTGCCCAGCCATTGGGTACATCTCCAGTTGCCAATGACCACAGTACCACAGAAGAGACAAAACTGCCTTTTCTGCCTTTCCACTCCCTGCCCTGCACCTCCAGCTGTTCCATGCTTCCCTTCTGATTTTCACAGCAAAGTTTCCTTTCCGCTGGCTGGTGCTGTTGCTGGGATGGGCTTGTTCTGTAAAACAAACACTAATCAACCCACACAAAATAAGCAAGATCAAGAGAATGGACAATGTGATTCTAGTCCCTGAAGTGCCCACAGGAGGCTTTGGCTTTGTTTCAAAACCTTCCCCACCCCACAACTTCTCCCCTGCTGTTGGGGAACATTAATGTGTTCTCAGAATTGGTGATCCACCTTCTCTCTCCAAAAGTTAATGTGTCTTTTGTGTAGTAATTTGAATTACTCTAAGACGAGTGAGTTTGCACAGCAATTCCTCTCCCAGATCCGGTTTCTCATTGCATATGGACTTTTTCCTTGTCCACACTCCTTGAAATGGAAACTATTTTCAAAGAAAAAGCTCAGCTACTTTAGAAGAAAAAAAAGGAGAAAAATAAAAGCTCCCAAATGCTAAACTGAGATGCAAAACAGCCTGCTGTGCATTACTACACAGAGATGAGACATTGTGAGGAAATAATCATGTCTTGTATCTGCATAAGATGACTATTCAAATGTAAGTTGTACTAGTAATTAAGATAGCAATTGTGATTTTCTATTTTGAAGTTCCCTATAATAAAGGATAAAGCTTTCTTCAGCTCACATTTCCCAAGGCAAAAGTTATATGAAATATACAAAAAAAAGGGTCCACTGTCTTTAATTAGAAAGAAATTTCTATAAGATAATGATACTGCAAGAAAGACCAAAAAGCCACTGAGGCAGAGAAAATTAAATCTCTCCTTTAAGACTCATCGTTACATCAAGTCTGCCTTTGATGGTAAGTCGCCCTTTTTTCTATGTGGCAGCCCACTCTCACAGATACAGAGCAATGAATAATAATGTAATGGTGTAAAGGAAGATGGTATTCATAGCACTCAGACTTCACAAACCTGGAGGTAGAACTGCATTCTGGAACGTCATATAATGACACTGAAAGAATCTTTTCCACCAATCCTGTGCAGAATCACACAGCAGGACATGACAGGCGATGTTGATAACAGCATTGTGTCTGCGTGACCAGCCATGTCACTGCCCTGTGTGTATGTCTGGGACACATGTTCAGCTTTGCTACTGGTGCAAAGGGGAAAGCGGCAATTGTGTTCATCAGCTTGGGCAGAGCTCCCAGTCCCTGGGCACCAGTGGCTGTGCAGGGGGATAATGGGCTGGTGTGACTGGAGGAGTAGCCTCCCCTCATCTTCATTTAACAAAGATTGAAATTTTCAGGCTTAAAAGCTCATATACCATTCAGACATAATAGAAATTAAAATCTCATTATATATATATGATATACCTATATGTCTCCATTAGTACAGATTTTCCAAACAGAAAGCATTAGTACTAATTTACAAATCTTAGTTAGGAATCTGTATTATAGCACTTGCACTTCAAGATGTGTGTTCACCCCCACAAGCTCTAAATGTGCTTCAGAGAAACTCAGGGGAGCTAATTACTCAGATTTTAGATAACTTGGATGAGCTGGTACAAGTCACAAAATTTACTACATATTCCAATACACAAGGCGTGGTAAATTGGCAAATCTTAACTTACAAAAGTGAGCAACCAGTTTAAAACTATTACTGCGAACATTAATACTTCAAATGTGTTAGGCTAAGAATAAAAAAATCCACACAGAAGTTTGATTTCTCATTGAACCTGAGGCTGTAAATATCTGTGTTAGACCCATTAGTGTCTCTGCTTTCCATGAGCAAGAAATAGAACACAGAGAGAGGAGGAAAATAAGTGGAAAAAATAAGGGACAAATATTAATATTTAATTAAAGGTTACATTCCGTATTTTAAATGTCTTAATTGTCCAAGTATCTTTTTCATGGGCATAGCTGGTTAGGTAGTGTCACAAAAGTGACTTGGAGATAAAAACAGGGCCAGGACAGATGTACAATATTTGAGATTAGTCATGACCATGAGAACCCTCCTCCATTTGGGAAATGAGAGGGAGAGAGCCCCCTCATTAAAATTTGCAGTAGCTTATATACAATTTCCAATGAAATCCTATGCAGACGAATTCAATCTTACTTTTATAACAGCCCTGACTCTGCAAATCATCTCCCCTCATTTCCATGCAGAGCAGACAGATAAGCAGTGAAGGCAATCCTTCTAGAGAAGCAGCAACAGTAAGGGATGTAAGGTTCCCTAAGTGCCATTTTGTTGAAGAGAGGCGATTAAGTAATTCCCTGACTCAGCCTGAATTCAGCATGACTTATTTCTAGAGCCAAGAATGATAAGAAGCTGTTAAAAATTATAAAAAATAAAAAATAAAAGAGCCAACCCATCCTACAAATGGCATTACAGTTGTTAAATGGGCCCTAGGGTATTTTACCAGACTATGGATTATTTCAAGCAGGGGAATAAAAATAAAGATGACAGAAATAAACAAGTAAAGTAAATACAAATAATTTAGGCAACTGTTGCTCAGCAGCTCGCCAAACACCTCCTCCGCTCCCTCCCACAGGCTCACATTTCAGCAAGGCTGTTTGCTTGCTTTCAACTCAGTATGTGACTTGCAGCTGAGATCTGGCCCTGCCTCATAGTGACAAATTCACTCATTCAAAGACCCCTTTCAGATTCTGTATTAATTAACACTGGCTAATCCTTAGTTGCTCGGTTTGAGTCATGCCCTGCCAGCACCTCTGCTCTGGGAAATGGGTTAGCAGAGCTTACTTCCTGGAGCTGCAGCTTCTATCTCCCTGCTCAGCAGTTGGAGTGCTCCCCTGGAAAGAGATTAATTCTACCACATATCCCATGGGGGAAAAACAAAACAAACAAACAAAACAAAACAACAACTAAAAAAAGGGACATTAGAAACATTCGTGTTTTTTGTTCTTCCACTTCTTTCCATTCCCTCTTTTCCCTTATCTTTCTTTTCTGCTTTCTGTATTAGCATGAGATACTGGCTTCTAGCTGCACTGGGGAGCAGTTCTGGCTCTTTTCTCCATTATAAACAATGAACTATCGCCACTGACTTCTTAAAAGTGCTACTGAATAGGTGTTCATCCATCTCTTAATCACTGCTTTCCTCCTGTAAATGCCCACGAACAGTGACCCAAGAATGGGACATTCAGCAACTACCTTCACTTCTTCTGCCATATGCTCCTCTTTTTGCAGCCAAATGCTGGGCTCCTGCTGTCACACGATGCGAAGCACACATTATCTTTTTTTCAGTTCCCAGGGGGCCCTTCTGCTGAAAGAGGTGTTTTTTTTCTGCAGTTGGAGCAAATTCATCTTTTTGTTTATTCTTTGTTTAAAAACCAAAATGCTTACCTCCCAACCTGCTAAAGGAGAGATACAAAGTTCTAACCAAGCAGAGCACAAATTGGCAGCAAAACATCTCGCTGCCAGGGCTCATGTAGAGCAGATATCTGCTTTACAGTTCAGAGAACTCTTTTAGTTTCACAAGTATGAAAAGATCTATAAAAAGAAGAGCAAGTAATTTAATCACTTGAGGAAAATTGACAGGTCATAATCAAAGGAAATTAAGCACTGATGGAAGATAAAAACCTCAAATACTGTCTCAGTATGATCGTATTGTTCAGGTCTGTGTCTACGTATTATGCAGTGGTTAAATGAATTTCAGCACTGATTATGCATTCTGTGACAGAATAAAAGAGCAGATTCATTTTCCTGTGTAGATGGTTTCTCTCTGGAGGAAGCAACCACTCCGGAAGTCTTTGCACTGAAGGAAACATAAGTATCTCTTGCTTTTAATGGGGTAATCAGTGTTTGAACACACTGAACACAAGCAAAGATGAAACTCTGCCTTAAAAATGATTCTCAGGATAACAGGTCTGTAATTCTGATGTCTTCTCTTGTGCCCTTTTTGTAAATGAGGAAAACACTGTCTGCTTTCTAGCCAGTAGGGACCTCCCCAGACTCCCAAGACTTTTGGCATATAATTGAGAGGGGTTCTGCTGTAATATCCACTAGCTTGCTCTTGCTGTTGACATACTTAAAACAGCTTTCTTTTGTTGTCTGGCTCCACTCTGGGCAATGTCAGTTCAAGCTGAGCTTTGGTTTTCCTTGTGTTCTCCCTAAAGATGTGAACTGCAGCTCTGTGATCTGTGAAGCCTGACCATATTTCCAGAGATCGTATTTCTTCTTCCTGCCCATATTCCAGGAGTTCCCTGCTCAGACAATCTGGTCTTCTGCCCCACTTACTTGACTTGGGACGCAATGGGAATGCCTGCTCCTGAGCTTTTAAAAGGGTTTTTTTTTTTTTAAAAATGACTAGTTCTCATAGCCCCACTAAATCCTCTAGATTCTCAGGGGACACTGCTAACCAGCTCCCTAAGTAGATTAAAGTTTGCTCTCTTAAAATACAGGATAGCAATTCTGATGACCTTTTTTTCCTCGTTACAGCAAGAATTTTGAAAATAACAATGTCTTAACCACTGTGGCTATGATCTAGCATCACCCCTCCAACAAGGCCTTCTCTACTCTCAAGCAACAGATCCAGGAGGTCTCCTTTCCCAGTTGGCTCACTGAATTCTTGTGATATAAAGTTATCTTCAACACATTCCAGACTTGCAGCAGTATATTCCATTTATGTCATGGAAGTTGCAATCTGCCTTAAGGATAAGGGCAACTAATTCAGAGATTTCTCCTAACTACGTGTAGAATAGCTCAAAAACTTGAGTTTCTTTACCTGTCAAACTGATGGTAGTAAAAAGTTCTCTTAGCTTTTGAAGGTCTTCAGAATACTAAAGATTCATTAATGTTTCACTGGTACCACAGGTAACCTGACCACCTGCTGCCTCATCACCAAGATGAAGCTGTCACTCTTGGTATGAGAAATGTTAAACAGAGATGGCAGAAGCAGCTAAAAATCGTGGTCCTGAAGCTGAGAAACAAAGGAAGAACCTATAAAGATGAGGAAACAGGCTCAGCATCAATAGAGATACTACGCTACGTTGGACTTTTATCTCAAGGACTATCATTCATGATGGTTTTGTCTTATATTACCCTTTTTAGAACACTGATAATTGAGACAGTCATATATAAAAACACTGAACTTTTTAGACCATTTGCAGTTCCTGCAAGGCACCTTGTAACAGTGGCCAGGGAAGCCTAGCTGGTCTAATGCCTCTTCAGAAGGCTCATGGTGTTGGAAAGCAACAGAGTAGACAAAAGGGTGGGCACAACTACACATATGGGGAAATGTCTTGAGACTGGTAAGGACTGTCTCATATCAACATGAGGCAATCAGTATTGCTTTGTGAACAGTTTTACATTTGAAAGCATTTCTTAGGAGCTGATTGCCTTCGAATGGGAGGGCCCGGTAGTGTTTATTGGCTGAAGACTTGGCCTGTGAGCAAATGATTCCAGCTTGATACAAGAAACTGGGAGATTATACCAATGTATCCTGTGAAGGCAAGATACAAGCTGGCGTCTCTCTGCTTCTTTTTATCTGCTGATTGAAATTTGCATGTCCTGGAAAACAGGAACAGAGGAGATCCCAAAGCTAGAAGCTGTCACTCCAAAAGAGCAGGCTCCACCACTTTGGACTTACAGTCCATGCAAATTGGATGCTATGCCTGGCAAATGAAATGGACTGCTTGCGCATTTCTAACATTCATAGCTAGAAAATTATAACTTATCAGCATATCTTAAAGGCTAGAGCAGAGGCCAGCTCTGTTCTGACACAGCATGTAATACCAAAAAAGTTGATCTAAGCTTACCAGCTGCTTTCTTCAGAGAAAAAAAAGAGCCTGCGGAACCAGATGCTTAGCTGATCAAGATCCATACAGAAGTTTCAGTACAAACCAAAAGCTGTTGGCCATCCTGCTTTAACAACCACCCTGACTCCTAGCTCTTAGCCTTCTTGAGTGCAGTATGTAACTGTTGGAAGTTATTAGAGATAAAGCATGACAGGATAACAAATCATACTGGAACCACATGCCATTTCAAGTTTAATCACCAGCTAAGTACCACTGGGATGGAGAAGAGATTCTGAGGAGCAGAATTGCTACAGTCCCACCTCATGAGCAACTATGCCGTGAGACTGCCCTCCTCATGCAGAGTTCAGGCCCAGTGCAATGAGCCAACAATAGAAAATAAATGTGAAATTCCTCTTGACATAGATTTTTCCTCTGCAGACAGATTTGCCACTTACCAATTTTTTTTTTTTTTTTTTTTTTTTTTTTTGCAGTTTTTCTGCAAAAACTCTTCAAGAACTCCCAGTAGTGTGCCTTTGTGGCCAAAAAGGCCAATGGCATTCTGGGCTGCATTAAAAAGAACGTGGCCAGCAGGTCGAGGGAGGTGATCCTCCCCCTCTACTCTGCCCTGGTAAGGCCTCATCTGGAGTACTGTGTCCAGTTCTGGGCTCCCCAGTACAAAAAAGACAGGGATCTCTTGGAAGGAGTCCAGCGGAGGGCCACAAAGATGGTGAAGGGCCTGGAGCATCTCCCTTGTGAAGAAAGACTAAGTGAACTGGGTCTGTTTAGCCTTGAGAAAAGACGACTGAGAGGGAACCTGATCCTGGTCTATAAATATCTAAGGCGTGGGGGGCAAAGTGGCGAGGCCAGACTCTTTTCAGCAGTGCGTGGAGACAGGACAAGGGGAAACGGCCAGAAACTGGAGCATAGGAAGTTCCGCACCAATGTGCGCAAGAACTTCTTTACGGTGAGGGTGACGGAGCACTGGAACAGGCTGCCCAGGGAGGTTGTGGAGTCTCCTTCTCTGGAGATATTCAAGACCCGCCTGGATGCCCACATGTGTGACCTGGTGTAGGGAACCTGCTTTGGCAGGGGGGCTGGACTCAATGATCTCTGGAGGTCCCTTCCAACCCCTGTGATTCTGTGAAGAGGGATAACAGCAATTGAACAGTGGGCACTGAATGGATCTGGTCACCCACCACAACTCTTCCTCTTTCCTCTATTGCTTTAAACTATTCTTCATGCAGCCTTTCACACACTTCTTTCTATCCAAAGCCTTAGAAACCACTAGGTGTTCTTAGGAGAAGAGCTACGGAGACACAAAGGGCACTGTGGATAAGGTTTAATAAGCCACATCTCCATGGCAAAATGCATTACACGCCAGATTATAGAGGAAGGCGGGTAAAAAAAAAAAAAAAGTCTTTTAACTTACAGTACTCACAATAGCTCCTGCCAGTCTGGCATGGGGCAAAATTAACACTGTACCTCATTTGGTGTTTGGTTAATGGTGAGCACAGACACACATATTATCAGAATTTTTCTGAAATACGTCCAAAGGAGTCTCCTGTCTACATGAATTCTGGGCTTTCTTGAAAATAATGATTTTTAAAAAATAAAATCCAGATGTCTCCCAGATTTTGACAGTTTTGAATTAAAGAGTTCTCATATGTTCCAGTTCACCTTCCTTAACCTACCCTCTCAGAAGTACCTGTGACATGTGAAGGCAGCCTAGCACCCAGTACAGATGGGGACATGAATGGAAAGGGAGGAGACCGGATAGAACTCTCACTGCTTTCAATGCTTTGTGCAGTGGCAAGGCAACAGCAGACAGCTTGAACGCACAGAATCCCTCCACTCCTAATCATCTTCAAATACTCTGTCACTTCCTTATCTGTTCATTTTGATTTAATTCTTTTTTCCGGCATGTTTTATTGTAACTGTATGCTTCCATCAATTACACCAAGCACAAGGACAGAATAATATTAAAATCTGATGTCAAGAGTTCCCTAGTCCAAACGATCTCCCTTATATATCTTCTAATAGGTTACTCAGAGCAGTATTTTATCCCACAAAAAGCAAGTGCTGCTGCTTTTTCTATGCGTGGCCTATGGATCGATCCTTTGAATAGCCATGTGTGCAGGAGGTACCAGCTCTCACCGCCTGTCAGCCTTCCTATGATTCACTGTCCTAAAAGGCCATTTCTGGAAGTCCTGGCTGACAACTTGATGAGAATAGGAAGTTCTGGAAACAATTAGTCAGTGAGCCAAAGGGCGCCACAACCATAACTAATAAAAATGCTCTGCCCTTCTTTGGCAATTGCACTCAAAGACTCTTCAAGTACCACATATATCATAATTAATTGTAACTCATGCCCTCTCACCTTCCCTCACAAGGAGACTATTACTTTTGTATCACAGACAACCTGTGGTACCTAGGAGTGAAGGATCATATGCTCAGGGGATGTGCCTAACAGACTGTGACAAGGTATTTTTTAGGGCCAGTTCTTTTCAATGTTTCTGTGAATGATTTGGATGCAGGATTTGAATGCATACTGAGTAAATTTGCAGATTATACTAAATTAAGAGGAGCTGTTGACTCCCTTGAGGGTAGAGAGGCCTTGCAGTTGGTGATTGCACAGCCCTCTAACTTGAGAAGGTCTCTCTGCATGAAGTTTAACAAGAGCAAGTGCTGGATTCTGCACCTGAGAGAGGGCAAACCTGGCTATATGTAAGACTGAGAAAGGAGAGGCTGAAGAGCTGTAGAAAGGAATTCCAGGGTTATGGCTGATGGCAAGTTGAACGCAAATCAGCAGTCTGTTAATGACCAGTTCTGACTTTTTTAGCTTGTTAATTGGATCTGGATGAGATACCAGAGTCACTATGGATTGGGGTCACTGATTTTTCACAGACGTGTTTCAAAGCTCTGACCTTAATTTCTGTTAGCAGTTGTCAGCATCAATAGTTCACATTTGCCCAAGCAGAAGCAGTACTTAGGTGCCCATTTTAAAGGACATGTAGCTTAACATAAAGGCCCTGACCTTTTAAGCATGTCATATAGCTTACCATTTAATAAGATATGCCTTTAATTTTTCCTATGAGCATCTACTTCAGCCTGTGCTTTAAAAATAATTATCAGTATACAAGTCGTAGCAATATTCTCCTTGTGTTTTCGAAATATAATGTTTACGTACTTACCACTATGCATTTTTTAGCTGGGGTCTTCAGCTCAGGGAATATGATGCTAGCATGAGGCATTACTGGGATTCAAGTTTAGGTCTATCAGTTTGGCTAGCAGATGTGAACAGGTGGCTGGACTCAGAAAGATGACCTCTTCCAGACCTGATCTTGTGAAGATATAGCATGCAATGCAGAGCAGAGCCAAAACATGCCCTCTGCTCCTCTGAATGCTGTTCATCACAGGTTGCCAAATACAGTTTATTCAGCCTATGTTTGTTTCTTTTCACCTGAGATGCTAGGGAAGTCTCTTTGAGATATGAATCTTGCAATTCAACCCACAGAAAAACATGTGTGACAGGTCTCCATTTCCCCTTGACACTGCTAATGTTTACTCTCCATACTGAGATCAGTCACTGTGCATGATATGTGAAGGGGCAAGAAAAGCCTAAAAGACTCTTGAAAAAGATTTCACCATCAACAGGAGCTTGAGGAATTGTTGGCAGTCATCTAACTGTCTCCTCCCCATCACTGCATCTAGAACTTGTAATTTTTTACTTGTAATTTTTTATCATTAAGACTTACTGGTGGTAAGAAGACAAATAATTAAGCCATATATATGTATTACTGACAAAAGTCCTCAAATGAAGTTTTCTCTCATAGCTTTTTTGTTTGTTTTTAACTTTCTGAATTATGTTAACATTTCTGGGGTGGGGGAAGTGGGGAAGAGAAAACAACCTGAAATAAAGAAATAATAAGATAATAATACGACTACAAAGCAAGAAAAGTTACTAACCTTATTCCATTTTCCAGGAACTTCAGGATACAGAGATCATAAAGAACATACAATCCCAAGCAGTCTGTGAGCCATCTGACAGTAATTATCAGAAGTACGTAAACTATAACAGAGAACAGTACTGCCAATGGCCACCCCATAGTTCCAACAAGACTAAAAGCTTAGAGGATAAATATGATAAATACATCTATATGTGGGAGTTCAAAACTTACCCATAATGACAACAGGTCTATCCTGAAGCATTTCTCTCTTTAAAAGCTGTATCTGCCCTTTAAAGAAAAAGAGAGGAAAAAATTAAGTTCACAAATGATTAAAAGTTCAATGCAGTAGCCTATTAATGGATGTGTAATTGACTAATAATTGCACACCCCTCTATACCCCTACTTAATTAAATCTGCCACCCAATCCATCAAGTTTGTTTACCAAACGTGTTGTAGACTGAACAGTTATCTAAATGCTTCTCCAGCAGGAAAAAGGGATCAGCAGACTTTGGTCTTTCAGAACATCAGGAGCACTGGAGCCTAACTGGTTCAGTTACTCCTCTTATTCAATGTGAACTGCAAGTGAGTCAGCTG
Organism: Pavo muticus; assembly: GCA_016647715.1. NCBI lineage: Eukaryota > Metazoa > Chordata > Aves > Galliformes > Phasianidae > Pavo > Pavo muticus. The sequence continues at coordinate 1,781,184 of JACDJE010000062.1, forward strand.
ATTTAATTCTGCTCAGCTGGCATGTTTTAGGTATAGCGCAACCAAAGGGGCAAAGGAAGTTGATCTCATGCACCATCCTGGCCATCCCATTCTTCAGCAGTGTTTGTGGGAGTGTTTGTTTTCTAGGAACCAGTTCTGCACAGTTATTTTCTCTTCAGTTGTTCTCAAGGGACAAACCCAATTTAAAATGGGAAACTTTCACAAGGTTCAGGTCTTCGGTGGGGAGTAATTGAGCTGTGAAGTAGGAGATCTGTAGCATGCTTCTTGTTCTCCTGCTAAACTGCTTGCCTGACCTGATAAATCCATTTTTGCTCCTGTCCAGCTCCTAGTGTTAGGGTCTAGGATCCTCAGCATAGAGCATCAAACCAGACAGCACCTAGTCAGCCCTTCTCAGTTTGGTCCTTTTGCAAAATTAAACATGCACCTGCTACAAAAGGGTGCATATGTACAAGAAAATAGATGTAGAAATATTTGTCTCCTTGTTTGTTCCTGTGTCTGTCCTTACCATTCTGGAGCAAACCATGACCATACTGGACATACTGTGCTCTGATCAACCCTATGTTCATTTAAACAGAAACAAGAACATTAAAGCAGATTGAGATTTTCAGTTCAGAATGTTGCTCTGACACTGCTCCTCACGCAATTGGTGAACCTCAACCTATCTTTCTCTGAGTAAGGTTTAAGCAGGGGATAACTCTGCTTAACGCTGCAGTCTGCTATTGTTCTGCCCTGTCCCTGGAGGTGTTTCAGACCAGGTTGGATGGGGCCCTGAGCAATCTGACCTAGTACTTGATCTAGGGGTTTGCAACCCTGCCTGTGGCAGAGGGGTTGGAACTTCATGATCCTTGAAGACCCTTCCAACCCAAGCTGTTCTATGATTCTATGAACCCAAGGCTTTGAGGCACTAAAAAAACACTCACCGCTACTGCAAGCAGCCTTAATTTGACAGTCCAGCACATTGGCTTTGCTAGGTAAGGCTGAGCAGGTTTCACTGCAGGCAAGCTCATACTAAGATTTGGTTCCAGAAGGTTTTAGCTCAGAAAAGACAGCCCCAAACCAGCTCCATGGGCAGATGTCCTGCAAAGTACAGATAATTAAGGACATCGCTTCCATAACTGAAATGAGTAGTAGGAGATGAAAAACAGCTAACTCTTTTTTCAGTGCTGTAATGAAATAATTCATCATATACCTCAGGGGTGTCTCATATTGCTTTGGAATAAGGAGAGAAAGCAGGAATCCTTACACTGTCGGCTCTTCCTGTTATTCAATTGTGCCCACTCAATACAGGATTGCCTCAAGCAATAAATACACATGCTACAACTACAAGTGGTCCTTTTGTAGCTTACAGACAGACCCATCCTAGTACAGCTTGCAGGTTTAACATGAGGCACTTCCTGCAAGTAGAATTTAATCACCCTGGAGAGCAGCTGAGAATTTCAGGCTTTTTTTTTTTCCACCGCTCCAGTCCATCGGTCTTGTTTCTTAACGTAATTTAATTTCCCCTCTCTCAAAAAGTACTAAATCTTCTCAGTGGCAAAAGGGAGCATCTGAAGAGGAAGAAAGTGAATTTCAGTGGAAATTCAAAGGCAATGCTAATTGTTTGCTAGGAGAACACCTGTGTACCTGCAGCTAGATGCCTCAGCCAGACACAGAGGATTTGCTGGCCTTAGTAGGAGGCTGCTAGCAGCTGTGAAGCAACAGATAATTCAGGCAAGCTTGCTCTCTGACCCAGTTGTTTTTCCTTTCCTCGGTATCTTAGAACTTGCACTTCTGAGCAGTATTACTTTTAGGAGTTTTAAAGACTTTGGGCCTTGGCAGACTGTCAAAGGTAGCTGAAATTTTTCTGGATTTTTCATGCTTTTGAGGTTTATTCACTCAAGTGAACTTTAATGAACGTGAAAAGGGCTGCCAAAGTGTAGCATTAGGAATGGGGTAGGAAAGGATGTGTGGTGCTGTCAATTTTTTTGGAAATAGCTGACTTTCCAGAGCAGTGCCAGCTACGGTGGGATGGATCCATTTGGAGCTGCAAGCACTGCATATCTCAGCAATGGGATCGCTCTTCGGAAGATCAAGAGGCAATGCACAGGGGCCAATAACATTCAAAACCCCAGATAGCCAGGATCAAGATGTTATAATTTCCAAGGAAGTCTTTAACTTTATACAATATCCTGATATGGTACATCACTTAATTAAGCTAATCACAAAATCCCGAATATATGCAAAAATTCCTATTTCTACTCAATCACTGTAAAACAAACATTCCTCATTACTACCCCAATGCAAAAAGAAAAGATTCTCACACAGAAATTAATCCAGCAATTCACTGTAAGTTACATTTATATACATAGGTAAGATCCTGGGCCCATGTAGCCAGTTGAAATCCAAGTATTTATTGGTTGCTTAACCTCAATACTGCAGTTTCTAATGGCTGGTCATATCGAACTCATGTGGCACTGCATGTGGATCTGACTGTTACATGATAGCCTAACAGCGGAGGTAGCTTTTACTACATTTCCCCCTGCATCACGTTATTTATTAAAGACAGCGCAGCAAGAGTCAATAGCTACCAGGATGGCTTTTTTTAACTGGTTTTCTATGTATCTTTTTTTTTTTCCCCAGGATACAGGGTTTCTGTAACTAAACTTTCTGTCAGTTTCCCTTCCCTTGTAACCTTGGAATCAGTTAGCCAACCTCGACCAGATTTAGTGGAGAATTAGAATATAAGTTTCTATTGAGTTCTGCAGAAAACAGGTGACGAGACAGAGGAAAACACATTCCCCAGAAAGAAAAGTAGATCGAACTCAACCATGTATCAACAGCAGAAAAATCAGATAGGCCTTAGTTAAGACACCAGTATGCAGTAAGGCAGGTGTCACTGGGTCCACAACTCCTGGAAATATTTGCAGCTTTTTCTCAGTTGAGTATACTCAGAGTTACACTTGGGCAGGTAATTGAATTTTTGTCTTAATAGGACTTAGCAGGTGACTGTTACCCCCCTCCTGATCCCTGGCAATATGGTTAGCATAACCAGAAAGAAGGTGAAATCCACGATAAGTAAGCAGGCTGTTAGTGTGTCCCTCTGTCCCCTTCTCTCTCTCCCCCCTCTCTTGCACCAGGGCTTGGGGATACCCACTGACAGAGTGACAAGGCCATTAGCATTATTGAGAACCAGGTGCTGGATCATCAAGGTGACATCCATTAGTCACATTAGCATTACCAAATCCCAAGCTTTCAAGACAGATTAGAACAATATCCAGAGTGAGTCTACCCTATCTTCAAGCATTAGGCATAGATTTAGACATACTAGTATGGCTCTCCAACTCGAGACATCTGAAATTTAGTGATATGATTCACCTCAATTTGGCAAACAAATCCGTGTTGAATTACTGGAATTTCTCACAGGATAGAAATTCAGAATTTCATTCATCTCTAATGAATAATTAATTGCTAAACTAATTAAACATTAAAATCCATAATGAGCTGGGAGAGACTGACACATGTAACTACCATAAAATGTTTTATGATTGCAGCTGCCTGTCACCATGATTGGCAGCTGCTGTTTGCAACCTCTGTGACTCAAAGAAAGTCACACTGTCTCTTTTTGCCTTGTCCTCTGACTCTTGTTTGCTGCCTATGCAATTCTAGAACCTATTGGGAAGAGGTTGTATAAGTGTTAGTTATGATACAGGTTGTAAATATGTGACAAAAATTTAGAACTCTGGGTCAAAAGCTTACTGAAAGCTATAATCAATAGGTCCTTTTCATCATTATTAACCTTTGAGTGAAAGCCCAGCTACAGTAAAATGAACTCCGCTCAATTAGCAATGAAGAACAAGCATCACGTTCCTGATGGAACAGGCCGGACGAGCCTGTTTTGAGTGAATTCCGTTTTTGAGAGCGCAACTAGAGGTTCCATTAGCCCATGAGAGACCAACAAACACAGTTTAAAAAGCTCAGCAGAAGCTGAGATAAACAGTTGTGTTGCCATGGGTTAACTGAAGCCTCCAGCATCCATGAAAATGGTAAAAAATATGATGGATAACTGGTGAAATTTGATCAGATTTCAAATGCATCTCCCAGGAGTAAGCCACACTGAAAAGGCAGCAGACAAAATGTCTAGTCTCTTATAGCTGCCTGGCCAAAAGCATTTGGTAATTAGTTATAGTAGGTCTATTTGCAAAGCTTGTGCAGGGAAAAAAATATGGATAGTTTTGTGGATACAGTTTTGTAGACACAGTTTACTTCAAAGGCCAAACTCCAATGATGCCTTTTATTGTACAACAGACAGCAGCAAAAAGAGTGATATTCAGTGCCTATTTTTGACAAGTCTTAGCATCAGAGTTACAGGATACTATTTTGGTGAAGCTATTGTAGCAATAATTCTAGATCGAATAACACTTGGATATATAACAGGAAGTGTTGGTACTTGCTACTCCTTCAGCTTTACAGAACTTACACTCCGGAGACAGACTCAGTTTTCTGAGAATTTCCTTGTAAATCTGCTAATTAGATTCTAAGAAGTTAAAATACTTTTCATTTAAGGTACTCTTTGCCTTTATTTTGATTCAAATTACCTTGACAGTAAAACACACTTTAATCTTTTCATACTTTAAAAATTCAATGAAACTCAATAGACAGGATGTATTTGGGAGAAAAGTCTGTTGTAATGAAAAGAACAATTTTGATTCAGTGAGGAGAAATCCGCTCAAGAGCTCAAGACATTCTTAGATTGCCCCACTGTGGTATCAAAGATTATGCAACTAATTACTGCCCTGGATGTGTAACACATTTACATGCCATCCCATTTAATTTCCAGTATCTGTAAATATCTCCTAAAAGGCTGAGTAAAATATGAATGTATTTGTGTATGATACATCTGCGTGTGTGAACATGCACATGAACATTTAAATAACTACATATCTCAGATAATTAAGCTGATACGACGATCGTAGCTATTTTAGGCTGCTTGTTTATATAAATCAGCACACAGCCTCAGCACATTTGGCTGGGTTGCACTCACAGTTGGTTTTTTTTCTACTGCTGCAGAATGACTTCACACATCCAAAGCACTTCGGCTCCCAAACTGAAATACTGGGAAGACGTTGCACTGATGGGCCGTATTTCCAGAGCAGCCCTTGAGGAACTAAGTCTAGTTTTAAATGTGATTTATATTAAGTTCCTGACTACCTAATTCAAAATTCAACTTTCAGTGCCTTGGTAAGTAGACGGTTTGGAATCTGTATATAAAGGAACCTCCAAGACCATCTATCTCTGCAAGTCAAGGTTTTATTGTCTAAAAGGCACTTCAGCAAACCTGTATAGCTGCCTCCCTCAAATTCACATTCAGTCTTCAATCTGTGCAAGCACAGATGCTATAAGATATTTTCTTGCTTCTCCTTGATGCTGGAGACCCAAGATCAGTTCTTCGTGATTTACAGACCCAACACATTCACTGAGTATTTTTGGACAGATTGGGAAATATCCCAAGGATAAAAGATTCTGAGCAAGGGACATAATAATTGATCCTCTTAGAAAAAAAGACAAAATGTGACCCTTTTCTCTCGCATCTTAGGTAAGATTGCTTCCTAAACTATTAGGATAGGATAGCCCTCAGAATTGAGCTCACTGTTATTGACCATCCACCAGCCAGATGGAGCCTCATTCACTACAATCCTTTGACTTCTACCATCAAGCCAGTTCATGTCCCAGCATAGCATGAGCCTGTTTGTTTCACAGTTGGACAGTTTGTCCAGAAGGATGCTGTGAATGATAGTATCAAAGGCATTACTAAAATCCAGAAAGATTATGTCCTCTTGCCTTCCCTTCATCCACCAAAAGAGTGACCTTATCAAGGAAGGAGATCAAATTACTAAGGCAAGAATAACAATTTTATTTCCTCCTATCACAGATAAAGAAGATAATATCCTCCTATTGGATTAAGAAGAATCAACTTCCCTGTCAGGAAAATATGTGAGGAAAGAGGGCATTACCCCTGCAGAATATAAAACAAAGAAAAAAAGAACAATGCTAAGAAAATTATCCCAACCTGACAACAAAGCTGTAATGGAGCAAACTTGCTGCTGCAGGGCTCATTGTAGGAAATTGGAAGGGTAAGTAGAAACTAAGGCAAGGATGGGAGGTGGATCTGCAGCAGAATCAGGGCTTCCATGCACTTCCAGGCACCACTTGTGGAATATCACGGATTGTCCAGTGTTTGTAAAAGGAATATTATGTAGACCAGAATTAATACTAGAGAATTACTTATTAAACTTGAGTCTGCAAAATGAAATCATGAACTGCAGACTACATTGGGGCATTAATGAAAATGGGGGAAAAAGATCCAAATCAAGCCTACATTCTCTTAGTTAATTCTACTTTAATGACTAAATAGTGAATAAATCTTGGTTATTATATAATGGGATAAGACACAAATGTTTTGGCATTTAGACTCAAAAGCATTCAAGAAGACCTGGATGTTTCCACAAAAGAGAAAAGGCATATGGAGGAGGGCTGATACAGATACAGTTCACTGTGATATAGCTGACAGAAAACATGTAAAAGGCCAGCCAGAGGCTACTTGTTTCCTAACTGTGGAAACTTAGTTTTTAAAAGAGAGATCCTTTCCAGGGGAAAGGATCAAGTGTTGCAGCAATGCATGCAGAAGCAGAGTAACGTGCAGAGGCAGAGTAATGTAACCCAGTGACCTCAGTAGGTGAAACTCAAGATTTGGGGTAGACCATTTCCCTCCCCTCCCTGTGAATTCAAGTGGGGCACCATTCATCCCATGTGTTTTGAAGCACATTTGGAAGGCGAGGGAATGGCACTCAGTTGTCACACATCTCCTGACAAGCAGCAACAGGCATTAATTCACATTCATGTCTAACTTGATAAGTGTTTTTTGTTCAAAACTGTGAGTCCTGCCTTCCCTCAATAATTTCAGTCTTTTACTGAGCACACTGATTTATGCTTTCAGAAATGTGCTATTTAGTCAAGAAGTTGCTATCTTCAGAATCAAATACAATGTCTGTGACCTTTTAAAATGTCTTTAAAGACAAAGGTGAAATTATACTCGTTTGTAAAAAGAATGGTGGTATAATTACTGCTGCTTTGTCACTCAGTAGCAAAAATTCTGATTTGCCTTGCCCATAAATCAGAGAAAGGTGAGCTGCAAGGGGACTTACAAGGACCTTCCAAGTCCGACCCTTCTTTGAGGCAAAATGAAAGATTCTCAGTCCATTCCTGATGATGAGCAGTTATTGAAAAGATTTTCCTGTTTGATCTTTCTCTCATTTTTTTTCCTTTTTTCTTGCTAATAGAAACTATTTTGTGCAACAATGTTTTTTGCCACTGCTCCCCTCATACTTTCATTCTTCTAATCATCCAGTGTGCATTCTCCTATTTGCTCCCTGCTGAATTCCCTGCTCATTTTCAGGCCACAAAAGACCTCTTTTTGCAGCCACACTCGTCTCTAAACCCACTTCTCCATTCTAAACTGTTTGCTGTTCTCTTCTTCAGAATGAACTGATTTTTCTAAGCTCTTACCAATTCCTTGATCTTGACTTTAATTATCTTGCATTTTCTTCTCCTTAAAGTGGTAAATTCAATCTCCCATAATTATTTTCATCTTAGTTACCTATCCTTTTAAAATCCGCTTTAAATTCTTCCCTGTTCATTAGAATCAAGTCTAAAGCAGCCATAACACTTGGTGATTTCTTCCTCCAAAACCAGAAGCCCCCTCCAGCGCCCTCCAAGGTCTCACAACTGTTACTGTTGATGTAGTATCCTCAGAAAGTCCAAGCAAGTCTTTGGTCTGAAAGACCCATACTGAATTTTCCTCCCCAGCACAGAAGACTCTCTGTTGTCTACATGTTGTTTCTTTGCCATTTCATCTCCACAGAACCCCCTGCAGAAAGATTCTCCTGCTCCTTTATTACTGGCATCTGTGTATGTACGTCTCTAATTTCCTGCAAGTTGCCCATTTGTCTTCCCTACTTTATCTTTCTTGGTCTCAAGCTATTTTGGTTCATGTTTTGTTCTACTTCACAGAGTTTCTTGTAACCTAGACCCACACTCTGATCTATCAGTCAGATCCCACTGATTCCCAATGCGAACAGAGTTCTCAGAACCCTTCAGCAATCTGGAAATGCCAGACAAGGCTCAACAGTGTTTGCATGTAATGAAAGAGCAGATCAGATAGGATGGATGTCAGCTTTATTGCTTTAACCCCAGACACTGCTTCTCATACTGACCACTTGTTCCATAGAGCAGCTTGTTCTTTGCTGACCTAGACAATCAATATCACTTCACACAAATATTTTGTAGGCATTTTCATACCTATGACTGAAATGTAGGGTATTGAGGTCCTGATGATTTCCTAGAGAACTGATTTTGCTGTCTAGAGCTGTCTGCACAAAGCTTGTATGAATTTTCACATCGCCATACAGTTTCATAAAGAACTCTATGATTTTACATGAGAGGAATATGAAGCAGGAAAAAAAAAAAAAAAAAAAAGGATTTCATCATAATAGGAATTTGTGGAACAGCAAGGGAATACCTGGTCAGATGATAACCCTTCTTAGATAGCCCTTCACAACCACAGACACCTGAATACCCCTTCATTTGCCCTGATCATCTTTGCAATATTATTCCTGTGTTGGGTGTTTTAATGTTCTCACGAACCAAACTTTACTGGAGATTCTCACTGTGCTTTTGCTTTGGCCTTTTCACTTCTGCTTCCTCCTCATTTGCAAAGTTCCTTGTCTTCTGGATACAGTTCTTAAAAACATGGGAATGAAGGCCCTGTCACCATTTCTATTCATTTGATCTATTATCCCACATAGAATCATAGAATCCTTAGAGTTGGAAGGGACCTCCGAAGGCCATCTAGTCCAGCTCCCCTGCAATGAACAGGGACACCACAGCTAGATCAGGTTGCCCAGGGCCTTATCCAGCCTTGCCTTGAAAGTCTCCAGGGATGGGGCATCCACCACATCCCTAGGCAATCTGTTCCAGGTTATCTAGTTAACCCCACAGTTGCAGCATTATCAGGGAGAAAGCAGCTAATTATCACCAGCTTCTGGTATTTATTTAAACACAGAAAACTAAAATGATCTAAAAGGCACAAATGGAAGAAACTGAAGTGGAACTTATGGTGATTCCCATATATACCTGCTAGAGCGGAGTTTCAGATTTAAGCCTACAGCTTTAATTTAAGCAAAAGATCCACTGCTTGCTGTTAATAGGTACCAATTACGTTTTTGCTCTAATTGCAGGTTGATTTAAAAAAAAAAAAAAAAAAAAAAAAAGGCGACCAGAGGTGTCAATTGTAAGACACTTACATGTATCCCTGTAGCAACATTCAAGCCCTGAAATGCTCACAGACCTATTTTAGACTCCTGAAACACCATGGGGAAAAGCAAGTTGCATTATCTTTGCATTCACTTCAGAGCTTCAAGGTGCATGCAGGCAACTGAATTACATGATATATCTTCAGTTACATCACGCATTAAACACTGTGTTGTTTTCTCTAAGTGTTGATTGTTTTATCTAGTGCAAAAGAATAAGAAACATTCACTACCAAATGCAGCCTCAGCATGAAGAAAATCCTCACCGTTTTCTATAACCTTTCACTGCTGCGGTAGAATTACATCAACATTTTATGGGGGTCATTTATCACGTTCTGTGGTCCATGTTTTCATTTCTTCTGTGCATATTTACAGCCTAATCTGAGACATACAGCTCCTAAAATATTGACCAGAACATCTTGATTTATTATAGTAGTATTATCACGACATTCAGTTGGTTTTGATTTAATACTATTCATTGTCCTATCAAAAACAACTATGGCAGCATGAACAAGCTATAGATTTTGGAAAGATGGAGACTGCTGACAATAATGGTTGTTTTGCATTTCTCTTTCCAAATGATTCTTTCTGCTGGTGCATTTTGAACGAAAAGAGGTCAACATCTTATTCAGTCCTTAGAGAGTCCCATACTATTTATTTTTAAGGTTTCCTCACTGTGGCACTCAATTAGGATCTCAGAAACTCAAGCCATTTATCACCGAGAGAAAAGAGCAATTTCAGTCCTCCTTAAAGGGTGCAAGTCTTAGAGCAAAGTGCAAATGCTAGAGATAAAATGTTTCTCAGTCTATTACAGTTGAGGATACATCAGAACATAAATATAACTCAATCCTTTTAAGTTGCAAATTTCTCACTCTGTTGCTGCTTACAGAACAAATCTCAGATCAAATATGTGAGAGCCAGAGGTAAAGTATCCCTCAATACACCCTAATTTAAAATGTCTCATAACTCCTGTGCAAAGTGCAAGGTTCAAAATGCCTTTAGCTCTAATGTAAAAGGCAGAAATAGCAGTTTAGAAATGAAGAGTGGGAATACCTATTGAGATTAAATAGAGCCATGTCAATTCCAATGACACAGGCAATTATGACAGTGACAGGAGGATATCATTTTTAGGAAGTGATGTGCTCTTTTCTCTGGCCACATCAGTTCTGGCTGTTGTCCACAATTATTTGGGTACTTCAGAATTCCTCTCAGAGAGCAGGATGGCTGAAACTCACAGCAGACCTTGTTCCCCATCCCTCTCACTGCTGTGCGCTCCCCAGACAACCACAGTGCTGAGAACGTTAACGGTTTCAGCTAATTTCCTTACAGATTTTTTCTGAAGTGCTGCAACGAGCTTCAGAGGAACTTACGTTCCTCTGAAGGCCAGATTTTGCCTCCCATGACATGTCATAACCTAAACTCTTGGTGAGAGGAAAAGATGCATTGTGGGAGAATCTGGCATACAAGGAGAGTTATGCATAAGGCACATGTATAGTGAATCCCAGTGACACTTCCAAGCTGATGTCATCTACATTTTTACTACAAAATTGCTAATGATACTTCTGGTCATTTGATTTCTTCTCAAGAAACAGAGTCCCCTGCATTTTCTACAGAGAGCTAGAAGATTTTGTGAAATAAACTTGTTCAAATTTATTCAGAAATAGTTCTGATGATTTTAACCATGCAAAATGGGAACTAGAAGAGGCTTAATGCAATTTTTCTCTCTTGTATCTTGGAAGTCAGCAGAGAATTCAGCTGCCCAGCAGACAGGAAGCTATGTTTCCTTGCCTATTAATGTGGGCTGTGTGCTGCAGTAGTACTTGGTCCATATCCTAGGGTGTATTTGGGATCTTGCACTGAAAGACCTGTAGCTTTTCTGAAGCTCTGTCTTACATCAATCTTCTCTTCAGACACAGAAGCCGGGGCAGTATAGGTCTAATATGTCAGTGCAACTGCATGTCAACACAGCATAAAGCAGATTATACTGTATGATTTAGGAAGCTCAGTTACTTAGGCAATACAGCAAGGGCATATAATAGATCCTTCATTTTCCAGCGGAGACAAGATAATCTAATGTATTCAGAATAGGAAAAGATTTAGATCATATACTGCAAATTCTAAGGGGATAAAATTACCTTTAAATTCCTTTCAGCTCTCCTTCAATGTCTGTGACTTGAACTCTCATAAAACAAAGGTATATTTCTTACTGCTTTTCAGAGAGTTCCCATATTAAACCTAATTTTGGCACAGCCAGGAATAAAACTCTAGTTCTCTGTGTAAGCAGTGGTCAGTAGCTAAAAGAAAACCATTCTGTGGGGGAAAAAAGCACGCTGTCCTCATCACTTTGCATGCTTGAAACCCACACAAAAACTCCACAATTCCTAGTATGCAGATAAGACTGTATTATAGGGACCTATGTTTTCACTGCAGATTCCAAAGCAACATCACCACATTATATCATGAATTCTGGAAAAATATTGATCAGCTTTTCAGGTAATCAAAGCCAAATATGCTTTGCATATCTGAATACTCAACAATAGTGTCCAAAATCATAACCTAAACCACAGGCCAAGAAAAGCAGTCATTTGTAACTCAAAGGTGATGCCTTTCTTCTCACAGATGCGTCATCAGTAGCTGATTTAATACACACATGATTTATTACAAATTGCATACATACATAGGTAAATGAAAATTCATCAGTAAATTCCAGTATCTGGGGATTTGATTCGTTCTGCATCATTCTACCAGGATTGATGGTCTGCAATATGGGAAATGACTGCTGGCAGAGGACGTAGCCCGAGGACTAGAGCTGGTGCTTGAAGCACCTTCCCTCACAGTGCTCCTAAGAGACTTCAGATGAAATTCAAAAATCAAGAATTCCAGGGCTAATTCAATTTCAGAAAGAAACCATTACCTACAGCCTACAAGAATTAGCATCATTTTATCCCAAAGTGTACCAACACTCTTGCCTGGGCACACTTTGCCCCATTTTACCTGCACACACACACTTTCTTTGACCTCCAGACTTAATTTCTCAGTAACTCTGATCACAGTGTGCCAGTTTAGCCTGCACACTGTGCAGGCTGTGTGAGGATGTGTATGAATGGGTATGGGGAGTGGTTTGCTTGTCTGTTTGGCTTTTATAAAAACAGATATAAATAATAATAAGAGCTTTGCATGTGGCACCTTCTGGATCCTCTGGACCCTGTTCCTCAGCATAACTTCATTTTTATTGGTGTTAATTCTCACTGCTCCCCCTTCACACTTCTCACCTCCCAGTGTTAGCTGTCAGGATGGCCTGTAAAAGCATGACAGCATCACAGTGGTATTAGATAAGGAAGCAATTTTTACATACATTTGTGTTTTCTCTAGCCTCTTGAGCTTTTTTGTTGGCTGTCACAGACCTCACTGGCAAGCAATAAATTCATCAGCAATATTTGAAAGAAGGAAAAAAAAAAAAGAAATGATGCTTTTTACAGAAAAAAAATATCCATAGGAAAGTTAATGCCAACATAAACAGCCATTCATAGGTCTAGTAAGGGGCTTCACTGTCATCTTAAAATCTGGGCTCAGCACAGAGAATGTATGTGCTCTGTGCATCCGCAGAGAGACAATATCAGCAAACTGGTTTCAGGATGACTCAATCTTATGCAGACAGAGTGAGAACTGTAGAATCATAGAATGAGAGAATCATAGAATCATTAAGATTGTAAAAGACCACTATGATCATCTAGTCCAACGGTCAAATCATCACCATCATGCCCACTATGACCCTCGTGCCACAGTAGTATCAGCTGGCAGATGTACACATAGCCAAAAGCATCACCGATCCTTCTTGCAGCTTCTCTACTTGGTCCCTTATTTGATCTCTGTCATGACAAAGTTGTTTGCATTGAGTCTGAGTCAGCTTGCTTTTGTCTGTCCCCAGACACAGCTCTTCACTGAACACCACCTGAGAGATGAGATGCTGTTGCCCTGATTAATTGATGCAGAACCATATAAATCATCTTTAATGCTATAGTTCTTTCCATATTACTTCAAGTTCCTTCCAGAACAGGAGGTGGCACTTTGCAACATCTTTTTCACTAGAATTTGTATCTTTCCTCTGATGAGAAACAAATATCTTTGTTTCATCATTAGATTCCAGAATCTAGAAATTATAAGAAAACACCAAATATCACAGAGTTTCTATTAAACAGATACACTGTGCCAGGACTACATGACTTTAACTGTACTGAAAATAGGTCATCTTGCTAAAGAAGCACATTATGTATCTAAGAATAAATCTCTTGAGATCAAAACCTTTGGTAAAATGAGTAGTGTTACCAGTCTCTGGTGCTCAGATAAATCATACACTGGCTTTCAAGGTTTGCAGAACAGTTCCATGAAAAGTTATTGCCTGATTTCTTGCCTGAGAGAGAATCTATATGCATCACATTTGCTGTTCAATTCCACAAACATGTGAATGCCTGTTTGCTATTTTGATTTTTAAAAATAATATACTTCTACAATCTTATATGATTGCATGTAAAACAGGCTACGTCAAACTCTACAGATGATTTTTAATTAATACCTCAAAATGACCATGACTTGATAAAATGTTAGTGCTGTCATCAGTAATTGCAGGCCTGGATGTATTATTAGTAACATGGTGTGTACACAAAGTGCAGTTGCATCTGACAGTGAAGTCGGTGAGCTCCTCGGAAAACACAGAATTTTAAGCAGGACTACTTATCAATTTGTGGTTTCTTCATTTTGCTATCCAAGATAGGAGAAACAATCCATAAATCAACTCATGTGATATCTGCTTAATAGAGGGGAAGCGAGGCAACATGCAGGGAAGGAGAAATTGCTTTGCACATAAATGAAGAAAGGAAGGAAGTGGTCTTCGAAAAAATAAGAAAAGGAGGTCTCTGCAGGAGGTGACAGTAAGTTGCCTGTCAGAAAAAAAAATCTTCAAATCAAATGTGATGGAAATTTCACTGTCTATCGAAACTCATCCCTTAATCTCTCCAGCCTGCATCCACTAAAGGGACAGAGTGCTTCATGGAGAAGCGAACACTGATACCTGGGCTGGGTTTGTTCAGATGCTCAGTAAAACAACCTGTGCATGCGGTATAAATAAATAATTCATGATAAAGGTACAACCAGACATCAGGTCTTATTTCTCCTCTAATGGAAAATTAAACTGTGTGGCTACAATTTTGTTTTAATGAAGGGCAGGAGAAAGGGCAGTAAAAAGGGGAAAGAAAGAATGAGAGATGAGGGAAGTCATCAATATGAATGCTGACAAGCACATTTTCACGATGCTGATTACAGCTTCATTCCCATGCATAGCTCAGACTGAGGGTAGTTTGTCCATCCTGGGGTAAAAAGAAAGCTGGATTTCCCTTCCAAAACCTATGCCTAAAGTAATATTTTTTTTTAAGTGCCTTTATAGACAGTATAGACATGAGATTTGTACAGATGCCTGGTTATTCACGACATAAAAGCAATACAGAAGGCCTAAGACTTGAGGGACAGTGAGAAGCAACTTGGTTGTTGTCTTTGGTAATGTTGAAGAGACCATGTAGGACTACTGTTAGTCATTACCACTTTAAAAACATGTTTCAGTCAACATTTATGCATAGCCCGAGAGACATCCAGCTCCTCAATGCTTGGTGAGATCTGCTGATTTTCCTTCCCCCTCATCAAAACTGCTGTGCTAGCAAACATCTCCATTGACTTGCACAATTACAGAACTAGAAAAGGACAGTGATGGGATAAGCATCAGTGTTTAAGGTCAGCTGTATTGCTACAGATTTTTTTTTTCATTTCTTTCTTCTAGCATTTTAAAACATTTTTAAAAAGCATAGTTTTCTCTTAAATATTGTCCATGGCTAGGACTGCAAATATGTAACTAAGGCTATCACGATTAACTTTTGTTATTATTATTATTTTTTAATCCAAAATGTAATAAACATACCTCCAGAAGCACAGGAAAATCAAATGAAGACTTAATGACAGAATAAACAAAAGCTATGACTTAACTGCAGAATCCATTCTAGCAAGCCCCAATCTTGAGTCAAAATCTTTACTCCGAGAAAACGGAGAGTATTCAAGCCTTGGCAGGCTCCACTCCTGCATGTCATGCCTAAGTTAGACCCAGACAGCTCTACAGACTGCTTCCGTCATGACAGAAAGTCCACTGACTCCAAAGAGCCTCACCAGCATTTGGGCAACTTATTAACAGGGAGTCCAAGTAATGTTTCCTCTCTAGACTGAAAAAGCTATTTTACTAAAGATATGCAAGCCAAGCAACACTTAGACCCTTACAATTGCCCAAGACAAGGGGCCTACCTACCTCATTTAGCAATAAATGTTCTCCCCTGCAGAACTGCTCCCTATCTTCATCTCCTATAGAGAAGGAACTAATTGGAAGTACATTCTACATACAAACTGGCTGCTTACAGCCTGGATGCAGCTTCTCTTTCTTAGGGAAAACAGTCCCATTGGCTTCAAATGCAGTGTTCATGTACAAGGTTCAGGCGTCACACTGCAGGACCACTGAGAAAAGCAGGATCTTTAAGCTTATAAAGTCAATACCTCCCTTGGTGATACCTCTCATCAGTTTCCTCTTCCATCTATCTAAACTTTAAGGTTCTGAAGCAGGAGTTGAATCTCTAGTGTACCTACACAGCAGAAGAAAGCACTTCTAATTTCGGTGTGACTCCTCAGCCCAGAGATATCAGATGTTAGCCATGTGTACAAGTGCCAATGGGCTAAATCTTAACAAACCTGAAGAACACAAAACAAGGGGGAAGACTGTCATACAGTCAGCTTTCCACTTACATCTTTTGCTCAGATTGCCTTCCAGTCCTACTTCTTCATGTAAACTTGATATGTCACCTCTTCATTACACTGCATTTATTTTGTGTAGTAAGTAAAACAGGAAGCATCTAGCCTACTGCCCATTAACTGTTGAGCCATTAAAGTAGAAAAAGAAGAGCAAAAAGAGAAGAAGTAGAAAGAGTAGAAAAACAAGAAGAGCCATTGAAGTAGAAAAATTAAGGCCTAATTTCAGTAAAAACAACTCATTTACCTCACAGAAATCTGAGGCTTTATTTCTAGTTAAGCATAAGCTTGAAGATACATTGCAGTATGCTATTGAAGTGGATTTTCATATTTGACTGGTTTTTTTCTGAAATTTAACTTCTTGATGAAAGGTGAGTTTCAAACATTTCTGTTCTTTTACATCATACTACTATTAAAAAGTTGCTGTTGGGGAAAGGTTGTTTATTGTAGTTGGAAAATATCATTTCAGCTTTTTCACAGGGTCGAATTATTTTTTCCCTCCCTGGAAAATTACATAAAACAGACACACACATACTATACAATTTACAGATGTACCAAGCAGTCTGAGAAACATCTCGTTCTGGAGAGGATCCAGCTCTGCATTCCTCTCTCTTTCAACCTACCTGATAAAGAACAGGCTTTACAGTTTTGTACTGTTTTCCTGAATTACAGTTTGCTGACCACACAGAGGTAGATCACCCTCAAATACCTCCTAACTGAAAAAATCCCAGAAAAAAAAGATGCACCACTGCCAAATCTGTGGAGATAGATAGAGAAAAGTCGCTATCTGCCAATAGCTCATTTCAGCCACCTTATACAGCCTGATTTGTATCCAGTTATCATAACTGCTGGTATTAATATATGAAGAGCTAGATATCTCAAAAGGCCACTAACCCTACTTAAGCTGCAAATTCCTGCATGAGCTGCTATTCTTTATCTGGAGATCTTCTATCCACATGCCTCTCCACTGGCAGATTGCTGTACGGACCACAGAAGTGAAGCCCCACAAGGAGGCCTGTCTCTAAACCATCAACACTTAGAATGAATTTATCATTAGAATAGGTTGAGAATGAATGCGTACTTCTTTAAAAAAAAATACTTCAGCCTCGATTTCAGCAGCGAGGAAATGAACATTTGGACTAAACCCAAGCATTAGGCACCATGCCAAAAACATCACAGTCTATGGGCAGGTCTCACCAGGCTCTCTCTGAGAAATGCTTGGTGGGTTACTGTTCTCAAATGCCTCCCGTCTGAAGCAGTTTTATTTTTTTTAAAGCTAATTAATTAAACATCACTGAGCACTTTTCACTTCCCATATTTTGAAGATACAAGCTGATATTACGGAAGAACATTTAATGCAGCTTGGCAGTGGCATAACTACATCCATCAATATGGTACTTTACTACTTTAGTTAAGTGATAACTCCCATAACATTTTAGTCCAACTAGGACAAAAATTAGCTGAGAGGTGAAGATTTTAGGAAGGCCTCTTCATGCCCATATTTTGCAGAAGAGCCAGTGCTCCAATATTGTTCTTTAGCACTGCATACTCTTGCACATTTGAATATCCAACATATATTCATATAACCAAGAGACTGTGGACCTTGATTTCATTGGCATTGCCTATCTTCTTTTCTCTTGCCTAAACAGGTCACAGACAGGCACACAAGAGATCTCCCCTAAGCAAGGACACAGACAGCATCATATTTAAATCCTAGCATCAGGCGTTAACTAGAGGATAGCTTTTTTCCCTGCCGCCACTATATCATAATGACCTACTTACTCAAAGCTGCACTTCAGTGCCAGGGGACAAAAGTGGTACCTGAGGGAGAATCCCAAGTCTCAGCAGAATACAAAGTATTCTTTGACAGAGAACTCCCTTTTTCCAAGGAAGGATAATTTCCTAGTTAGAAGTTAATCTCTTTGCAGCCTTTCAAGGTATAAACTTGAGCAAAGAAAATCTGATGCTTCCTCTGTTATTTAACATTAGCATAAATCTTTAATAGATGTTTCCTCAGAATTTTTATGAGAAAAAAAATATTTCCCAAGTAGTTCTCTTAGGGGGGAAGATGAACAGAAGATTGACAACTTAAAAAGAGCCAGATGTCCATAAAGCTGTTAGAGAGTTTCCACTGAAAGCAGGTAAGTTCCGAGTCTGATGACTGGAGTATTATATATATCCATCACCCTTGTGCTACTCTGCTGGTTTGAACCTTGAGGGACAGGTTACAAGATCTGGCTGCAACAAATCCAACTTCCCGGTAAGAGACTGTCAGTGAAAAAGTGAGGATGACTTATTTCGGAAAAGTCAGGAAAATAAAAAATCCTCAGGCATGTATTTGCCTCCTGTAGCCAGATTATGGCTCTGCAGCACTAAGCAGAAATACCGTTTATGCTTGCTGAGCGAAACTGACACCACTGCTTTGCAGAGCAGTTCTGCTGTTAGGCTGGAGTTGTTCATTGCTTAGATATACACTATACAGCTGTAAAAAGACAGCAGAGGTGGTGCACTTTGCTTCAGCCTTTAATTGAATGCTTATTTGTTGTTGGGAAGCACACTGAAACCTGTGTTGCAGATCTAAGTGGCATCTGGATATTTTCACCCCATGGGATTGCTTTCATCAGCCACTGCAGGACAGCTTTCCAACCCTGCCAAGGGAACTCCAGTAGATGAAATAACCAGCTTCAATAGCACCAGGGGTGAGGTTATTTTTCACCTCCATTTTTGAGATAAAAGACATCATAGGAAATACGTTTAGAGTAAGTTTTCATTTCTCCAGCCTCTCAACATGACTTGGGAGGCAGCAGGTGACTCTTTACTCATAAACTCTTTGTTTTAGCAAACTGAAATGAATCCTAATTGGTACCACGCTATCACTAGCTTCACCCCTAGTGTCTAATGCTCACATCTATAAATGCCAAGTTTCCTTTTTCCATCTCATACTGCTGACCTTAAATGTGCTCTGTAGGATGTCCTTTACAAAGCAAATAAAAATAAAGCAGTGAGTAAGTGCAAGCACGTATTCATCTAATGTTCTAGCCTGAAAAGTCTGGACCAAGACACTATGGAAAAGCTCACTGAAGATCTACAGCAGGGCCAGCTTACTTTACACAACCACAGCCTCAGCTGTAAAGGAAATGACCTTCAATGGTCTAGTGTGGGCAACTCTAGCCAGTTCACAACTTGTGCCAAGGGAATCACTCCATGATTTCATCATGGCAGTTTCTTTCACAGAGGTTTTACCTTCAAATCGACTGGCTCTAATGATATTACTTGTACCATGCATGCATGGGAGTAATATAGAGGATAGTTTTGTTATAGCACCCTGAAAACACAGGAGGAACAGGAGACTGAGATCCACGCAGATTATGTCCCTGTGGTCTGAAATTCATGAGAAGTTTAGGGTTTTCCAAGATGCTGCAGACAACTTACGCTGATATCAGTCACTTACCAAAGCTCTGTAGTTGGTAAGGATTGCCTCAACGTCTGGAGTATCCTTGAGAGATATCCCAGCTCAAGGGGAGATCACCACTCTCAAACCAATTACTTAGCAAGGAGAGCTCAAAAGAAGTTCACTCAGGCTGTCATACTTATGGAATAAAGTGCCTGACTTGCAGTCAGATTATGAAAGATGGAAAAGAGGTAAGCATAAGACTCTTTTCACCCAGAATTTCTTTTGGTCCTTGATAATTAGTCTTGGAAGAACCTCTTGCACTCCCTGATCTCAGATAAGGTCCCTCTTCTACGCTTTAACTGTACCAACACAGGTTTCCCTGCCAAATTTTCATTTACAGCACCAGGCTAATAATCTCTGCCCTTTGTGTGAGACTCAATCCATCACTCACAGTGCTCAGAGAGCAGCAAAATGCTCTGAGGATTGCTTCAAAGAAGAATGGTGCCAGCAAGCTCACAGGAAGATCTCTTTGGAGAAATGTGGGTTTTGATAATAAGGGTGGTGTATCAGCAAATTAATACCACTCTTGCAGTTTCTACAGGAGAAAGGTTTTATCTGATGTTGTTTTTTACATAAACTAGATGTTGTACAGCCACTGCTTAATCTCCTCTCAGCAGGTTTGCAGAGAAGAGGCTCTGGATTCTGGAAAAAAAGCTAATCTTTCCAAGACCTAAAGCAATTTCCATCATCATTTTGCAGGTTTCGTCAAAAAAGTGCTTACACCTCTAACAGGGTGTATATTATTCTTTAATGATCCATGTCATTTGCCAGGACTAATCACTTATTCTGACATTTTATCTAACAACACCAACTATGAAAATAGATATTTTCTTTTTGTTTTGTACCAAGAATACTGGGAAGGGCAGAGTGAGCAAATCTGCAGCAAGGCTAAAGTCTTAATAGCACTGAGAAGTGGATATCATTTAAATATACTTGGTATTTCACAATTGATCCTGAAGGCTTTTCAAAGTTTTGGTGCCTTCTAATAGGGACAGATGTGAGTTGATCATGTTCCACTACAGTGCTGAATAGTGTATAAATACATTTGAGGAAAGGCTTAGAAGCAAAGAGTTTGTAATCTGTTGATCACTGGGGGATTATAGAGTTCAATTAAGTCTTGTTATATTTGCCAGACCCATTTATGACCAGCAAGTCTAACATTTTGACACAAAGTTGCCAGCTACTTCCAGTAGCACTCGAAAGACTAAACCTATATCTTGTTATTACTATGATCAAAGCTTTCTTTTTTTTATGAATTGTGTTAATAGAGTGGTAGATGAGGCCACACTGTGTTGAAAGACATGTGCCCAAATACCCACTACATTAAAAAGAACATTTTTTTCCTACTTTAATGTTTTATACTGTAATTTCTCAAGAATTTTTAAAATGTCAGTGACTTGCTGCTTTATAAGGTCTGCACGTTCATTTGCCTTAAACTCACAGCATTCACATGACAACTATGGTGATGCTACTATTTCACGTAACACCATGCAAAAATCAAGCCTATTCTACCAGGCAGCTTAGACCCTCCAGCTTAGCAAACACACCATAAACTTTCTTCCTTTTCTAACAAATGAGGTCATAATAATCTTTCTAGCTGGTACTGTTATATCCTAAACTCAGTTTACTTATATTTCCCCTCTTTGAATCTCAGCAAAACTTAAAAGAATCCCCATCACAAGCCTCATTGCAGTCAATAAGTCTGTGTGGATGGACCACAGGTGCATTAAGTAGAAGAAGTGTGACAAATAGAAGAACAGCAAATTGTTGCCAATTGTTGTAAACAGACGCTGCTCCATTATTGTTAGAAGGAAACTTGTTATCCTAGCCTTAAGATGGTGGAGCCTCAGGAATTTAAATCAGATAGTCCTAGTGCCACATGACTTGTTTGTATTATGAGAGGGATGCTATAGCAAACTCAAAACTAAAGAGGATCTCAATCTCATTTCCCAGTGTACATCATTTTTGTTGGGAGTGTTCTGCTTGCCTTTGTTTTGGCTCAGAAGGGGTTGGAGGAAGGAAAGCTGTATGAGATACTTGGCTAGAAAACAGACTCGCTCTTTGGACCTGAGAAATTGCCTTTCCAGATGATTAATTAACAATCAGGGAATATAAACTTGACAAATGAAAAGACTGTCCATTTAGCTCTGAATTTGAATTAATATTAGCAAGGAGTATATAATTAATAATATTTATTAAGTTCTTCCAGGTGTATTTGTGGGCTGGAGTACAGCTAAGGAAGGAGGCTGTGACTTGGATATCCAAATTAAACAGGCTGTCTTGTCAGGAGTCAAGTCAACACTACATGGATTTTTGCGCAAATCAAAATCCCTATTGTAGTTTGATATTTCCACTACTGATAGTCTGTAACTTCACAAATATAAGTGTTGGTTTTAGATGGGGACATAGACAGCTGCTGAGTGTGTCCCTGCCTGTCTATTCATGTTACCTGCTGTCTCAGAGTAGAAAGTTCCTACATCAGTAATCCATACATGAGTCTGTTATCTTACAGTTGCATAGAAACCCTAACCTCTGATTAGGTGTACAGGTTTTATAACAAAAATTTTGCACAGCTCTATTCAAGATTCATGTTTAACAGGCCTTGTAAAATAGCAGTAGATTTTGCAATGGACTCCGAGGTGAGAAAAGGGCATACACTAACAGATCATGGGGAAATACAGTAAGTCTTGTCATGTTTGCTTCTCTGCTATTATTTTTTAAAGATATGAAATATCCTTTGTGTATTGAGAGAAGAATTATAGAATGAGTCATGGACTTGGATAACTTTATAATGGCATTGACTGAATCTCCTTCACAGACACACTGTGTGCTAGCTTCAGAAAATGAATTGGTCTTGGATAACAAAGAACAATGGGGTTTTCATATGAATCATCACTTCTTAGCACAAGAGGATTTTCAGATTTTTGGTATTTTTAATTTCTGATGGCCATGGCTTAAAGTCATTGCGAAAACAGTGCCATTTTTGCTTTTATTTTATCATACAGCTAAAAAATACTGCATATTCAAGGCAGTGATATATTGCAGGAATACTTGTTTGTCACTTAATTTTATTTCTGAAAATAAAGTAAAAGCCTTGTCTCTTTATTTCAGTTTTCTTTTACATGGTAATAAAATTACTTTGACCTTCAGGTTCATGCTTTGCTTATATGCTTTAAATCATATAGAAAGTGTATTTGTATAGCTTTCTGACTTTCACTGGCAGAAAATTGGTTAAAGGAAATAGTAAAGTACATATAAATATAATAATACAGAATTTATAATCCTTGTCCTTTTAAGATTATTTGTAACTAAGTCACTGGAGGTGTGTTATGAGGATAGTTTTTAGGAAAAACAAAGTCTGGAGGAACAATGCTAGCTAGCAGGAAGAAGTCACTAATAGTAAGTGTGCTCTTGACAGTATTGTTCCAGAAAGCACATTATTTTTCATCTCCTTATACAGAAAGAGAATGTGAGCATATCTCTAGCATTTTCTTCAGGCCCATAAAGAAATTCTACTGTTTGGAGATGGAAGGGGAAAAAAAGAAAAAGATAAGGGAACAGTAGAAGGAACAGTCAACTTATCTTGGCAACTGAGGCTACTGTTTAGAAACCAGGCTATAGATTTCTATGGAACAAGGAGGGTTAGATATGAAAGGCGAGTTTCCTAACACTTTCAGGATGCTAGTGCCAGTATCGTTATGTTTTGTTTAGAAGCAAAGCTTAAGATCAAGAAAGCACCCAACATAAAGTGTAATAATAAAGATGAAGGAAGTCAATTTCCTGCCCCCCCCCACCATCAATCTGCTGGACTCATTGTCACAACATGCAGAGAAAGTGAGAAAAATAAATGCATCTGAAAGTAGGTGAAGACAAACTGATGAAGGACAAGTCCACCCATCATCATTATGCTGATTGATCCCAATGCACCTTTTGGTTCAGAAGGTGATTGAACTGGTAACTGGAAAAGGTAACTGGTACACCCTAGAAAGGTGTGGTGTACTAGGACAAAAAAAAAAAAAGCCCTGGTGAACTTTTTTTAAATTAAATAAATATGTACAGAGTATAGTTCACAACTACCAAATTCATAGAATGATAGATGAGTATTATAAAGGAGTCAAATCTACTTTACCTCCTAGTTCCTTGAGTCCAATTAAACCAATGAATTTCTCTGCAGAGAAAAAGGCAAGCAATGAATCCACAGTTCCCTCAGACAACTTTTGAGATTTTGTTTCTAAAGCAGAAAAAGGATACGAAATTGTCCATTCCTCAGGTAAATTTATTTTAATACTTCCTCGCTGTAAGGTAAGTGCATATACCAGTTTTCACTGACTTGATATCTATATTCGCACACATCATTCTCAAGGCTCAATTGGCAACATTTCCCACAGTCTGCAGCACTCTAGCAAGAGATCCAGATCTTACAATTCAATTTGGCATTTCCTAATAAAAACATAATTAATAATTTAATCTTTTCTGATTATTTCCCAGCACTCTTTTAATAATGCAAACAAAAGCCACAGTCTCACAGAGACATTTGAAATTAAAGATATTCAGATTTTATCACTAGCATCATTGTAACTACTCTCACATATCATACGCATTACAGAAATTCAGAAAAATGTGTGAAAGGATAAGCAAAGATATGCTTTAGGAGCCATTTAGGTACTTAACGGGAATTTTTAAGATTCCCAGTTCCTTGCTAAGGCTAATGCACAACAAAGCTCTTCATCCTGAAAGAACAAAGCTACTAATTTGAACAGCACTTCAAAATGTATATGAAATAAAGTTAGTATTACTGTCTATCATTTATTATGTTTCTAAAAGGTCTGGGACTCATACAAAGCATTTGACCCTGTCCGACATGATAGTCTTTTCTCTAAATTCAACATAGAACCATAGAATCTTTTGAGCTGGAAGGAACCTTTAGAGATCATCTAGTCCAACTCCCCTGCAATGAACAGGGACACCTGCAGTTCAGTCAGGTTGCTCAGTGCCCCAACCAGCCTGACCTCAAGTGTCCTCAGGGTAGGACTTGACCACCTCTCTGGGCAACCTATGCCAGTGCCTCATCACCCTTACTGTAAAAAATGTTTTCCTTATATCCAATCTAAATCTTCCCTCTTTCAGTTTCAGTTTCTTTTCAGTTTGAAACCATTTTCCTTTGTTCTACCACAACAGACTCTGCTAAAGAGTCTGCCCTTCCTTCTTTTAGCCCCCCTTCAGATACTGAGACTCAGGTCTCCCTGGAGCCTTCTCTAGGCTGAACAGCCCCAGCTCTCTCAGACTGTCCTTGTAGGAAAGTGTTCCATCCCTTGGATCATTTTTGTGGCCCTCTTCTGGATGTTCTCTAACAGGTCCATGTCTCTCCTGTACTGAGGACTCCATGTCTAGACACAATACTCCAGGTAAGGCCTCACCACCATAGAGTAGAGGGGTAGGATCACCTCCCTCGCCCTGCTGGCCATGTTTCTCTTAATGCAGCCCAGGATACAATTGGCTTTCTAGGCTGCGAAGGTACACTACTGGCTCATGCCCATCTTGTACTCCCAAGTCCTTTTTGGCAGAGCTGTGCTCTGTCTTTACATCCTCCAGCTTGAGATGATAGCAGGGGTTGCTGTAACCCAAGTGCAAGACCTTGCACTCGGATTTATTGAACTTCATGAGGCTCACTTGGGACCACTACTCGAGACTGTCCAGGTCTCTCTGGGTGGCATTCCATTCCTCAGGCATGCCAACTGCACCCCACAGCTTGGTGTCATCCATAAACTTGCCGAGAGTGCACTCAATCCCAATGTGAATGTAATTTGTGAAGATGTTAAAGGGCACTGATTCCAGTACAGACCGCTGAGGGAAACCACTTGTCATGGATCTCAATGTCTCAATCTCTAGACATTGAGCCAGTGACCACCACTCTCTGGGTACAATCTTGCAACCAGCTCCTTGTCCAACAATTCACCGATCAAATCCGTATCTTTCAAATTTGGAGAGAAGAGTGTTATGGGGGACTGTGGCAAAGGCCTTACTGAAGTCCAAACAGATGACATCAGTGGCTTTAGAAACAAATAAATTAGAGATACATAGATTTCAGAGATGGACTTCATGGTGCATGAGGAATTGGCTGGATGGTCACACTCGAAGAGTTGCAGTCAAGATGGAGGCAAGTGACAAGAAGCATTCCTTAGGGTTTCGTAGTGCTGTTTAACATCTTTGTCAGTTATGTGGGCAGTGGGATTAAGTGCATCCTCAGCAAGTTTGCAGGTAACACAAAATTGAATGGTGCGATTGACATGCAAGAGGGAAGAGATGCCACCCAGAACATCCTGAACAAACTTGAGAGGTGGCCCCCTGTGAACCTCATAAAGTTCAACAAGCCAAATGCATGGTCCTCTACCTGGGTTGGGGCAATCCCAAGCACAGGTACAAGCTCGGTGGAGAGCAGATTGAGAGCAGCCTTGCAGAGAAGGTCTTAGAGGTACTTGTGGATGAAATATTCAACATGAGCCAGCAATGTGTGCTTGCAGCCCAGAAAGCCAACTATCAGAAGAAACGTGGCCAGCAGGTCAACAGAAGTGATTACCCTCCTCTGCTCTGGTCCTGTGAGACATCATCATGAGTACTGCATCCAGCTTTGGGGCCCCCAGTACAATGAAGACATGTACCTGTTGGAGGGAGTCTAGAAGCGAGCCACTAAGATGCTCAGTGGGCTGGAACACCTCTCCTTACAAAGAGGGGCTGAGAGTTGGGACTGTTTATCCTGAAGAAGTGAATGATCTGGAGAGAGCTCATTGCAGCCTTCCAGTACTTAGAGGGAGCTTATAAGAAACGTGGAAAGAGAGTTTTACAAGGGCAGGTAGCGATAGGACAAGGGGTGATTGCTTTAAACTGAAAGAGAATAGATATATTTTAGGCATAAGGAAGAAATTATCTACCCTAGTGGTTGCAATCCTGCCCGCAGCAAGGGGTTTGGAACTGGATGGTCTTCAAGGTTCCTTCCAAACCAAACCATTCTATGATTCGTCATATGATTTTCATTCCTGGCTTCAAATGCCTTTTTGAAGTCCAAGGGGAATAGTCTACACTTTGCTCATCAGTAGAAGGCCTGGAAAAAGGACAGACACTATAAATAGCAAGAAATTCAGACTGTCCCTTTTGTGATCTCTGATGTCACTGAGTAAGTCAATTCTACGCCATTCTGAAGAAACAAACCTGATTTTGGATGTCATACTAGGATACAAAGATCAAAAAAATCAATGTAATGTCATAGATGGAAAAACTTAGAATATCTGTTTAAAAATAAGATACAGAGATGTATACCCAAATAGAAAACACTTCATAATTCCCAAGACAGACACTTAAATACAGTAAAGATTTTATCTCTAATAAAAGAGAGCCTTGTGAAAGGATTCCCTCCCCTTTAATGCATGTGTATGATTATTGTACACTCACTCCTAAATATTAATATTGTAGGATGCATGATTGCTTCTCTTTTGTAAAGAAAAAGCTAATTATGGGTGAAGCTGGAAGCATGAGCTTCTCCATGTTAGAGGTAGTGGCATAAAAAGGGGGCTGAGAAAAAAAAAATAGGAAAAAAAAGAAAGTATCTTAAATGAAGGGAAAAAGAAAACTGGAAGAATCAAAGGATGAAGAAAAGCCTAGTATGTGAGGTCTTGAAAGCTGTGTCCTGGAAAGGAAAAGAAGAATGAAAAAACAAGTCTGAGAAACAAAAGTCCTTGGAATGTTGCTCCTTGACATTCTTTAGGTACAGGAAGACAAACAAAATACTGGTCGGATTGCTGTAGAAGGTGCCAAGATATAAGACAGAACTCTTTAAGTTATAGACATTATAAATTATAAAACTTGCTCTTAATGTTTTAGAAGTGGATGTGACTTTCTGTTTCCATAGGGAAGCAAGTTTAAGAACTGAGTTCTTTACTAGCCAAATAGTGAGGGCTCTTTATAGTTGTACAAGCATGCAGTACAACCTTTCTTGAGAAGCCTCTGCTTCTGGAGCACATTTATGTGCATTTCACCCTGTATCTCTATAACCAAAAAATAAGCAGCTATCTAAAATTTCCTTCTAAATGTCATGCTCTTTACCTCCACTAAGCTTTCCTTTGGCCTTCAATTTGGCATAAAAAAATAGGGAAGGCACATGGGAAGGTGCTTTTACTGATAGAACTCCTCTTTTCTCTCTCTTTTATCTAATTGTCCTTACAATAACAGGGCCACTATCTTGATCATGGCAATAGTTGTATTTATTACATTGACAGGAACAGCAAAATAGGGAAACTTTTACCAATACTACTGCTATGTATATGTGCTACACAAGGGAAATAAGTTTCCAGGTAAATTAGGTAGCCATTAACAGCCTCCCCCCTAGTACAGCAACCCTTGAACTGGGATGTTTTCCAATAGTCATCAATTCAGAAATCAGACAGGAGGGTCCACTCTGTAGTCTGATCTCCTGTATTACCAAAGCTGGAAGGTTGCACTGAATCCACTTTGCTTTCAATAACACAATTTTGTCTAAGGCAAAGAATCATCTAAGCTAATAACTGCAAGCACTTCTGATGATAGAGGACATGTCACGATCCTTAAAAATTGTCCCCATGGTTAATGACACTGGAATAGGTTTAAGATCAGCTCTACCTGACATATCATTTCATTTAATATATTGAGTTTGCCCTTTGTCAGATTGTTACAAGCACAGCATGCAGGCTCTTGTTCATTGCTGGCAAAAATGCATAGCTAATGGTGGCGACTGTTGAGAAAAAGTGTTTTGTAGCTGAGAATTTACTCTATCAAACAGTGCTATTGTGCTCTTTGTACCAGTTGTCGTTTCTACGGAAATAAATAGGAGGCATTACTTTCAGAGTGACCTATGTACATTCTTTCTTCCGAAGGGCACAACCAAATTGACGCACTGGATAACAGAGGGGCTTAGGAATTTTATGTTATGTCTTCTGAAGTATGAAGATAGGTCATTTGCACCTTTGTATGTTTCTTGCATCACTGACTACATTTTACTACTGCTTCCATAACTGTGGAAGCTGTTTTCAGCTGGAAAACAGAGATCCATCACAGTGCGGGACCCACTATACATTTCTAGACCTCCATGCTAATACCTGTGTTGGAGATCACAACTCTGCATCAGACATGTAATAAGTCTAAAAATAAAGTCTGACTCTCTCAGTCAGAGCTAGTGATTATTTCACATTTCCCCTTCCTTCAGTGCAAGCCTTATCACTTTAAGTTGTGTTTCCATCCTGTAAGCTTCTGATGCCTCTCAGAGTCTGGCAGGCAAAAGGTTTCTTACATCAGAGACACCTCCTTATTACTAAATCTGACAGCCTAATTTCCATGTGTAAACATGTCAATGCTATTTTCATGAAATTCAATATTCCTTCATTTTTTCTTTTACAAAAACACAGAGCATCAGACTATCTGCTCTGATGTCTATGGGAGGCCTGCCAAGGACAAGGCTGATGAAATACAGCCTGAGACAAGCTCCATCTGTCCCATTTAGGCAATCCACAGGGTCAGGTCTCTGCAGAGAAAGTAATAACTGCAAGATGGTTTTCTAAGCAGACACCGAGAGAGAACTACTGCTCATATTGATTAAAATAAACAAGCCCAGAGGGAGGTTGTATTAATTGTACATTTGAGTTAGATTACTAATTTCAGATTGTGGCTTTCTATTTAAGACCAACACGGCAACCTAGAGCAATAAAGAACAAACAGCATAATTCCAATCTCCAGAAGGTAGATTTTCACTGACGTTGATTTTCTCAGAAAAACCTCTCTCAAGGAAGTCTACACATCTGTCCAGATCCTTGAGCACTGCATAGTCGGCACGAAGCCAAAAAGGCAGAAAAAAGCGAGAAGGGATGGGAAAGATAGTCCTGCCTGACCTGTCCAAGTCAGCACACTGGGGAAGGTCATCAGGGCTGTGACGTGATATTTGGCAATGTCTTCATGCCAAGAAGTTAAGCTAGCACTATGCAAAATTAGGGCATATCTGAATGAAGGTCTAGGAAGAGTTGCCTGGGTACAGAAAAGAGTGGGAATAGGAGACACAGAGAGAGATCTGACTACTTCTGGGAACTTTGTGGAAGAAAGGGGTCAAGCATGATCACAGTCTCACGGGTAAGAGGTAGAGGGCAACATTCAGATATAAGTGCATAAAATCATTGCAGAACTACACTATGGAGCATTAGCATTGTTCTCTGAAAAGTGGAATTCCATCAGTAATCTTTCACTTTGCCCTATGGCCATCATACACATTCAATTCTGCTATGCAGGAAGATTGTGGAAAACCTGAGGATTTGTTTACTTCACTTACCCTCCTGCAAAAGAGACTAACTCAGCACAGAACTAATCTCATATTCCAACAACTACAACAAAATAAAAGGAGAATATAACTAAGCACTACACAAAAAAAAAAAGAAAAAACCCACACCCATACCAAACTCAAATAAAAGATACTCAAGAAGAACAGCAATTGACTAACAGACTCTTCAAACACGAAAATACTAAATTTTCATGTTTCATGTTACCTTGACAGTAATGCATACCGCAAGGATACCACTCAACAACTCAGCATTTGAGTTTATGTATCATGGAATCACAAAATGACTTAGGTTGGAAGGGACCTTAAAGATCATCTAGTTCCAACCCCTGGCCACAGGGCTGGTTGCCACCCACTAGATCAGGCTTCCCAGGGTTCCATCCAATCTGGCCTTGAAAGCCTCCATAGATAGGGCATCCACAGTCAGCTGGAGCTCTGGTTTGGCACTAATCTATTCTCTCTAAAAGTCTAAACTCTGTACTCAGAAAAAGCTTTACAATAATGTAATGACTGTAAAATTTCACTGACTGCCTCAAATACTTTTAGCAAGATGAAGGTACTTCTAGACACGTTCTCATCTATGGTAACCTCCAAAACATCAAGGACACTAAGATCACAAAAAGGGCTCACAATATTAGTATAGCATGATGAGAAATGCTACAGAGTCAGGAGCACTATGACTAGGATATACCACCACTAAATAGTACTTGATCAAGAACATAATTTCTACTTCACTAATTTGTGCTATAAATTTAATAGAAACAAAAATCTCCTCAGGCTGTCTATGGAATACTGTAAAACTAGTATCTATGTTCAGCACTCTATGGCTGAATTAACACAATAGCATATCTATAAATTATTGTATGCAGAAAACCTGCATGGTAACAGGATTTCTTCTGTAACACCAGCAGCCAACTTTGCATTCTTGAAAGCCATAATATATAAGAAAGGCTGAGAGCTGAGGCTGTTTGGCCTGGGGAAGAGTAGACTCTGGGTAGACCTCACTGTATCCTGTCAATACTTAAAGGGCACTTATAAGAAACATGGAGAGAGACTTTTTACAAGAGCAGGTAGTGATAGGCCAAGGGGTAATAATTTTAAACAGAAAGACAGTAGGTTTAGGTTAGACATAAATATACTCTTTACTCAGAGTATGGGAAGGCGCTGGCATAGGCTGCCTAGAGAAGCTGTGGATGCCCCATTCTTGGAGGTGTTCAAGGCCAGGTTGCTCAAGGGCTTTGGGCAAAGAGATGTAGTGAAAGATGTGCTAGGCCACAGTAGTGGGCTTTGACTAGATGATCTTTAAACATCCCTTCCAACCTATATCGTTCTATGATTCTATAGTCAAACTTTGATATTATTGTATCTGCTCTGAGGAAATCCATCTTGACATCCAACTCAGCAATTTAAATATAATCACAAACCCATCAAGAACACTGCTTCTGAGGAAAAGTCTGAATCATTAAAGATTCTCATGAATACAGGTTTTACAAAGCAAAAAGAAATCAGTTAACATTGTATGGCATAGATGTAACTTGCCTGTAATGGAAATTTCGGAGAAAGTCATTAAATAATCACAGTATGTGTTGAAAGAAAATACTAGCTCGGAAAAAATTTCTTCAAAAGTTTTCCTGATAACTTTCAACTATCCCTAATCTCACCAAACTCCTCCCTAGAAGAAACATTCTCATAGAACGAGTATGGCTATACCAGATCACATCAATGTAACAAAAGCAAATTCCACCAACACAGCTCCAGGCACTAAAATGTATGCATTAACCCAGTGCCACCAGAATCTCTGAAACCATACCTGGTTATCCTAAACTCTTCTTCTAGAGACAAAACAAGCTTCTGGAAATGATGTGAGCAAAACTAGGCAACAACTACTCATCAATGAGTTCCTCCAAATGATCTATAAAGAAACTTTCTCTCTAATCACCTGGTCCTCAGCCTCAAGTAAACATACAAAAGTATATTACTGTTTAGCTGGAACGATTTTCTACATTTCTTTAAATATCCATTCAGTCTGGCATTGCCCACATTCTCCCTTGTAGAAAGACAGGGATAAACAAGGATTTCCTTGGCCACAGTCATAGGCTGGATGCTAAACTAGAAGGGTGTTTGCTCTGATTCTGTCAAGCTGCTTTCAGTCATTCAAATTTCATATGCAACATTTGGATAGAAAAGAAGGAATGAATTTCAGAATCAATGGCCTTCCTTGTCCTGCTGTGAGCTCCTCCTCCTGACATTTTCAAAAGGGTGTGGAAGAGCATATTTTATCAGATTACAGCCACAGCACTCTTGCATGGAAGGGAAATACAGCATTTTTTGTTACAGAAGACAAAGAGAACAAAGGCAGAACACAAACTGATTACTCATTAATACTGTGAATCATGAGCTGCTATTATTTGGGTGCTGTCATCTTTAATTAAATTTTATACGAAATGTACCTAGCGAACAATTTATGTGCCAATTTTTTTTTCAGCTGTTTCTAATGGAAGAACAGATTCTAATTCAGAATCAAATTGGAAGTACTGAAACAGACTTTGTGCAATGTAATTTAGCTTAATTGATGTGTTTTACAATGTTCCTCTAATATCAGTCACTAGTCAAACCACTGAGTGGTTCCCATATTTTGAAATGTTAGATCATGGATGTGCCAAGTCCCCGTCACTTTAACAAGTGAGGTATGAAAAATGTACGAATGAGATGTTAAATTATCTGCTGACGTGTACTTTGCACAGTTTTGTCTCTCAGTAAAATTTGCTTCGGGTTAAACAGAGATAACCAAGACTCATGTTTGGAAGGAAGGAAGATTCTTCTTGTCTGAGAGCTCTGACAACCAACCTCTCAGCTTCCTTTTCTACGCCATCTAAAATCATTAGTCACGTTCTACTTTTGTGCAGTACAGACACAAGTTGGCTACCTAGCAATGCACACTGAGTGGAGGCAGCACACAAATCCATTCTTTGAGGAAGCATAGACAGGCTGGGTGAAACCTTTGGTAAGGTCTCAGGGATATGTTGGAGAAAGTTGATTAACTGTGGTATTGCCACCACCATTTCTTTGGTCTTCTCTCACATACTAATCTGAGTTTAACAATTCTCTACTTTTATTTGGCTTATAAATTTGATGCTTCTGTTTGCTTCTGTGGAGAATGCTACCTCTGCATCAAACTTTATCTTGCTCACATTCTTCAGTCTTCATGGTCACCACAACACCACCATGCTAACTCTCCAGGGTTTTTTTGCCAATCCATAGTTATCTTAATGCTTAATGACATGAGCAAGCACTAGAAATGCACCTGTCCTGAATGAGCCGCAGAGACTGTACTGCAGCTCTGTGAAGCAAAGCATATAGAAACATGCACAGCATATACTTCATTTTAGCCTGACATGAGACCTATTGTAACTTTGCATTATGTGTTGGAGGTTTGGGAGCAGAAAGCCCAGCACTGCCAACTCAGTTCAAACATACGCACAACTCATGTAGAAAGCACAGTGAAACTGGATGCAAGCCTTTCCTTCACGACTGCCTACTTCAGTCCTGGAAAAATGGGTGGTAATCAGAATACGTTTGTTCAAAACTGTTTTGGCAATAGGAAACGCTAATACAAATCAGCATTTTTAGCAATTTGCTTTCCAAAGATTTATACATTTAAAAAGAGGAAGGGAATATTTCTTTCTGTTAGGCTCATAATTAGGATTCCATGAATGCAGACCCACTCTGATTCCAAATTATTCATATCAGTTTTGTTTATTCATGTTGTAGGAATGTTAACAAAGCAATTCCACAGATCTACTTTATTATTTAAGGCCTCCTTATTACTTCTAATTCGTGTTGTAAATTATTATCTATTTAAAAAAATCTATTAACCCTAAATAAGTGTTAAATAAATGTTTGGTATTGCAAGCAAACAAATTTATCTAAGGATAAAGGCATCCAGAGATGCTATTTTGTTTTGTACATAATGTTTGGTCAGGTCTTATCAAACTAGGGTGATCCTCAAAGCTTAAAATAGGAATCAGGCAGAAGAAATTAAGATAAAATTAACAGAAAGCTCTGGTTTAATCTAACCTCTGTATCATGAAATGGCATCCCAACCGAAGAATTACCACATTGCTTGGTAGGCTGTCAAAAACTGCAATAAAATACATCTCTAAACTGTGCAGGTCTGCAAGAAAGGTTTCATGATCTCATCAAGGGAAAAGCAGGATCTAAGCATTTAAGGTAAGTGTGTCTTCTCACACCCATAGGTGTGAGAAACAAGGATAGACTGCTCCTCCTGGGAAGCTCACAACCAGGATTAAGGACAAGATCAATACCAGATGAAAGCTAAATAGCTGAATAAACAGCCTTGGGAGCAAGACTGAAGGGAGCAATCCCTTGTGACTGAGAGGCACATCTAACCAAGCTGTCTGAGGTAGTCTGAATCTAATTCTTTTCCTGAATCGCTCACTTAAGGACACAATCAGAGCTTTGATCTACTCACACAAAAGCAGCAACATTTTATTCCTTCTACTCTCCTCCCTTTGTCTTGTCTTTCTCCACTCATGGGAGCAAAGTTATTCACCCAGGCCAAAAGGAATATTTTCATTGGAAAAGTTTTATCTCTACAAGAGCCTGAGCTTCCCTGCTGATATAATTAGTTGGGCTCTAAATTAGAGGTAAAGAATCCCACTCAGCATCAGAAGTGATTCCATGATTCCCATTACTACCTGCCTCCAGAGGGAAATTTGTCTCCTCTTACTTTCACTTTTGAGCTCTTCCTATTAAAAAATACCTACCCCTCTTGCCATGTCATTTATTTCAATACTCACTAGACCTTAAAAAGCTGGCAGCTATGCTATATTCTCATATACAATGAGGCAAAGCACAAGCAGCCTCGATAGCTGTGGTAGATTTACACTACTGGCTGTAAAGACTCAGACCTGAACCATTTGTACAGTACAGCACAAGAATGTCTAGGTACTTTTCTACTTGTACATTGGACTTCCCAGTTATTGCTAAAAAGGACTCCTCTCCATATAACACATGGACTTGAAGGCTTCTCAAACAGGTTCTTCCAATGACTGCCACATACTGAAGTAAAGAGGAATGAGTTCAGACCTCAAGCCTCAGGGACTGAAGGCTTGAAACCTTTTATCCTCTTGCACCGAAAGGAAACATGAGTGGTATACAGTACCTCTGGTAGCAATAGGTATTAGAGTGCAACACAGCACTGACAAAGCACCAGCATGGAAACTCAGTAATACAAGGAACCTAAAGAGGCACCCAACTCATCTGATGTTCCAGACACCCAGCTCCAGAAGCATGTAGACAGAAAGCTGTCATTAGCTAGCACACTAAGTACCAAAAGAACTTCCACCCTTCCTCCAACACACTTCTCTTGAGGGAGGGTAACAGGAGGGGGCAGGATCTGAAAAGGAACAGTGTGGATGCAGTAACCCCAGTCATACTGCTGTCCTAACTACTCTTCCAGCTGAAGGCAAAGAGTGGCACTTTCTGAGGTAGCTATATAGAATCATAGAATCATTAAGGCTGGAAAAGATCATCATGTTCAACCATCCACCTACCACCAATATTGTCCACTAAACAACACCCCTAATTACTACATCTACCCCTTCCTTAAACACCTCCAGGGACGGTGACTCCACCACCACCCGGGGCAGCCTGTTTCTCACTGTTCTTTCTGAGAATAAATTCTTCCTAATATCCAACTCAAAGGTCCTATAGGAGCTAATGAATTAATTAATAAGATTTATTTTTCTTCTTCTGATACCTTGAGAAAACACTAAAAAAGCACCATCACTCTTCAAAACAAAATCTTTTTCTCCAAGGTGGCTCTACAGCATTAAAACAAAAAGAAAAAAGAAAAACTAACAAACAAGCAAATAAACAAAACAACAACAACAACAACAAAAACCCAACAACCCCAGGCAGCTGAAAGACTGTGCCAGAAAGATCCATGTATTTCATAGATCTTTCTGCTACTGGTTTCATCGCTCAGTTTTCTTTTCAAGAGGCATCAGCATCTTTCCAGATGCAGGAAACAGTCATGGACATCTTGTAGTTAGGACAGCACAACAGTGCTGCTCTGGTTGCCAGCCAAGCACTGTGGTACTCTGTTCACACCATGCCAATCCTTTTGTCACTTGTTAAAATTTAGTGTTATTTCCACTCCAAAACATTGAGACCATCTGCCTACACATGACACTGACAGCTATTATGTGGCACTTACAGCTATATCTCAGATACCAATTATTGTACTGCTGGGCAGCTAGAAGAAATTCATTTTTTCCATCAATCATGCAAATCTCTCCTTCCCTACTCAACTTTCATTTATTTATGTAAATGACTTTTTTTTATATATACATGGATTAAAAAAAAAAATGTTCAAAACACTATTAGCAATTAAAAAACTAGCCTTACAAAGATTTAGAGGTTCACTTAAGCAGCAAGATGAGGACCCTCGAATAACTCCAGCTGAACCTGGAACTCTTTGACTGGTGTGTGCAGAAAGATGCAGCTCTGTCCCTGAAATGCTTACACAGGCTAGAAGAAGAAAATCTCCTAGGCTTCATTTAACAGCCTTAAATAGAAGTGTAATGCTTTAGAGACGTTCATCATGACTGTACAAGTCTGTGGAGGATAATACATGCTGTATTCACAGAGAACTAAACTAACCAGTGCTGTGTGTAGGTGCCTTGCAGAAGTCCAGGAAGATGGTATCAGTTGCCCTCCCTCTGTCCACCAATGCCGTCACTCATCCCTGGAAGGCCTCGAGATTGGACAGGCATGATCTGCCATTGGTGAAGCTGTGCTGATTGTCTTGGATCACCTCCTTGTCTCCCATGTGCCTTAACATCTCTTCCAGGAGGATCTGCTCCATGATCTTCGCAGGCACAGAGGTGAGGCTCACTAGTCTGTAGTTTCCCAAGTCTTACTTTTTCCTTATTTAAAAATGGGAGTGATGTTCCATTTTTCCAGTCAGCAGGGACTCTTCCTGACACCCATTACTTCAAATGTGGTGGAAAGCAGTTTAGCAATTTACATCTGCCAACTCCCTAAGGACCCTGGGATGCATGTCCAGCCCCATAGACTTGTACGCATTCAGCCTCATGAGGCAGTCTCAAATTTGCTTGGCTCTCACAGAGAGGGATTTTGCTCCCCTGACCCCTGCCTAGAGTTTCAGGGATATGAGAGGCATAGGAAGCCTAACTGCCAGTGAAGACAGAGGCAAAGAACCTGTTGAGTACCTCAGCCTTCTCCATAACTGTTGAAGCCAGTTCTCCCTTCTCTTTTATGGGAAGGGGCCCACTCGCCTACGCTCAAACAGAAGATTGGTGAATCTTAAAGAACTACAGCAGCTGTCTCACGCAGGTCAATGCACCAAGACAGCTGTAAGCTTTGGGACTCCAGGATGAGGACTGAGCAGCTACAGCACAGCCACTGCAATACACTGACACAGGACTGCCCTGACTGTATCTGGCCCTGTCTGTCTATAGATGAAGCATCAAGTCCCATGCTCTACTAATGCAGGACAGGTGGCAAACGACTGTAATTGTGATTTCTACAGATACCTACTGCTTACTTACTCCAAAATACTTTTTCCTTGCCAAGCACAGATGCTTGAGATTAGCCTTCATTGTAGCTTTTCATCATCTGTTCCGTATTTTAGGAACAGCCATATCTCACCAATAATTCCCTTGAGCCTTAGAGTGGGAGCAGTGTTGCAAGATGGCAACCACACAGGAGGGAAGCAAGGTAAAACAAGGTTGAAGTTCATACATGTAGCAGTCACTATGTTAGGATATAATGACCTGAAATTGAACTTTGTGCCTCCCAGTAATTTCATCCATTCCTTTCTATTTCACCGCCAGGAGATCAGATCAAATGAATCACTCACAACTGAAAGCTGTCACTTGCTGTATCTCAGTCCGGA
Source organism: Pavo muticus (assembly GCA_016647715.1). NCBI lineage: Eukaryota > Metazoa > Chordata > Aves > Galliformes > Phasianidae > Pavo > Pavo muticus. Next base: position 1,819,109 of record JACDJE010000062.1, read on the forward strand.
AGGTTCAGGTGCCTTGTCTTCTAAGCAGCATAGCAGATTGAAAATGACTTTCTGCTGGGAGGACATATTCCCTCTCTGCTTCAGGTCCAAAGGGCTTGCAAGCACAATCAGGGTATAGGTGCAGCACTATAAAGGGTTGTTTTATAGCACAGTGAACTCCAGACACCACAGGGCCATGCTGTAATCCAGAGAGACATCAACAGACCCTATGAGCCATGGTGTGATCTCAACTACAAGAAGACACAATCTGCACCAAATCTTAACCAAGAGCTCCTTAGGCTGGCTCAGCTCTGCTGCCATCTCTACCTGCCTCCACAGCACAGGAAAATCTGTCCAGAAGTAGCTGAGCTTTCCAATGGTGATGGGCTAAAAATGCTGGCACCACATATATGTGGAATTCAGGCTCTCTATTACTAACCAAATTATCAGAATAATGTGTTCAGAGGGCAACTCTGCAAACATCCCAACAACAGAGTGAACAGTTCCACTAGCCAGGATTTCCACTTGTTTATGCTCTACTCTATTAAAATGCCTATTCTACCCTCATCACAGTCTGCCTTGGCATTTTCCAGTTGATCATTTAATGGGTGATTTGCCACTTCTGGGAGGTAAAGTTGGCAGTGTACAGGCTAAAGAACATTAACTACAAATATCAAAACTATTTTCTAGAATGACTCAAGGGAATAAACCTAGTAATTTGCAAGACTTCCAAGCATAGCTAACACTCATCCCATACATAAGGCACTTTATGATTGTCCCGAATGTGCAGCACCACAAAGAACCCTTAAGATAATATTATGCATGTGTATTATGCTCTCAACATATCCTAGCATAACTCTTTGTTATTAAATGCTTGTTTGTTTTTTTTAAGATCCATTGTTGGGTTTTTTTCAGAGCTCTGTATAATATTGGCAAACAGGCAATACTATTTCCCAGTCACCTCAAAACTGCAAACATGCAACATAATACCATACATTGCATTTGGAATATCTTGAATAACTTTTAAGCAAAATGCACTCAACAATAAATCTGTCAGCGTTCTTCATACAACACCCTGCTTCTTCTTGTTACATATGTTTAAAGAGGAGAGTACAGGTATTAGGTGAAACTTTATACTCCAGCTTTAAAGCATAACTGACAGAGATACAGTCTCTCCTTATAACACACTGTGTAAACTAGACAATTTAAAGTCTGAGGAAAAGACACCATCTCTGTTCCTTCAAATATGTAATGTCCTTTCAGCCATTACTCAGTACAAGGTCTTCATCACTGGTAGAATGATAGCCCTAGGGAGTCAGTCTCCTCATATCCTAGTGAAAAGCGATCTGCTTATTCATCCCACATAATAAAAGCATTACAAGCATATATAAAATAGCTTTTCCCTGGATCTCTACAGAAGTCTGACTTAGCAAGAAATCGATGATTTATTCTTGCCCTTTACTACAGTGTTTTTCTTACTGTCTTCATGATCTATACATGCTGTATCAAGACTCAAGAGTTATTTACACACAAAGGCACTTGTCATTGAAGAAGAAAGAGGTACCTAGATATCGAATGGAAGTCTTCATGATTTCGAACCCTGATCTCATTCAGCTTCAGACTCTGTCCATGCTTGAGGGCATGGAAAACAACACTTAGGCAAAACTGTTTTGAAGGCAGATGCTACTGCTAAGAGTTGGAGAAGTGCTATTCTCACTCCCCTTGTTGGAGTTTCTATAAAATGGACAACCGTGGTCAACCATACAGTAGTGAACAGAACTGCTGAAAGTTCATATCTCTATTATCTCCCCAAAGACCCATGCAGAGCTGGTAGACTGTGCCCTGACTCATTTCAGCCCCCTCCTAAAATGCTTGCCAGTGGGATAAGCTATAAAACACAATAGCTGTCTTGCTCAGTACGTTATTTTTCAAAGCATTTAAAAAATTGATCAGATTTTGGCCTTATTCTACAAAGACTAAGGAGCTACACAAATCAAAAAAATTGCTTTCATTCCCTTGTTGGTATGTAACCACTTGTGCCCCAAAGTGATTTCTAGATATATATATATTTACTGCATAAAGAATAAAGAAATCATTTTCTGTGTGCATTCCAGAATCACACATAGCATTAAATATTGAACTGCAGGAACTGTTTCTCAGTTAAAAGCAAACATGTCTTTTTAGTACTCCAAACAGCATAAGAAGACATCAAAGATTGATTTAATATTAATTTGGTGAAGGGCTTTGCACTGTATGCTGTGTTAAACAGCAACGGTTTCATTTTATTCCTCACCTTAGGGTAAGTTCCAACCCTAGATTAATATTATTTGTTAAAAGAATGGAATTCTATAAGACACACTTTGTGCAGCCACAGAAAATGTTTGACAGGTACCATGCAAGCAGAATAAATCTCTGAAATCATAAAAAAAAAAGTCTCGCTGCACTTGCTGAAGTAACTACAAATATTGTTTTAGAAATCCAAACATCAAGCAAAACTTGAGACAGAAATTCGTATTTTATAAAGAACACCTATTCCTTTGTATGTGTTAAAAAACATCAGGGAACTGAATATGGTTGATAGGATGCACACCTATCTAGCTGTATGCATAGTCTAAATTTATAAAGAGGATAACAAGAGATTTTGCTAGGTATTGCTGCTTCTTTGCCTTTAAAATGGTGTAAATTTCTTCTTTGACAAGGTAACCAGCCTCATGAATAAGGAGGAAGGTAGAAGAGATGAATTATTTAGACTTCTGTATAGCTTTTAGTTCTGTCCCATATGACATCCTCATAAGCAAGCTAAAGAAATATGCTCTACATATAAATATTGTCAGGCAGGTGTAGAAGTCATTGAAAAATCACTTTGAGATTGAAATCACTTTGAGGGTGCAAGTCTTTCAGGCCTTGGCTCTTGGATTGGATAGACATCAGAAGGCTCTACCCCTGGGCTTTACTTATTAACCGTTTTCATTGTTAATGGGACAGAGATAACAGTACTTATGTTTTCAGAAGACATTAAATGGAGAGAAACTGCAAATTATTCAAATGGTAGGTTCAGAATTTTGAAGGACTGTGAGGGATTTTTCCAAATCATGTCAGTAACATGACACCAAACAGTTTTCCAAAGCATTAATGGCAGTATAAAAGCTCGGGAATTATTTCTTTTTCCAAATTCCCTGAAAGAAAGAGAAGATAAACATTCCCCATTCCTTACCCTTCCCTCAGGCATCTACTTATGACTGTTGTTGGATGTAAGACACTATGCTAGACCTCTGGTCTGAGCCCATCTGGTCACTGTTGTGTCAATTCTCTGGCCTTCTGAAGGAACATTAGACTGTTTCCCCAGATGTGGAGAGTATGCAAACCCTGGGCACCAGCCCTTGATTTTGCGCTCTCTGTGCACCAAGCATGTAGCAACACTGTTAGGCAGGGTCATTCACAGCTGCTGGGGAAACAAGAATGGGAATACACTGAAGAATTCACGCTTTATCTTAATAACTCTTCCAGGCAGATTACACCTGCTATTGCCTGAAACTGAATAGAAGAAAACAACCTACAGAAAGAGGAACCCAAGCTTTGAGGCTTTTTCCTGGCATAAGTCCAGGGTTGGATACAAGAAGCACAGAGCTTATACTGGTATAGTAAGTACTCAGTTCTGTATTTCATACGCTGAGCAAGGGACAGAAAACAACTGTGAAACCATGCCAGGAGAGAACATGAAAAAGGGTGCAAAATGACTACTCTATCACATTCACCTAGAGGGTAAAAGCAAGGAAAAACAAATCCCCTTCTAGGTTATGTAATTTGCCAATAAGTATTAAAATCAGTTTATCTCCAAGATTTTGTTATTTACCTTTTAAAACTCAGCATACTAAGTCCACGATGTCCACTGCTAGCTTTGCTACCAGAGCTAATACAGCTTCTTTTAGATATACCAGAGCATCCTTTCCCAAACAGCTTGCTTGGTGCTCCTAGGAGAGCAATATGCCTCTGAAGTGCCATGACATTTGCTCTCAGAATGTCTCACTCCTCCTGTATTTTTGGCTTTTGCTTTATATTTTTCCCCCCTCCAGAACAGAGACAGCCTCTGCATCCTGGAATTATGTAGTCCACTAGCAATAGTAGCCTCAGACTATCAAACCAACATGAAAATTGATATTGACTTATTTGAAACGTGCCTTGATTTTTAGTATTTATATGGACAACATGCATATATCAAGGATGGATTGTAACACGGTCTAAGCAAGAATAAAGGCAAATTGAAAGCATGTTGACGTTATTAGCTTTTCCTTTGTCTGGAAGAGAAAATGTTATACAGGAGCCCTGCCTGCCAGCACCTTTGGGACACAGCTGGAAATTGCAGGGAACATCATCACTGCCTTACTGATAGCCGTACTCCTATAGACATGAGAAAGGATGGAAAAAGAAAGAAGTAGCTCAGACCTAGATTCCGACTGAACTGAGGGGACTGCTTGCAGCCCTGCTCTTAGATTCAGACCGCTGACAGGAATAACAGTGCATCGGTCTCTGCCATCTCTAAAACTCCACTTGCTGCTTGGGATGTCTGGTGCCTGTGCAGTACTGAGTTTGGTGCCAGTGTGGAGATTACTAGATAAATTCACTGGTAAGAAGTAGAGAATGACGTGGTTGCAAGGACTGACTCACTTTCCTTGTGCACTTGCTCAAGTGTATCTGCTATCAGCACATTTTCTGAAGGTTAATATCTCCCAGCTCTCAAATTCTTGCTTCAACCTATCCAGTTTCCTGCACAGAGAGTGTTGATGTTCTCTGCACTGACAAGAACAGAGTAGGTGGATAATAAATGCTGTGGCATTGTGTGCCGCTCCTGATAATATCATCTCCAAAGATTTTAATAACACACACTATTACAGAAAAGACCTCTGTCCAGGTAAGCACAACAGCCGTTAGTCCTGTTCTAAGGACAGCAATCATTTGCACGCTAAATGAGAAAATTCTGTGGCTTTCTGGACCACCTCAGTCGTACAGGTGTAATGATTTCAAAGTCTGTTCAAAGTCATCATTTCTCTTTTGTTTTTTGCTTTCTTGCTAAGGCTGACAGCCACTGAAAATTCTACACTACACAGAAATATTTCACTTGGTGAAGAATGTGTAGAAAGACACATGACTTGGCGGCACAGGCCACGGCTGGCTTATACTGGACCCATATACCCCAGAGAATGTGCTTCAAAAGATCTGCCCTCACAGTATCAGGATGGAATAAAGCAATACAGATTTGTTCTACATTTTCAAACCGTTCTTGCTGGCTTGTAGGAATCACGCTGGTCTGTGTGGCAAATGGATGCGCAGATAAGAACAGCCCGTGTGACTTGACAGGAGGAACCTCAACCAACCCAGAAGTCCATAAGGACTATTCCAGATGCCAGCTGGAGAGGAACCCCTTCCATTTCAAGGAGTAAGTGGGAGAGGGGAAGACATTCTTTGTGTTCAAATGACCAGCATCAACCACAAAGGAAACAATACGGGGCAGCTGTCCTTTATCCCTCTCCACTTGCTTTCATCCTCTTTTCACACATTCCTTTCCCTGGTTCTTTCAGGAACTTTTTCACCCTCTCTGCCCATATCAGGTTTCCCCTAGCACCCAAATTCAGTGTTGAACTTGGCAACTTTCATCATTTCCCTGCTCTTCTCAACAACTTTCACCTCTTCCTCCCATACACTGACAGGCTCTGAGCCAGAAAATCAGCTAACACCAGCTCCACGATCTAACTGTAAAGACTTTTACACCACATTTGTTCACATCCTTATTCTCTCCCTTAGCCTTGCCATGGCTGAGAAGGAACTGCTGCTCTCACACCAGGTTTCCCACTGCCTTTGTCCAGAATCAATTAAAATCACTTGGGGAACAGGAATGGCATTGCTCTTTTTATCCCACCAAAATTTCTTCCTTAAACGAAACAGGGACTTTCTTTCCACCTTTTATTTATTCACAGAAAATACTGGAGTTCTAGAAATAAACTGAAATATCAAAATAATTACTACTGATTACCAAACTGTTTAAATTTGCACTGGAGCTCCTGGGAGCTGCAGTTGAAGGGCACGGCGCTGTCACTTCTTCTCTGTGTAACTGAATAATAACACTTCTTTTCTTTTTTTTCCATGAAAGAGCACACTTTTATGGAAGAGCCAACTTTTCTAAACACTGTCCTGATTGCCCGTTAGCTCTCACAGCTGCAGTCTCCGTTGTAGCATGTCTCTTGGAAGACCACCAGAACAAGAAGACATGGCTAATAACATAGTTTTTGACTTCTCTGTCATGCATGCCCACATATCTTCCTCCTTTATGAACCAAAAGATGGCTAAGGCCTCAGTTAGTCAAGCAGAGCAAGTGAAATTACTTAGTAATTTAGCACAGTTTGGAATAAGTATTTTTCTGTCACATCTCTCTCTAGTCAGTACTGCTCTTCACACAAAAAAATTCTGAGTGACTATTCAGCAGCAAAAAATGTGTGGATTTAATTTCAATATGCACAGGAGATCAATTAATGTATTTCATATGCAAATATGACAGCGATGACCCTGATTTAGAACGCTTGTTATTTCTGAAGTTGGCATATGGTTCTCTCTAACAGCAGGCAAAATGATTGCAATAAATTGGCTCCTAATGCCATGTAATGAACCCTGATTTGTGTTAATTTGGGCAGTACTTAGTAATTTCATGTTAATTTTTTTTAATCAGCTTTGTAAGACACTATATATGAGTTCAGCTTCATGTTTGGGTTTTTAGCAATGCTAAGAATATAGCCTGGCATTTAAATTCAGCTTTTGTTGCAAAACCATGTATCTTTAACAAAAATACTGAAGTGCAACAAAGACAAGCCTCTAAGACACTTCCTCTCGTGTGCTAATTAACATACACAGTACTCTTTTTTTTTATTCCTAGCTCTGCTTTTTTGGAGAATACTTCCCTGCTTATTATATTAAAAAGCCATTTCTTTCAACCAGCAAACATGCATGCAGCAGTGCTTTGAAAAGCATTTAGGATAAGCACCATAATTTTGGCTCCACTGCAACCTCTAGCCAACAAAAGCCTTAAAAAATGAATCTAAGGGGTCGAAGAAAGACCCTCACTGATTTCATCAGGATTAAAATGAAGCTGTCAGTGTATCAGCAACATATTCCCATTTTGCAAACAGCTGCCTGCAAGGACTATCTGTATCAAAGGCCTCTCTTTACATCAGAAAGATGTAGGACTGCTTAAAATGAGCTGTGTGAACTTCCCACCTTCACTAGAGAGGCAGGACACTCTGACTGTGCTCCCAGCATGAAGGCATCTCATTCGTATATTCAGCTGCTTTGAGACAAGCATGGTGGCAGGCACTGCAGTGTCAAAGAGAAATGGAATGCAAATGGCTTGGGGCAAGATTATTCTTGCTTGGTGCTTGTACAGCATCTTGGACACAAGAGGAGTCAATACAAAATGGGGTCCTCCTGGATAAATCATGTTTGCAGAACTACATGCCACTTTTGCCACTTGAAAGGCAAATGGGAAGGAATAACTGGTAATTTTACTGTTTTTCATACTTGGCTTCATTTTATTTACTACTGAATACATATACTGGATTCTTCTGCATCATCTACACATGCAGAGCACCTATATACATGCTTAATTAAACAGCTAATGGGACTTTTCACATGCTTTAAAGTAAGCGTGACTTTATGTACACTGTCAAGCAGTGATAAAATTACATGCTTCGATGTTTACTTGGATTGGAGCATTAGTCAAGATTTAGTGCCCAGAAGCAAACTTTTCTTTATTAAAATCTAATTCTCAATGTTATCAACACTTTATCTAGTAAAAACAAAAAAGAATGTTGGACTTGCAACAGAAACTAAAACACGGCTTTAAATTTAAAAATGCTCTTGCATTGCCATGATGAAACAAACCCATTAAACAGCCACATTTGTAATTCTAGTTCCTTGGTCTCCCCTCTTCTGCTGCTCCTTCCTCCATCATAATCAGCATACCCAAATTCCCCACAAAAATAACTCATCGGTAGCAGGGGATATCTCTAACATTACACAAAAAAGTTTGATAATCAGGTCACTTCCTAAAGTGACAGTGTGGATTTAGGAGCCTGATTTTAGGTTGTCTTTATGAATATTACAGAAAATAAAAAGAATTGTAAAGATAGATATTTGAGCAGCACAATATCAGTCTGAATTATACTCTCTGCTCACTGTAAAATAGGACTTTTTAGGAATACTGTACCAGCCCAGCTGACAAATTGTTGTCCAAATAACAGAACAAAGCTGATTAGAAAGGTCATATATAGCTGTTATTCATTTAATAGTTGTTTCCTTCCAATTAATCCTGGATTAGGAAAGTGGATTGATTATACAAATATTTGAGGACACATTCTTTTTTTGCTGAACCACTCTCCTACGCTGTTCTCATTTGTCAAAATGAAGGACAAGGTTGTATTTTTATCTGTTGTTCACCTCTCCAGCATTTAAGTTCAATGCACAATAAACTACCGGTGACAGCTTTGCATCCTCTGAATATTTTTATGGCTTTTTTTCTGCCTACTACTATCCAACCAGCCTCTGTCAAACCACGCCTCAGTTTTACCCCATTCCATGGTGGGACCTTGGCTATCCCAAGTTAGCTCTCAACATGCTTCAGTTTATTCCACACTGGAGAGATGGGGATAATAGTAATTTTCCCAGTAAGATGCTGAAAATTAATATTGCAACATGCATAGCAACCCGCAGAGGAAGAAAATTATAGAAACTGTATGTGCACACTTTGTCTTGTTATTCTAATAGTTCTAAACCTTGACATTATCTAACATGGATATTAACAGCCTTGTCTGAAAACCATTTAAACCCAAGGGAGTTTTTATTCCATGACTTCATTCTGCTTTGGATAAGCCTGAACACAGACATAACAGTGAGAGAGGTCAGCAGTTTCAACTTTGTCCCTGGACACCCGTTCATTTTCTGTGATGGCACTGGCATTCAGATATTTGTATTGTCATTTCCATCAATGTTTTCATCATAGACATTATGACCAGTGATTGTGTAGGAAAAAGTGTCACTCATACACAAGGTATAGCTACATTTTCATTGTATTGGTCATCACATCAGAAANTTCTGAAATGCATTTCATATAATTTGTTAACACAGTATGCTCAATATGTGTATTGCTATTGGTTCTGATATAAAGTTGAGAAAAATCAAATGTTAGCCAATTGACTGAGACTGAAAAGACACAGAACTCTGGTTGGAAGTTACTGCTGTTATTATAGGTTGCAAGCTTTAAAACTGTTTTTAATCTGTGCTGTCTGCCAGAAAAAAAAAAAAATATATATATATATATATATATAAACACAGAATACTGGAAGTACTTATTCCACAATAATAAATGACAGAATTTACCACAAGGAAATTATAAAATCTGGCAGAAGCCCTGCTAACTTTTTTTTGACGACATTAAGTAGGTATCAATCAGATTATAGATCTCTTAGTAACACTCAGCTTAGTTTATGCTAAAATGTATAATACTAACTTCGTACATTCAAAATTAGTTACAAAGAAGAGCACATATTTCACTTCAACTTGTCTTTAAGGTAGGAATAATGTAGCTTTAATTTCAATGTCCTGAATACTCTTAAGAAAGGAAGAGATAAGCAAAGGGGTGGCAATGGGGTAGAAGGCAAGTCAGACCTAAAATGGTGAGACAGCACATAGGCTGAATACACCGGCAGTCTCATATCCCTCATAAAATATTTTCAGTCTTCCCTTGTACTTTAAAGGCTTGCCTCAAGCCAAGGCTACCCTCACATCAAAAGCCAAGGATATGACTTTACTGTTTGATGTATGCATGCAACAAAACAATTAGCATTAATAGGAAGATAGCTGAACATACATTCAAATAACAATTGAAAGTTCTGAATAGCTTGTTTTCATCTTACCATGCTTTCGTACACTGTGGTACAGAATTCAAATGAGTTAGATCCTCTATGACGTAAAGTACTCCGGGAGCAGAATTTCAACTTCTATGCTATAGATTGACCATAAATCAAATATTTATATGCTGTCCCTTTCTAACAATGGATATTTGGATGGATATAGGAAAAATAGATATATTTTCCACCCAAAAAACTCAGGCAGAAAATTTACTACAGTCCATTCTTTAACAGCATTGTCACAGCTATGCTTTATAAGATGGAACACCAAGATACCTTCCACTTCTGACTCAAAGGGAAAGATTTATGACTCAAACAAGACGAGATGCACCACAGGCTCAATAGACATATCTAAGTGATAGGAAGAGAGGAGTAGATGGAAATGATGTTAGGAGATGTAGTAAGATCAAGCCACTAATATTAAAGGGCTGAACAAGCCCAAGAGATTGATTTGGAACTGTTAGTAGAGGTGTTTCTGTTCCTAATTTGAAGGAGGGAACGTAAAATGGCAGGTAATACTCACAAAATGCACTATTAATACACTGTACATTTAATACAGATGTAATGGCAGGTGGCAGAAAGCAACGGCAATACAGACGTAAGACTTTTGATGCAGATTAGCTTACCTACCAAGCGGCTACCTTCCCATGAAGTATGTAAAGAGGGCTCATTATTCTGTTTATGCAACTATATTATCACTTTATGGAAGAGCAAAAGAGATGCAGAGGAAGCCCAGTGCAGTTTTAGAAAAAAAGAGACCATTCACAGAAGAAGCACATGCTGAAGAATTTATTCCATCTAGAGGAAGCAATGACATCTTTAAGCAATTTAAAATTAGCAAATAAGTCACATTTTCCCTCCCTCTGAACTTATGGCCTCAATTGTGAACAAAACACATCCAATCCTTCTCTTCTTCAATTTCCCTTTGGTGAACTGCGTAAAAGAAGAGAAATTCATTGGGGAGTTTGGTTTTGCAGTGATCTCTGGTGGCCATCCTTCCTGAATATGAATAATAACAGCGTCAAAGGCTTTGGTTCAGGATGCTCTACTGACACAAAAAAACATGCAAACACAGACAGCCGTAGCAGGAACTATCTCTTGACTCCAGGAGTCCAGTGTGAGCTCTTATATCTGAGCTAGTTTTCAAGGGAGCAAGGAATAAATTGTGACTTCTCTGAACAGCTTCTCCCATAGGAAGGGAGGAATCCACACCTTGGCTCCACTGGTTGTATTGACTTGCACTCCACTGACTGAAAAATGAGCTGAAGGGAACTACTTCAGACGCAGGCACCGAATTTCTACATATCTATGCATATTCAAAAGAATACGCCCTTCTTACATGTGATTTTGACATCCTTCAAAATGTGCACCTTCTCCTGAAAACGTCATTATTCTCAAAAAACTTCATCCTCATATGAGCTTTTAATTTCAAGAAAATTGCAGCTTAAATTCACTTAAAACCAGGATCCTAAAGCTATATTAAAGTACCTAGCAAACTAACCTGACTCAGAAAAACATTCAGTAATTCCTACCCACACTGGTGGGAGGGGATGTTGTCTATCCTCTTCAAAATTTCGCTTAATTCAGAGCAGTGTGAAGGCTGCTCTGTGTTATAAACACACAGAGTATCTCCTGCCTTTCCTTCGCTTCAGTCCTGTTTAAGAATATTGCTGAGGTGGGCATACGCAAACCAGCCTATGGTCAAATATGCAAACACCCAATTTAGCCCAAGTTTCCTAATCATCAGAGAGAAGTAGAAGATAATGTGTGGACATAGCTTGGCTTTTCTCATAAACAATTCAAGCAGCTGGAAATTTTCAGAAACATCAGTTTCCCTTTTTTTCTTCATTTCTATGTCACAAGCAGCGTGTCAAAAAATTTGACTCCACGCAAAAAAAATTGATTTAACTCTAATATCAGCTCATCCCCATGGAAACTATTTTCAAACAGATAAACACAGCATGTGGAGTGGAAGGAGTCTGCTAGGAGTCGTATCCAAACAATGCAACAGACATTATCTGCTCTAATCTGCTTTCAGCTGTCCCTGCAGTATGCCCTAGCACAAGTATGACAATTAGCTACTGGTACTAGAGGAGAGCATGTAAAACAACAAATTGATGTTGGTTCTCCCATTTATGTTATTTAATCTTCTCCTTGTCCAAGGCAAGGGAGATATTTTTTTAAAAAGCTAAAGATCTAAAATGATAGATAAAGGTGACTTAAAAATAGATCTATTTATCTCATGCTACTCTTTTTCCCCTGTCTCCACTTTTCCCATTCTTATTTTTCATTACAAATGTGATTTTAATAACATCAGTGCTTAGTACAGAAACTTGCTTCTTATTCTATTGCAGCTGCTGGAAGCAATGCATTTTAATTTGTTCATCCATTGTTCATCCAGGCGACCCTCATGGGCCCAGTCAGAGTTCTTACATTCCAGTTGGTCTAGGGCTGATGTACAAGGCTTGGGAGTAAATTAGTATGGTGGTAGACAGAGCAAGGAATACAGTCAAGGTTGAATTACTGCCCTGGCTTCAATCCTTTTCCAGACTTGCTGAATTTGGGATCTATTCTGGATGAATGTTCCATTAGAATCCATTAGAATAATTCTGCTTAGCTTTGACATGCAAGCAGAAGAATAACATAAATAACACAGCTACCCGTTCTGTATACTCATACAATGTGTATCTCAACCCCATAGCTGACTGGATTCCATTTATGTGACCACACTGAATCACCTAGATCCAAATTATGCCTCCAATAGTGTACTGGTGTGAATGCTTGGAGGAAAAATACTATGGCAAATTACGTAGCAGTACTTCCCTAGTCACAATTTCCCAGCTGCTAGTGATGTGCAGCTCAGGGAATTCCTGAGTGAGCAGCAGTATCTCAAATAACCGCAACAGATTTCTTTGAAGTATTTGTTCAGCTGCTTTCCTCACTTCATTTTCAGATTTGGCATCCACAACATACTGAGTTCAGTCTGCTGTTTATGTACATTTGTCCCCCAGCACTGAGTTCTACAGCATTTTGTTCAGAATGCTTCTGTCAGTAGCATTTCCAATCCTAAGAGATTCAAAGCCAGCGTGAAAAAATTAAGTTATCCATAATTAGAAGTTCCCAAAGATTCACAGAGTGGGAAATAAAGAGACTGCAATCACAGGAATTTGCTTTGCAGTTTGTTTGGAAAATGTGATTTGAATGTGAGATATCATTTGAATTTAACCTATGTTAACCAAGACTGGAAAACCAGACAAGGATTTTAGCAAGTTCTAGGCAGGATAGTGACAATAAAATGGAAACCACAGGTAGAATCCCACCACTGAAATCAATGCATTTTTTTTTTTCAGAAATTAAACCTTTGCTTCAACATTAAAATGTCTTATTTAATTCATAGTTTCTCCTTTGTAAAAGGATGAAACGTTTATTTCTTACTATCTGTAGATTCACCTCTCCTCTGCTTATTGCATATCTTTTACTCTCTTGTGTTGGTTTTAGTGAAATACTTGAAACATGCCTCATTTCATTATTCTCAAGCCAGTTACTTACCACTACAAGTTAGCCTAAATCAGAGACAACATCATTTAAACAGATCTTTACTGTTCTTAATGTTGTTAAAAACATATATTAGCTGCAGATTCTCAGCAAGACACAAACAACTGATTTTAACTGTTTTCAGAAGGTCAGTGAAGTCCATAAATTATAAGGACTACAACTTTGTTAGAAGCATAAATAGCTCGTTTTCTTTTTTCTCCTCCTCAACTCTATCACCTAATGTACTGTGCTGAACACAACTCATTATCAAAGGCATTCTTTCTGAATGTAACATAATTCAGCCATTGAAAACTTTAATTACAACTGGCTATAGAAAGGCAACAAGGGCAATTCTGGAAGATGAGATAACTGTGGAATATCTTAAAACACCTCACTCCAAACTGTGCTAGTCTTGTCCAGGCTGGGCTAGAATCAACAGCTGACCCAGGGCCAGAGTAACCAAACCACTAGCAACGCAGAAGGACAAGTCAGTTCTCTGCCTCCAACCATCTAGGCAGAATGGTGGTACATGCCATGAGCTACTTCAGAGTGGTATTAAAAAAAAATAATAATTATATAAAGTCCCACTACCTCTGTTCTATAGGAGATGACAATGTTATGTGCCAACACCATAGCACATATTGAGACACAGAGGAACAGGTAACTGCCTCTCTGGTACAACATGTCTGTTGGCTTGCTGGTAGCAGCAGTGGGAACTCCTGTTTGATAACTGTTCTATTTCTTAGGACATAATCATCCCCTATTTATCTATGTTGGAACTTGTCTTGCTTAAGTGCAGCCCCATGTTTGCCTGTATGACTACACAGCCTTCCGAACAAATGGCTTTGCAAGAACTGTAATGCGCACCTATGGTTTTATAGTGCTTGTCTATCTAAAAGAAATTATTTGTAATTTCTTTTCCATCACTTTCAGATGGAGCTGGCCACAGCATGCTCCAAATAAATCAGAATGCTTCTCCCTCACCTCAAAATAAAGTTTTTTAATCACAATCACATTAATTGAATGTGTCTTATGAATGTTATTCTGCTCCTGGCAATTTTTAAAAAAGTAATACTTACGGTTAACCTACGCATACACTGAATTGCTTTTAGTAATGTTTCATGAATCCCATCGTTAGTGCCCTTGCTACTCTTGGTGCTAATGTTGTGGAGGTCAGTAGGACTGCTCCTGCATGTCATATCATGTTGTGGAGATCAGTAGGACTGCTCCTGCTTGTCATTTCATGTTGTAGTCGAAAGCCTCCAGTCATAAATATCTCACACATCTGCTGAACGCCACAATGGTACCTGAGTTTCTCTGCACATATTCAATGCTTTTTAGTTGAAAAAACTCTAGCATATCATTTCTCCATATATGAAGACTACTGCATAACAACTAATTTAAAGTGAATGAAATTAACTCCATGTAGCAAAATGTTAAACCATAACGAAAATATTAGACTAACAAAAACATTTCAGCCTGCTTTTCTTCCCCTTCAAAACAGTGTTTCATTAACACATCAGCATGGTTGTGACTTTTTATAATTCAAATGAAATTTTCTAATTATCCATGAAAATCATAATAGATTTTCTTTCAAACTGACTCTCTGTTTTTGCAAGGAAGAAATGTCTGCTGTCTGCATTTTGATTAATCCTGTGTATGATTGGATAGCAGATGTATGAAGTGCAGTTTAGTCCCCATTTCTTGGTCAGTCTGATGCCGTGTAACTTTGGAGGGTGGACACTGACCAGCTGCAGGGCATAAATATAGAACAGAGATTTCTCAGTTTTAAAAGACAAAAGGAAGACAGAATCCTCCAAGCATACAGGGAGCAAACTTGTTGCATAAACCAAAGTCCCTGGGACAAAGCAGGACATTCGCTGGGATGGCTGTAACTTATTGATCTAGGAAAGAGTGGGCAGGCACAGGACTTAAGAACAGAAGTATAGACATGTCATCCTCAAAGTCTATCTTCCACACTATCCTTCTTTCCACTAGTAGCCAAAAGCAGGTCCAAGGAAGAAAGTAAGAGCAGTACAAAGTCCTATCTCCCTATAGTGCTTTCTAAGGATCCAACTAGGCATGTCATCAGGTTTTAGTGAACACAAGGCAGTATCCTAGGACTTGAACTTGGTACACCATCTCTCTTGCACTTTGAATGACTCTGGGACAAGAGAATGGTGAGAAATGTAAGGAGAATTGTATTGAGAATGGTTGGGAAAATGGATTGGCAATAGAAGGAAAGGAAACGATGGACTGAGACCTACCTGAGAAGAAAAGTGTTGGGAGAGAGAAGGCAAAGTCCAAATCGAACCTCTTCAACCAGTTTCCTTCTGCTTACCATCATCAACCATCTCCCCCCGAGTTAAGCCTCAACACCTAAGCCAGACTCACTACAGATTTGTTCATATATTGGTCTTATGTAACAACTTTCTGCATGTAAAGTGATGAATGAATCTCTTTCTGCCACTGGCTAACTGATTCCAGCTACAAATCAAATTTGTTTTACTCTTCACTTTTCCTGTTAGTTGAACAGTTGAATTGGAAATTACTATGAAATCGTTATGACTATGAGCTTTCATTTTTAGCGCTCCTAATCTGTAAGCTAAAAAGTGAACTAGTGCTTGACTTTATTAACTCAATGCATTTAATATGGCTCTTGGCAACAAGTTTCATTGTACGGTGCAAGTAACAACCTAAAATCAGTAATAATTTCATATATAACTCAATAAAAATTGTAGCTGAGACTCAAACAGATAAAATAAATTGTGTTATTGGTAGTACTATGGAAAAAAGGAATTGGCAGACACTCTTAGTCAATGAAATTACTTTGCAGTTGTGGTAAATGAGCTTTGATTGTGTAATAGGAAGGGCAATTAAGAAATGGTACCCAAATCTACAGAACAGCATAAGGTCTTTTCTTTTTTCTTTAGTATATGAATTGCCATGTTTCATGAGAGTAATATGACATAAAAAATATGGGATGGCAACATCATCGCCATCAATTCCTTGTTTTGTATTGAAAAAGCATTAGATGGGGAATGAATTCAGGTGCCTTAAGTAGGAAATGAGGAAAAGCCTTACTCAATGGACTTCTAGGTATAACTATGCAAAATTCATTCATCAAAAACAACCTAATGCAGTGAATTTTAAGCATATGCAAAAATTATTTAATCCTCATAGCTTCAGCATACATTGAACAAAGACTAATTTTAGGACTCAGGCTGACTTTAGACTTTGAAAAGTCCAATTTCCTTGACAATTCAAATAAAGAGTTCATATCTTGATTTTTAAGGTTATGTTAGGCTCAATGTAGTCAATTATGCATTTGCAGTTCATTTGGTCTCTTAGGAGGAAGCCAAATTTGTTGGGCAAAGACAAATGCTAGATAAAGAAATACATGCAATCAACTAAGTTCTTGGACTTGCTTAGCATTTTACAGTTCTGTTTTTTTTTTTGATACACCATTACAACAGCAGAATGTATTGCTCAAGAGAAACTGACATCTGGAAAGGAAAAATGTACATCTTTAACAGACATTTCCTAGCAAAGACATAATTACTTATCTATATAAGCCCAGCCAACTTTCTGCTTTTATTTTAATATAACATGTAAACAAAACTGATAGGCTAATCTTAGGATTTCAGAAACACAGTGGAAGAAATGAATTATATTACTTGGACAGAGTGTTTTGTCTCCACGCATGTCAAAAGCCTCTGCATATTACGCAGGTGGGATTCATGACTGCTGATTCCCTTTCTGCAGTGAGTATTGCTGGGTGCTAAGGTTTGGGGAGCATGGCTTGTAAAGGCAGGAGAGAAAACAAGGACTTAAAGTCAAGAAAAATGGAATACTTCAATGTTCTCTATGAACCTGAAAATGCCTTCTTGTGTGTTTTGTATCCTAGCACCATGCTGTCACAACACTCAACTGTGGTTCCTGCTTAGGACTGTAATATTCTATAACCAACTAACTCCTAAACAATCATCCTAACTCATTCTAAAAATATATATTATGATAAATACCTTATATCCTTCACTGCAAAGCAGTTTCCAGCTCTGAAGTTAGTGTCATGGCTATCCAATGAATTTGGTAGGATCAGTGAGATTCTCTCTCTAGTAATAGACTTAGAGTCCTCTTCCTTGCTCTATCTGTCCTCCCTGTGCTTTTACTTTCATGACAATGAAGGGACAGTTTCAATACTGGTCACAAAGGAAGTGGTGAAAGCTTTGGTGAACTGTGAGTAGAATTTCAAAGCTTTGACTTCATTTGGAGCAAAATAGGGTTCATTCAGACTCTGCTTTCACTTTCAATTAATGGTTGCCCTGCTGTGCATTTGCTTGTTTTTGATTCAGCTGTAGGATGGTAATCACATAATGAATACCACCTGACAACGAAATCCAAAGACTTTGATATCTTCAGCACTTGCCAGGACAAAGCCCAGTTGAGCTCTATGAACTACAGCCCTCCATCGATTCCTTCCCACCCAAATCTTTCTGATTCTGTCAGGGCTTTTTCCATTGCCTGTAAGACAAGTCTATTTTAGGTAAAAGGAGGCCTGTTCTTCATGCGGCATAACAACATTTTGCTTCACCACAGATAAGCATAGTTTTCACTAATGTAACAGACAGCTCAGGAGTTGTTATCTATTTTTACGGCTGGCAGGAAGCACAGGAAAACTGCAGAGGTATTTCTAAGGAAAAGTAATGCACAGTTCCAATATTTCTATACAAGGAAACAATTCAATGGCAAACCTGCTAAAAAGGCTAAGACCTTATTAAACATGCAGATAGAAATGACATTTACTTAAAATGTGATAATTGCTGAGCAAAAGTATAATCCTGAAATCAACTTGATTTGGGCGGTTACACCGAATTCAAAACATGATTTGCCCAGAAGAAGCTGATAATTTTTTCTTTTTTGCCTTTAAATACAAAGTCTTGTAAAATAAACAGTTTCCCTGAAAGTTCAGGGAAACCAGATCTGCCCAGGTTTGGATTATAAAATGTGGAAGCTTTTAAAGAAGAAATGTCAACAGTGGCAAACAGCTGTAAAACCTGAGTCTTCGGCCTCAGCAAAGACAGGATCAGTTAGAAATATTAACACAGGATATTCTCAAACTCTCAATTCCCTCTGACCATTCCCAGGACCTACACACAGCACATGGCCTCTCCATTTTCCTGGCACAACAGCAGGTAGCAGTGTTGTTAACATCACTGGGACTTGATGGGTCTTTAAAAAAAATTGCGCCTTGATCTCACATGCCCACAGTTTACACTTCAAACTCTGCACAAAAAAGGACACCCACTTTTCTCCTTATGTTCTCACCTGTCTCTCCTTGGGAGATACAGTTCCCTACCTTTACTACAAATATACCATCTGCTGCCAAGGTCAGACCTTGCCTTGCTCATCTTGTCTTTTAAGAAGTACTTAGGCCACGACAACTTGCATTACTATCATCAGTCTGCCTTGCCTAAGGTTGCTAAATGGGGCAAAATTTCCCTTTTGGCACAGCAGTAACTCACCAGGTTACAGACTTCAAAAAGGAAGCTCAGCATACAGCTGCGTGACTCATTTCCCACTCAGTCTGTGAACCAAGTAGCCCAGAAAAAAAGATGTCATGGTCTATGTAAGACAGGATTAGAAAGCAAAAGAAAGTATAGCAAAATCTAAAACTTCCATTTAAAATTTGGGTTGACTTGCCTGAATCTTCAGGCCAAAGTTCTACCATCATATTCATTCCAGACTTTTAACTGCATGCAGTCCATAATGACCTGGGAGGCTGAAGTATCACTGATACTACTCCTGCAAGTCCCTTCTGAACTGAATTATTCAGTGGTTTTATGACATCACCCATGATCCAACAATGACCTTGTAGTGCATGCTCTGTGAGTTACAGAGATTTTCAGCACCGAAGAGGACTGACTCCTCATTCAGCCAGGCAGTGAATCTATAGAAAGGATAGGCTTGTACTACTGTGAAATGAATCAAGCTGTTGAAGGTAGTGATTATCTGGCAGGTAATTTGATTATTTTTTCTCCTTTGTCAGCATCAGTTTTATACCTCATCTGTGATGCTGGCAAAGAGAAAGTTTTCTGGCTGCTGTGGCAGTAGATATGATTGATTTGTACTTGATGGCTCAGTTTCAGTTATATCAGTTGTATGCATGAGTACATGGTTGCTGATTTCATAGCCAATCATGTATTTGGTGTGGAGCTGCCAGGAGTGATTTGCTGAAAGGAGCAGTTGTAAGCATCGCTTCTTCCCACCTCTGCTAAAGATTAAGGAAATTCTGTGACATGATCTTTATTCTCATTCTTTAAATACGGGAGGTCTACCTAGTCAGATGGACTAGGGGAGGGTTGCCAGCATTTGTATCAAACTGTTTATCTTCCACCTTCTCCTCCTTCCCATCATCCTTTTCTTGGACTTCTCAGCTTACCCAGAGATCACCATCTTCATTCACCCAGCCATGACCATCAGGGTTCTACCACATCTCCTTTTTGCCCCACTGACTTCAGATCAAGTAGTGCAACCATGAAGCTCAAGCCAAGGACAACAACATGCAGAACAACAATTGCAGAAGTTCCATGCCATGCTTTGCTGCTCCTTTGCTGCTCCTTATTGGTGAATATCCCTACTGAAGCACATTAGGAAATGTAGGGAAACAGGCTAGGATCTCTCAAAGATTCTTTTGGCTCTTTCTTTATCTGATGTTGACATAACATACCACTTTTGAAGAGGATTAAACTATGCTGTTTGGGATAGAGGAGGTGCTTTAGGCAAAAAGTCAAGTGAGTTGAACATTTCTTGAATTTGGGATTTGCACCAAGGAAGAAAGGCCCCAGCCTCTGGAAAAGTACTGCTATTACCCCATCTCTGATCAAGCAAATATAAGTTCAGACGAGCCACTGTGGAAGACAAAGAGAGGACCAGACTGGGAGACAAAAACAAAGGGCCTAGAAGCCCAGAGCAGGAAGGTATGAGAAAGAATCCAAACTCTGCCTCCAGGCAAGACAGAAATGATGACACATCTTCCATCAACAGCACAGCTGCACCGTCCCTTCCATCAGTAAAAGTGGCCAATCACACTGGGATTTTTGAGGTTGGATCAGTGGAAGGGAATGTAATCCAAGAGCTATGCACGAGTTCTGCAAGGGATGTGTGTTACCTGGTATAAACGTAGGTCAAGGCAGGGGCTGCCGTTCCCTTCCAGGAGCATTTGAAATATGCAGGTGCTCTGCTCAGCAGCACTGACTGTGTAGGATGAGAAAGGTGAGGTGCCTTATACCGTCGTTGCTGCTGCTATGTGCCTGATGGGAACGACACGAAATGTGCTTGAGTAGGCACTTTGAGTGTGAGCCACCCATTTGTTAGCATCACCATAATGCAAGGTCTTGCAAAATCAGCACAGTGCACAGCTTCGTCTTCCTCTCTCTCAAGGCTGCCTCAGATGTTACAGAACAGTTATCTCTTCCCCCTCAACAAACTGCAACAGGGTGTTTATAAGATGATAAATAGCTACACCAAACACCCTGCTGCTTTGCAACAGTATTTCTGATTTTAAGGGTGCCTGATAACTAATCAACACCCACAGATCTTCCAGGAAGAGCCCAGTTTTCACATTGTTAGCACATTCTTTCAGAATGAAAATCAGTCTCTGAACTCATTAGTAGGGACAAGAAGCCCCTTTAAAATCAGTTTCTAGCAGCTGGATAAATGTAAGCAGTCCAATCTACATTATGCCAATGACTCTTTTGAAGGAAGAAAGCTTGAGGGAAATAACTTGAAACAAGAGTCATAAGGTAAAACAGAAGGATTATACCTTCTCTCACTGTCCCTCAGTGGCCGTCTTTCTTTTAAATTCAAATAGCCATCACCTTCTCTCTTCATTCCTGTTACTTTAACTCTCTGACATAATTAGCCCCTAGATAGAGAATATGTTATAGTCTCATCATGTTAAACTTTTTCTCTCCCTAAGCAACCCCCACCAAATACAGTACCTCCAGGCTAATTTCCCATTTTCTAGTACAAAATAAAATCTTCCTTGTCTTGCCCAGATGTTGGAGAACGTAATTCTTACAAAGATCATTGACATAGCATAAGCATTGTTCTGCACAAACTAAAACATCGATGCATTATCAACATTCTCATCCTAAATCCAAAACATGGTCTATGATTCTATGATATCAGCTACTAGGAAGGAAATTAACTCCATTCCAGCCAAAACCAGGACACCTTCTTAACAGCAAGATGAACAAGGGAAAATACTCCAAAGAATGTATGGAAGAGGATGATGAAAGGGTGTATAAAATAGGATGTGGAAGAAGGCTGCAGTGACTTTCTGATCAGTCAGTTCTGCTGCATGACACCTGCTCTGTGCTACGACTCATGCTGTCACTGCTTTTCCCTGGATAGATAGTTTGTGAACACAGATATGCAATAGAAACTTCCAAGAAAATTTGCTTTAAGGCTTCAGAGAAACAAACAGTGAACCAGGAGGAATAAGCAACTTGCTAATTAATCTTTTCAAACTGAGACTGTGTGGCTCCTAATATCTTAGTGACAGTAGTGTCTGCTGTTTCAGCTGGGAAGAAGTAGCAGAAGGCCAAACGATTCCCCTTAACTTCCCACATTTTTTTCTCTTTCCCACTGAAATAAAAGGGGGAAATAGAGGTGGGAAACTGAAGTGAGTAAAGATGTAGGTCCATTGCTTGGTCCAAAAAGAACAGACGTGGGATATCTTTCAACACTGCTGCAACAAAGAAGACCTCAGTGAGAATTTTGAGAAAGTAACGAAAGAAAACCTGGGCCCCTAATAACCCAGCTGCATGCCGCCTTCAGGGGGTCAAGTTTTCCTGTTCTGTTCCCAGGATTGCTATGTATCTGCCATTCTTAATCTCAGAGATCACTGAGCAGCAGATGATGGGTGAACAGATCAGTGGGTGGGTGCACACTGTATAAAAAATTGGGATACAAGACTTTACGGAAATGCTTTCCCAAGTAGCAAACCATAATCATAGAATCATAGAATGGCTTGGGTTGGAAGAGACCTCAAAGATCATCTTGTTCCAGCCTCTCTGCTGCAAGTAGGTTTGCCAGCCTACAGATCAAGCACCAGATCAGGTTGCTCGGGCCTCATCCAACCTGGCCTTGAACACCTCCAGTGACAGGGCAAATGGCACTAGTATGGCACTCTGATTTGTTAATGCTATGAGACACTTTCAAATTGAAAGAACTGAATTTATAAGCAGTTAGAAGCCTTGGCAGGTTTTCATCAACCTCCCATCAGCTAGCAGGAGGGGACAGGAAGAAATTACGAGAAACTTCCATACCCAGTGTGCTTTTCCATAGGAAGAGCCAATGCAGGCTTCCAGTTAGAAATCACTTCAGGCACAGAAGTGGCCAAGCCCATCATTCATGAAATTTAGGGAGTTTTAAAATTATTATTAACATATAACTTGCTGATCTCATTAACTTTATAAATGCTCCTCCATCGCTGAAGTTTCTCTCAATCACTTAGCCTCAGTGATGTCTTCTGCCAAAGAGCGAGGCTGATCTCTGCTCAGTGTTAGAGACCCAGCAAGCTTGCAGAGCATGCTCTGGCCTTCCTTGAGGATGCAGGGCATCAGTTACAAAACATCACAATCTGGAGAGGCACAGGCCAGACAGGTTTCAACTAATGAGATGTCTTCAGTGACTGAGGAAAGAAAAAGTTGAAGGTTTAGCTACTTATTACAAAGTCATCCCTGCTTCTTCAATAACTCATTTTGATATTTAGTAATTTGCAAATATGTGCCTTCATGATCCCATAGGCTCTTAAATTCTTTGTAATGAGCGTGTATGAACAGATGGAAAATGTTTTCAATTTCAGAGAGAACTGCTAATGGATGTCACCAGCTATTAGAAAAGCTCAGGTGGTTCCATTTTGGGAGAATAGGTATTGTCATAAACTGTCTCATCTTTAATGAAATGTTTGCTTATTTATACTTTGATGGTAAGTTCAAGGCTGTCTGTACTAGTCACAACAGATTAGAACTTGACAGTTAAATAGTCTAGAACCTTAGATCCAAACATTTGACCTGAAAATAACAATACCTTGTTGTAAATCATTTCAATATGAAAGAAAATTAATCACTAGAAAAACAAGGTTAGACTAATTTCCTTCTCTATCCAACAGGAGTAAAAAAATAAAACCTAAAAGTAAAATAAATTGACTCCTTCCCTGGAAATCTAGAACTACTTTTAACTTCACGGCAGAAAGGAACAGTTCTCCTACCTAAAATTCAAAAAGCATGCTCTGCCTGTCTGTTTAGATTTTTACCCACCAATCCAGATGTGGTTTCATACTGTTTCTGAGTTCCCTCTAGCCTCAAACACTAGGATCTTCCAAAAAGAAGGAATTTAGCTACAAAAAGATGAAATGAAATTTGATTGGTAATTTTTTCTAGATATTTTTTGCTGGAGGGCAGAATTACCAATGTGAATAGGGCCAAGGATCAGCTAAGGAGAACAACAAGATTTCTTGGATGTAAATAGAAGACTGAAGAGGATTCAGACCTAGAGTAAGACATTCATAGCAGGACAGAGCAGTACTTCCTTCTCCATTTACCACAAAAAACAGTTGAAAAATATAGATTGCTCCTCTCTATTCTGGTGTTTGCTCACAGTGCTATATCAAATTGAGGTACTCCACATTTAATCACTCAGATGTGAACTGCATGAGATCAGACTAACTCATAAAGATGCCCCATTCCACTATACACAAGCTAGGATTTGGGAGATTAAATGTGCCGAAGACAGAAACATGCTGTAAACTAAGAACCTCAGCATGCCATGGAAGCACTAACTTTCCTTGCAGGCTTTTCCTGGACAGCAGAGGAGGGGGCAGAAGTTCATTCAGTGCCTGAAATAATAGGGAAGGAGGATGAAGAGAAATAGTAACTCCTGTACTGGGGTGAGGATGGGGACTGTAGGAGATGGGGTTGAAAAACAATAAAAAGGCTGAACAGAGCAGAGTCAGAATGGAATAATCATAGAATGGCTTAGGTTGAAGGGGATCTTAAAGGTTGTCCAGTTTCAACCTCCTGTCATTAAGCAGGATTACCAACCACTACATCAGGCTGCCCAGGATCCCATCCAACCTGGTCTTGAATGCCTCCGGGAATATAGGTTTTACACTCCACACTTCTCCTATGAACAACCTTAACATTTATACTCTTATTTTGCTGTCACATGCAGGAATTCCAGGCATAGAGAACAGTCTCTATTTGCAAGGTACTGTACAAACAATATTTTTTTGCCACGAAATAATTTACTTTCAGAGCCATAAGCCCCAACAGGTAATCAGTTAGTTGAACCCAGAAGAACAGCTACCAGTTCTCTGTATCTAAGTAAAAAATACGTCAAATAAAAAGTTTCTATGTGGAAAACTGAGCAGTAAACTGATATTTTAAATTTCAATATGAGAAAACATTGATACTTTAAAAAAAAACAACCAAAATATGAATCATCACAGTTTTTTCCTATTTCTTTCTCCACCTTCTTTTCCCCTTACAGCTTACAGAAAGAAAATCTTGCCATTGGTAGTATGTTAACTTCCTTTTATAAAACAAAAATGTTTTAATGACGTTACTTTGTGCAGCCCTGACAACATTTCAGCATCTTCCCAGTTAAGTATCTTCACAATGAGACACGATATTGCAAGCCATCAGGCATTGCATGACACTGCAGCTCATAATTCTGTGGTATATATTACTCTGCAGTCAAGCTAAGATTTTAAGTTTATTTTATTTCAATTAATCTCCCAGCAGAAGAAATAGAAAGCTCATGAGCAGCTGCGATGTGGAAAGCCTTTATCCAGACTCATAAAAGTGGCAGATAAACTAAAGAAAAACTATTCCAAAGGCACAGAATAGCAGCCACTTCGTTTCACTCCAGCTCTACGCTAAAGGTAACAGATGCCTTTCTTTGAAACCAGTATGTTAGAATTTCACAGGGAGAAAAAAAAAGTGAAATAAAACAAAACAAAACAAAACAAAACCAGCTGTCAGGCTCAAATAGCCCTGAAGTGGAGCTGCGAGCAAAGGAGAGAGAGAGAAACATGCTGTAAACAAAGAACCGAGTGTACTATTTCACTATACGATGATAAAAGTGATTTGCAAAAGCGCTGTTTACCCAAGAGCCACCTGGTCCAACAGCACAGCGCCTTCATCCCTCCATGGCTTTGATGCAGTCTACTGAAAATATGTCTTTCAAAAATAGGTTGCTCAACTGCCTTGCGTGTTTACTCAGGGTAACTTTTCAGGCAAATCGTCTTACTAAACCTCACACAGCAATGGGCTAGGATTCAGAAGCTGGCAGTTTCATGTAGCTCTCCCCTCCAGTACGTGCGAAAAAAAAGAATGCAGAGTTTCACTGAGTCTTAGGGGACATCTACTATGGCAAAACTTGGCAAATGTAAGTCCTGCTTTCCGCCTGATGGAATGATATTAACTGCAATGAACTCTCTCTTTAAAACACTAAATTCTTACAGGAATAATGGCCTGTCATGTTTAGTTCTTGCTTCTGTTTCATTAAAATGGAACTAGAAAGTATTTATCTCCTGTGCAGCTTGGATAAAGTGGCAGAGCACCTATGCATTTCCAGGCAAAATGAGTGCTTAGAGTTTCTGCAGAAAGGGTCCTCTTTGTTAAAGAAGACACACATGTTTAAAAGCTTCTGCTCTTGCAGAACATAACAGGTTTTCAGTCAATATGGAAAATGCTAAATAAACCCTCTCCAAGCCAGCCACACACAGAAGAATACTGCATATAGGGTAGGGAGGAATTGCACAGAAAGCTCTGTTGCAAATCTACTGCGATGATAAAGATCAAGCTTGATGGCTGTAGATGACTTAAGTTCCAGTTTCAAAAGACCCTAGGAAACTAAGGACCTCTTTTCTTTGAATGTGAACAGGCTCTCCATTTTACGTAATT
Source organism: Pavo muticus (assembly GCA_016647715.1). NCBI lineage: Eukaryota > Metazoa > Chordata > Aves > Galliformes > Phasianidae > Pavo > Pavo muticus. The sequence goes on from JACDJE010000062.1 coordinate 1,845,549, forward strand.
TTCATCCTGGAGATCAGGACTATTCTGGGTATACAAAAGCAGGGTTCAGCATGCTCAAATAGCAGCAGCCAAATACTACATTTATACACAATTCTGGCAGCACTGGAGAATTGTACAGCCATGTTCATTTCCTTCTCTTCATTGTGTCAGACCAATAGCACTTACTGAAACAGCAGCTACTGCCTAGTACCTCACCTGTGAGTCTCTGCAAAGAGTTCTTCCCCATGTGGGCCTCAGCAGCTACTTTTCTCTTCTTTCTCTGTACTCTTTTTAAAACCCCCTCTCTGATCTTCCTTCATTGATGTCCCCTTTCTCAAAATTCCCTTTTTCAGTTCAAACTTTCTTTTGAAAGACTTTCTTATGCCCATATGCCCCCGCCTGTCTCTTCATGGATTTCAGTGTCTACCTGACATATAGTTGCAAAGGCTTACTCGATTGTCTGAAGCTGTGTAACATTTGATAATTTGTAAAACTCAAAATGATAACAGCTACATGAATTACAGAACTTAGAAATAAGTGCAAAACATCAAAGAATGTACTAAAAAAAGTGATTTAGGTAATACGTATATTTTTTAATTCTATTTTATTTTATTTTTTCAAATTCTCAAGCATTTATTTTGTTTCAACAAATTTGTATCTTATTGGGGAAGAAAAAAACCACCCTTTCTTCTCCTGGACTAGCTCTTCTATTTTTTTGCCAAAATTAATTTTACCCTTGCAATTTTGCCTGTCCCTGTATCTGTCAACAACGCTGACTTTTCACACAGTAGGCAAACTTGTTTTTCCTCTTCTTTCCCAAATACGTTCAAAAAAACAAGAGAAAGGCATAACACAATTGTTAGTTGAGTACCTTGTCTCGGCATTAGCAGAACAAGTTCATACAGCCCTTTGTTTGATCTGCTTGTCAATTTCCCCATGAGTGAATAAACAAAGAAAGAGTCAGACTCCCCAGGTGTCTGATGGATTTATTTGTGCAACAGAGAAGCGTGCAAAGCATGAATGCTGCCACTTCCAGACTCTACCAAAGCACAATGCACAGTAAAGATTTACCATGGAAGACTACACAGCTTTAATATTAATCCTCCTACAATCTTTGTAGTGCACCAGCCTGGACTTATCAAATACCTAGCAGCCCAGTATATAGTAGGAATGTTTGAAATCTAGGACAAACAGGCATGTACCAAGATCGCATGGGGTGCACGGTGAAATTCAACATGTAGAATCATAGAATAACAGAATGGCTTAGGATGGAAGGGATTTTAAAACCCATCCAGTCCCAGTTCACTGCCACCAGCTCAGGCTGCCCAGGGACCCATCCAACCTGGCCTCAAGCTCCTCCAGGGATGGGGCATCCACAGCCTCTCTTGGGAACCTGTGCCAGAGCCTCACCACCCTCTGAGTAAAGAATTTCCTCTTAACATCTAACATAAATCTTTCCTCTTTTAGTTTAAAGTCGTTCCCCCTTGTCCCAGCACTACACTCCCTCATAAGAGTCCCTCTCCAGCTTTCCTGCAGGCCCCTTTCAAGTATTAGAAGGCTGCAGCCTTCTCTTCTCCAGGCTAATTCCAGCTTGTTAAACCTCTCTTCATAGGAGAGGTTCTCCAGCCCTCTGATCAATGAGGAGAAAGAAGTCCTAACACTGTAATTCCCCCTTAATCTCTGCCAGATCAGGGCTGCAACTACCTCATGGTCTAAAGCACTAGCAACACTGTGAGTAGAAAGTAGACATGTATGAAGCAATGAGATGACAGAACATATAGGTGCAAGTCCTCCACACTGTTAAGACAGTACCATAAGTTTCTCCAGCATTAATGTAAAAAGCTCTGTGGAGTCCAGCAGTTTCCAATTTCAATATGAAAAGCAAAAAGAAAATGGTGGATTTTTTTCCTTCTTTTGATCCAGAGCTTGTCAGCTGTCATGAGTACAGCAGAGACAGAAAAAAAAGAGTTTTTCCTCATTGTTTCTTGGCTGCTCCTTACAGCCACGTACCTTCTGTGGGAGATCTGAAAAAGTATCTGCAGAGATATTTCAGTTGTATTTATTGATGGTGCTGAAACACTTCGAATCCCTGGCCGTGGACAGAGTACCTAGCGAATACCAGTTTGACTTGCCAAGCCAAGAATTTCTGTTTATCTGAAACTGGAAGACAGATCACAGAAGTTTTTAAGCATCAATTTTCAGATGAGAATTGATTTAATTTAATCCACTGTCCGGATTTTGTAATAAATTGATTCCTTCACAAGGCAAAGATTGACAGAGAGCTGAAAAAGTATTTTAGAAATCATAAATAAACTCTTCTGACACTCTGTATTAGAACAGAGTGAATAGAATTGTCTTTGTGAACCCTACTTCTGAACTGAATAACACTGGCCTTTAAGAAGTCTGCAGAATAAATGCTTAAGCTGAGGTAGGTTTAAGATTTGTCTTACACTGGGATTTTCTATTTTTCTCTTTTTTGCTCTGTTGAACCCTGCCCAATGCCCGCCAGCAGAAAGCAAGAGCTTTATGGAGAGCGCTGCACTTTCTTTACAATCAGGTCATCACGCAAAGACCATTTGCTTTTCATGAGCTTTTGAAGGTTTTTCCACTCACAACAAAATCAAGCAAGTCCGTGGCAGGAAAGACAGAAGAGCAGAGCTGGAATAAACACTGCAGTACAAGTGACAAGGCAAATTTCAAGTTTTACTTTCTGTGCAGAACTCCTCACTGAGCTGCAAAGGTGACATTATCTGTTTAGCTTTTCAAAGCCATTCAATAAAGTAAACACAATTAAATTGCATCCAGAACAGGGCTGTAGATGAGTAGTACAAGAAATAAGAAATATGAAAGGGCACCAGGGAGTTGGCAATGGATCTTTCATCTCACTACTGCTGAGCCCACCATTATGGATTTCTGCGCTCAGAAAAGCTTGTGCCGCCTAGGGATATGTGCATCGGCTTCCTTCATTAAATGGATTATGTTTTCCTTGCTATATGACTCACTTTTCTCTGAGGGAAGAAACAAGTAACCAGTAACATTAATGGACAAATTGTCTCCCTGTTGCATTTCCTGTAGGATGTCACAGTAATATTTCAATGGGTATGTTGTCATTATCTTTCATACATGCTGTCATTCATCTGTGCTATATTGATATGACCAGGAACACTGCCTTTAGCACACATTTTTACTGTATTGGAAAGGGCAAGTAAACCTGACCCTTGCAGGCCAGAGAACCATTCTTCCTACCAAAATATACTTGTTTCTGATGCCAAATACAACAACCCTCCACTGCTCCTTTTGTAAACACACTCTTCTCACATGTCTTACTGAGCTCTCTCCAGGATTTACATACTCTGTGTCCTGATCTTCCTAGATAGTGGATGTTGTGTTGTCATCACGTTGCATTCAGGCTAGGAGAACTCACATTTTCCATAACTATGTCAGGAGGGGACCTCGGTTGCATTAGATCCTACAATGCTAATATGGCTCATCATACAACTTCCCCCAAGGGCTGGGCAGTGGAAATATCCCATGTGAAAGCAGTAGGAAAAGAACTGTTGCCTCAAAAATTTTTTACGTAGCCACAGGGAAAAGAATGACCATTTGTTATAAACAGAAAGTCTCGTTTCCCCAAAATAATGTTTAAAGCTGTAATACACATATTTGCTGACATAAGTTTTACAGTCAAACCATTAAAAGGTTCCTGCTAAACACAGGAACGAAAGTTTGCTGAAGTACTGTAACAACTTTGTAAGCAGCTTCACACAGAAGCTTATTCAAATAGGCTAGGCTGATGATTAATTCATTCTGTGATAAGAAACCAGTTGAGATTTCATAACTACAGGACAGCTTGTTTTCCTCTCTAATTTTAGAATAAGCACAGTATTTGAAAGGATGAGATCCATTAGTTCCTTGATCTTGAACACCACAGTCATCAGAAAAAAAAAATCATTTAACAAACTCCAGAAATACCCCAGTGGTCAGTGCACCAATTATATTAAACTGAAATTCACGTGAAAAAAAAAAATCACAGAGTAGGTAAGAAACACAGCCTTTTGCCACTTCTGAACACAAAGTTTAAAAGGAAAAGTTTGAATATGTAGAGCAACACGTCCTACAATGACTCAAATAAGTCTGAACTAGAACGGTTGTCCCTGCTACCAAAAGAGCTTCTCGCTCCATCAGAGAGGATGGAAATAAGCACCTGGATAGAAATAAGAACCCTTCCTCAGTCAGCAACTTGTTCCGGAGTCTGTTAAGACATTACAGCACCTGACTCACAGATCCATGAGTTCTAGCACATCTTTACAACAAATGCTTTTTTTGAGGAAAATATGCGCTCGTGCAAGAAAAGGACAGAACTCATTACTAAAACTCCAAACTTCATTGAATAGCTAAAGTCTATTATTACAACAGTTCAATCAGCATCTCCTCACCCTGATCACTGTCACCAGCATAATGCCCTCCACTCAGTTCAAGCAGTTTTTGGGTGTATTTCATTATAGAAAAGTCTTCAGATATTGTACATCTGAAGAAACCAAAGCATCTGTGATCAACAGAATATGAGAAAAGTACAGGAATTTTGGCTGATACAAACTGAACTTAGTAGACATCTCCAGCCACACAAGTTAATCCTATTCTCCATCTTTTGTAACAGCTTGCATGAAGGGAGGGAGGGAAGATATCCAGCCAAGACACCAGATTTTACCACTTGCTGTTGTTCATTACTATGTAATTCAGCCACATCATTTCATGAAGGGCAAAGCAGACCTCTCTCACGCTACAAGTCTTTTGCCTTAAGTACACACATCTCAGTACTTTGCTGAGTTGGAATACTTACTGGTATATTGAAATTGAAATGTTATGGCTCAATTTGTGCTTATTTTGATGTGCATAATTAGTATTCCAAGCAAAAGTACAAACTCAAATTTAAAATGCAGACTCCTATAACCTGAAATTTGGATCTCTTTCTTATACAGAAGGCCTATATAAAAGCTTTAATCCTCAATATTCAAAGTGTGCTTCCTGTATCTCATGCAGAAGCTGTTTTCGCCACCATCACAGATACATATTCAGAAAAGGAGCTCAAGGTAAAATAATACAAAGCAAGAAAATTCCTGTCAGGTTAACTTTTCACTGTAGCCAGGAAAATTATGCTGATAATTTGTGATGTTAAATGAAAACCTAAAGAAATCTATGCTTGACAGCCTGGACAATAGCATCTCTCCTTTAGCAAGTAAGATGTAGAAAACGAAGTTGTAGCTGTGAAGAACTGTTAAGCCAAAGGTGATCTGAAATAGATCTCAGGCATGAGATTTCAGTCTATTCGTTTGGAAACTAGAGGGTGGAATAAATCAGAAATGTCTTTCTTTCATTGTAAATGACCTTGGAAGGAATCTATTCTTCCTGAATTCTGCACGCAGAAAAGTCAGTGTGAACTGTATGAGTGTTAGATCTCACTCCAGCAACTTATTTCTCTTTTGTACTTATTCAGGTGCAGCTAGATTTGTTGGTATTTACCTAGAGGTTACGTATTTATTACTGAATATTATTACTGGGTGAATTTTGCAAATAACAGAGGACAGTTTATTTTCAGTTTTAGTTGATTGATCTGCATTTCAAACTTAAGTTCCCAATTCTGTTGATTATGCTTGATTTTTCCAGGGCCAAAGCATAGTAAAATCCCTTCTCATTTCTTATGTGTGTCAGGTTTCTCTCCTCTGAATTTCTTTTTCTGTTCTGGAAGGTCAATAATGACCCAAAACCGAACTGATGAATTCAGGGAGTGAGAAGGGAAAGAAAAGGTCTTTTCAAAGATAATAAAAATATCAGATGATAGAAAAAAAAATTCTGAAACTGTACCTTGGGCAGATGATCATTTTATTTACCCATTCACTGCTCTCTTATCATTGTCATCCACTACATTTGTTTCAGCGGGGCTAAGAACCAAGACTGGGACTGTGATGCACCGTGAAAACAGTCTAGAAAACAGTTAGCAACCCAAGATGTGTCAGGCTGCAAAGCTGTTCTTTCCCCCTGCCAAACACCACTCACCACAGAAAAAGTTTAAAAAAAAAAAAAGCCTCAAGCCCTCTTCCATAGAGATCTCAGACCAGGCTGTGTGCATGGTTTTTTGCCAGTGATGCCTCCTGTGCGTAGCTGTCACTGGAGATATCAGAAGAAGGAGGTTTCCATGGAAACATACAACCATAGCATCTGGAAGAGAGACTTTTTTTCTGCCTGGGAATTTTCTAATGGACTTTATTGCAAAGAAGCAGACCCTTTCCCCTTGATGTTAAGGGATTTTATACGTTCACCCTTTCTGGTGGGCTGTGGGACACAGAAATACCTACTTTGCATATCTTTATGCTCATGGTCTAGGTCTGGTCTGAAACTAATAGGAAGGTTCAGCACAGGAAATGCAAGATGTATGCGTGTGCCCAGGCACAGGTTGTGTGCAGCTCTCTAGGTCAAGTGTTCTTGGGCTTAGTTGTTGACCAAGCACTGCTCAGACATTTAGAGCTCATCTCTGCAGCCTGCCAGATTGATGAGTTTAATTCTTCTGGCTTTCCTAGGTGGGCTCACAGGTAATTTCTGTCAAATTTCCATGTCTGAAGGAAGCTGTAGATGGAACCTGCAAGATAGGCAACTGTTGCTTAAACTGTCTCACAAGTTATGAAATGAAAATGCTTTGGTCTGGTGCTCAGAGCATCTGTTCTTTGCAAGTGTGTCATACTGATGTACTAGATTTTACATCTAGCCATTGCTCATTTGCCTACTGCTAACCAGCCTGAAAAACTTGAAATGCTTACTTTTCCAGCTGTATTTTGAGTGTGTTATTATTAAGCAAACGAAGCAGTTCACGATGCACAAAAGAATAGTATTTAGCTTAGTTTACGCCTCAATTTTAATTGAGGCCAGATTCTCATCTTACCATAAGACCAAGATAAAATCCATTATCACTGGCTTTCCTACTGATTAACCCAGTTCCATTGTAGCATAAGCTGAAGGAGAGTGCATTTTTACCAGTCTAAATTTTGGAATGCTAAGTAAACCTTCTCTCTGTTTTTATTTATAAGTTACATTTCCTAATAGCAATTCCACAACCTAGACAGAATATCTCTAAGTGCATATTACATTTCCAAGGTTATTAAAGTCACTCAACCTTGCTTTTTCATACCACAACCCAAGGCAAGTTATCATGGAAAAGCCTGCCTTCCTTACACCTCACGTTGCTGAGATGTATACTCCAGTAAAATGCTGAAGCTTCCCTCCCGGGCATTTTGCAGTGTCATTAATGACTCGTTGTTGGAAGCTTTTCGGTGACTTAAGGACAGGTGCAGCCCAGGCACCTCTCACATTGTCAAGTCTGACAGAAAGAAAGATTTTCACAATTCATTCACAATGGTTATTACAGGTTTTAGGGGAGCATGAATGCTGAATTATGGGGTCTACATCCTGATCAGTCCTACTAGACAAGAATCAAGAGTCCATTTCTGACTCACAGAGAGGTAGTCTGGATGTTTATAAGCGTAGAAAAGAAAGAGGAAACTTTCTTTTTCCCAATAATTCTGCTTACAAATTGTTCTGCAGTTCATCGTCATTTCATATTTTCAAGGACAGAACCACAGTTTCTTAAGGACTCATCTGCTCCTGCTGCTTACATCGCTATTTGAAGTCAATTTACAAAATTGCAGTTGGTTGCAGTGGAAATAATTATGATGTCAAAAATACAGTATCGTGACTTCAGTTATAGGCATAAGTAGCTGAAGCAGATGAACCCTATAGCCTTTTAATGCAAACAGAGTAGAAAATATCAAGCAGGAAAAAAAGAAAGGGAGGTAGGGAAACAGAAATGTTTCAAAATAAATGGATTTTCAAAATTCAGCATGTAGCTATCATTTACCCTTTCGTGCCTGACACTTTGACTTCCAAAAAATCAATATGCTTTTGCAATACAGAAGTGCCTTATATCATTCATTTCCAACCAATACTAATGCAACAAGGAGGAAATGAAAATAATAATTACCATAGAATCGTTAAGAGATCACAACTGTTATAACACTCTCAGGTCTTTATTATTTCCCTCAATTTCCAGAGGAAAATGAATCCATCTATGACCGACATGTCTCACTTTGACATGTCCTCGGTGAGTACCATCTCTGTGCTAGAGGCAGCTACTCAACTGAGAAAGGTAAACCCACTCCTGTCCTGCTTATCATTTCCCTGGGAGACATCACTCTGCTGATACTGTATTCCTGCTGATAACTCACATAAACTAAATCTCTGAGAATTTTACAGTACATAGAATGTTTAACTAGCCTTCACATGTTATTAAGCCTGACTCTGACAGTCTAATAAGCATTAGAGATAGCATATTTTAGCAATGAGCTATCCCATTATTTATATAAGCTATTGATTCAACGTGTACTATGGTAATGGCATTGAAATGTAAATTTTTACACAGTATTGACTATTTAACATTGTATATCGACTGTATTATCCAAAATACATTTCAGTTTCTTTTTTTTTCCTGAAGTATCTATAACAGATTGTAATTACTTCACAGAACTTTCTGTTACTTACAACTACTTCTAGTTTCTCTAACGAAATATTGGAAAATCAATCAATTATTCAATTCAAAATCCATACTGACCATCTCATTGTTCCCCTATTATCAAGTAAGCTATCAATTTAACATCACATTGAAATTTGTGCATTCCCTGAGGGATCAAGGGCCTTCTCACCAATGCTTGCTTGCTGCTCCTGTCTACTACCTGATACCTTAAGAGAGTGGGAAACAGAGAAGTAGCATATGCCCCATCGGATCCCATGGCACTGGGTCTTGAATCATAGAATGGTGTATACAAGTTGGAAGGGATGTTAAAGATCATCTAGTACCAACCTCTCTGTCAATGGGCAGGGTTGCCAACCTCTTGATCAAGCTGCCCAGGATGCCAGCCAACCTGGCCTTGAATGCCTCCAGAGATGGGACATCCATAGCCTCTCTGGGCAACCTGTTACAGCACCTCACCACTCTCTGACTAAAAAATTTCTTCCTAACATCTAATCTCCCCTCATATGGTTTAAAGCCATTCCCCCTTGTCCTATCACTATCAGAACATGTAAAAAGTAGATCCCCCTCCTGCTTGTAAGCTTCCTTCATCAGGAGAGACACATGAGAAGCCATAGGGAGGGGAAGGCTGTTACTGAAGGAGACACAGATAGTAGAAATTATGAACTGAACGAGTCCTACTTCAGTAGAGCAACCTTTGGACCAAGACAAACATACAGTCATGAAATCCTATTCTTTCACAACACAGCTCTCCTTACCCTTGTGGAAAAAAAGTGCTGTTTTAGCCTCCTGGTTGTATAGAGACGTCTGCGGACTGAACTTGGTTTTTCTCCTAATTCTCTCAATTAATTCACAACACAAGGAGGGAAATCAACTCAACCATGAAATGACTGGTTGACCGGTGCTGGAGCAGGTCCAAAGAAGGGCAGCAAGGCTTGTGAAGGGCTTGGAGAATGTGTGCTACGAAGAGCGAATGGGGAACTGGGGCTGTTTAGTCTGGGGAAGAGGAGGCTGAGGGGAGACCTTATTGCTCTCTTCCAGTACCTGAAAGGCAATTGCAGCGAGAGAAGGGTTGGTCTCTTCTCACTGGTGACAGGTGACAGGACGAGGGGAAATGGCCTCAAGTCGCACCAGGGGAGGTTTAGGTTGGATATCAGGAAAAACTTCTTTACAGAAAGGGTTGTTAAGCACTGGAATAGGCTCCCCAGGGAGGTGGTTGAGTCAACCATCCCTGAATGTGTTTAAAATCCATTTGGATGTGGTGCTCAGGGACATGATTTAGCAGAGGGTTGTTAGAGTTAGGGTAGTATGGTTAGGTCGTGGTTGGACTCGATGATCTTTAAGGTCTTTTCCAACCTGAGCAATTCTATGATTGAATCGGGGATCACCTTTGTGTGGCATACCAGCAGAGTAGCTTTTCTTCTATATGAGAGCATCCGTTCAATATCACCTATAGCGACAGTGAGGTTTTCATGTTTCTCATTGAAGAAGTTATCAGAAATCAAATTGTTTCTGCAAAGTGCTCAAACAATTTAACAGCCTGCTTGGGCCCACACCAAGAGACTTGTGGTCTTCTGCAGAACAAGGTTTCTGTACAAATGCTAGCATGACAAAACAAGCTGAAGAAATGCCATTACAAATTACTTCAGCACTGTTTACCTTTGTTTTTCCAAACACAATGACACTACGATCTCAAGATGTGACATGCTTAAAAACAAGCCAGTTGAAAAACATACCCAAATAAATATGAGCTTAGGGCTTCTCTTAGTTAAATCTGGAAGAAACAATTTCAGCCTTTTTCTGCATCCACAAAGAAAAGCAACATACTTTTTTTTAAAAAACTAAAATCTGAGACTCTCATGCAAATACCTGACCTCAGTAGAAAAACACTGAATATGACAGTAAGAGCTGACTTTACTACTAGAAAGCCTGACAGCACTACAACATCCTTCACTTTAATACACACTGTTGTCTTGGAAGCCCAACATTTATGTGTGCGTGTATGTGGGCGTACACAGATTTGCATCAGGAGATGTATTCAGGTGTTTGAACAACTGCAGTATTTGTCTTATGAGTACATATTGCTTACAAATTCACACAACATTTTCTGGTCACTGCTTTCAACTTATGGTGAAGCTTCTGATATTTGCTAAACTTCACAAGTGACTCTAGTGATTTTTAGTTACATTTCTTTTTTTGCTGGATCTGTCACCTTCTGTGTGCACCCCATACTTTTTGTGTGCCCAAAAAGTAATATTTGTGTGTACGTGCCATGTGCATGTGTGTGCAATCACAGATGTGGGGGGGAACAAAAATGTGTTCTACCTGGAGTTTCTGATTCTGTTTAGCTGAGGACATCACTGAAAATTTACTCAGTGTTTCTAGGATGTTTATTTCTGTACTCCATCTAGGCACAATGAATCCAGGGCTTCCTACTAAAAGTAATGCCAAAGTAGGAATCAATGAAATTCTTGAGACGTGACATAAATTAGAGGTGTAAAATAGAGATAACTCTGGGACTACAGCGAAAAAAAAAGCCATTTTTTTTTAAACTGAAAAGTCCTGCTCTTAGTGCCAAATTCTAGTTGAATGTCTAATGCCTTTTGCAATGGCATATTCATCTACAAAAACAATAATTAAGACTCAGTCAAACTAAACATGTATTTTACCTGTACACAAAATGCAATTATTTGTTGGTTCTCAGATGGCTGATATCATTACTGGTCTCTTTATAAATCAGATGGAGTTTTCTTTCTTCTCTACACAAGCAATGTTTCTTGATAGTGCTTTTTTTGGTTGTATTTGACATCTAAAAAAGTAATTGCTAATGCACAGATATTTCATTCAATGAGGAGCATTTTTTTTTTAATGAGCAAATCCTCCCATAACTCTAACATTAGCATTTCCTCGTGCTCAGTATAATGGACTCCTTGAATAAAATAAATAGGAAGCATTTCCAAGTGCTAATTTTAGTCCCCAACTGCAGTAAAAAAAATGCAGAGGACTAGAGAAACAGCCTCATTTCTCATTTCATTGTCAGCAAATCACACTATCATAGGGTGTATTTGGCATCCCATACACAACATTTTATTGGTGGTATGGCAGGCTGGACAAAGTTTGAAACCATTCTTGGCAGGACACACTCTCCCTTGCTTTGTGGGTGAGGAAACTGAAGAAGACAGAGGTTAATTACCTCCAGACACAGAATGTGCTGCCACTTCAGTAGCAACAAGGATAGAGGCATAAAAATGCTGTGAGCAGGAAACATCTACGTCAAAACAGACACCAAGAAGTCCTTGGTGAAAGTCAGATGCTTGCCTGGGTTATGAAACCTGGTCCCTTCACTAGTTTTCTTACTCTGGACACACCTGAGTAACTCAAGACCAACATCCTTCTCATAGTGAGGGGCCCAAAACTGAACACAGTACTTGAGGTGCAGCCTCACCAGTGCTGAGAATAGGGTGACAGACAATTCCCTAGTTCTGCCAGCCACATTATTTCTGATGCAAGCCAAGACCCATTAGCTTTCTTAGCCACCGGGGCACATTGCCGGTTCTTGTTCAGCCTGCTGTCAACCAACACCCCAGTTACTTTTCTGCTAGACAGCTTTCCAGCCACTCTGCCCCAAGCCTGTAGCATTGCACGGGGTTGCTGTGATCCATGTGCAGGACCCAGCACTTACCCTTGCGAAGCTCTAGATTTCAGCTACTAAGGACGTGGGAAGAAGGGGCACTCAGTCCAAGCTGCAGAAGAGAGAACACAACTTTTTGAACACAAAGTATTCCTCCAAATATGTTTTTTTTCCTCCTCTCTTCCCTTCTCACGCCTTCTCGTGTGATACAATTCAACATGCCTTTAATTTTTGCAGCTTGGAACACAGAAAAAATAAACATCAGTTTTCTGTTTCCTCTGTGTGCTTTTTTCTAAGCAAGGAAGAGAGGAGATTCTTTCTCCTACTCAAATTACATTTTTTTCCTTTAAAAAAAAAAAACAGATAGAACGGAGAAAAGTAATATTTTTTTCAATACATCAAAAATGATCTATTCATTTTAGTTTCACTCACAATCTTTTCTTATTCTAACCTTGTGTTGCCCTTCCACAGTGAGAAGCCATAAATAGTCTCATGCTGAAATGTCCAAAGAACACAAAACTTGATCAGTCCATCTCCAACTATTAACAATGCAAGATTAATTATTTTAAAACCCATGGATGAAATGAGTTCAATAACATTTACTGTGCCATTCAAGCATTTACTCTTTCTTCACGAACTCTTTATTGCTACCTGAATTACAATTGCTCTCTGGCTAATAAATGAAGAAGCTGAAATTTTCAGGCTATTCCGGTTAATGAATTAACTTTTCAGGTACTTATTAAAGTGACAAATGAATGGGTTGGAAGATAGTAAATCTACTTGAAATATTGAAGAAAGTAAAGATTGGATTCCAGCTATTCCTTTAATCTACATTTACCTTTACAGAGGGCAAGCAGAGTCGATCAGTCAGGAGAGAAGCCTGAGTAAGAGGAGATGTTCAGAATATTTTCAGATTGCACTGACAAGACAAGAGATGACAAATGTAGGTTCATGCTAAGTGGATTTTTGGAGAGACAAGGGATGTCTTGCTGCTCTAATTTCACACAGTGCCCTTCTGGAGTGTACAGAAAAACCCACTAATTAAAAACCAATGCGGCAACTACAGTCAATTGGCTTCAAGTCTTTGGACAAGCTCTGAATGGTAAGACCATATAGTTAGACTGTTTTTCTTCCAGGGCCTCATTATTTATTTTCATTATTCCTAATTGTACTGTAAAGGCACATGTTTGTGTGCTTCTCCATGAGTTAGAAAGGAGACTGTACTTTTGCTACATTAGCAAGAGATTTATTGATTAACCCTAATTCATGTTTTGCATATCATCTTCTCTATCCCTGTGTTCACAGAGGAATATACCTGACTAAAAATAATTAACCCAAGCTGAGATTAAAGGGAAAAGATTATAGATTAAAAAACAGAAGAAATCTTTGATACTTGTCTAACATAACGGATGGACATGGAAGAGTTAAAACACTTTCATTTTTCCTCAAAAATGCAGAAACAAAATGCACTACAAGTTAAAGGAAAAAAAGGGACAAAAAGTAGGTGGAAGGCAGTAGGTGATATTTATTCCATTGTTACCAAATCATTTTTTAAAAGAAAAATAATTGTCTACCTGGTGGAAATATTCTTAAAAAAAAAAAAAAGAAAGAAAAAGAACAGTGGGTACATTGTCAGCCACTCTCTCCCTGATCATTAGCTATAATTACATGCAAAGGAAAGAGATAATATATACTTAAGTAATTACTTCATGGTAAGTAAAGTTTTAAGAGTTACTTCCTCAAGTGGAACTTCTTTAAATGATTTATCCCATAAGGTCCCATAAGATCTTTAAAACTGCCATATTTTAAACAGCCTCTCAGATTTTTCAAAACCACTGTTGATAGATTGGAAGTTAATAATTTGTTTTCTCTTCTGAAGTCTTTGGCTTCCCCCTATTTATATATTAATGCCCTGGACTATTGCATCCAGTTACATGAAATGCTGAAAGATCATTTCTACATGCATCTGCTGTATTGACAACAAGAATAACTTGTCCCCACAGACTATGAGTTTCATGAGTTATTCACTTTAACTTAGGCCAGAAAAGGTTGAAGAAAGAAAAAGGTTCCCTAGAACATATGTGCTGCTAAGGATACTGTCTGCATGTCCACCTAACCTTGGGACTTGCATATTGCAATAGGACCTTGGGACCTATTACCTGTGTAGACCACATGCACGTGTGTTTTTCAGTCTGGATCTTCTTCAGTGTGACCAAGAAAGGGAATAGAAGATTGATTCTGGGCACCTGTGCACTTTTCAGTAGAACAGAAGATACCTTGTCACTTTTGTTTGAGGTGGATTCTTGCAGAAGAAATCTCAGTTTTTCGGGGCTATCTTATGGATGTATTTACTGTTAACGTTATTAAACTATCAGGTTACAAATGGGTACTGTAACACCTGTTCCTCACAGTTAAAACCTTTGTTCACCTGTTGGTAAACTCTACTTTCCTCCAATATCCAGGAATCTTCAGCTAATTTTCATCCCACAGATCTTTCCTCATCCAACAATTCCAAAGAAAGAACTGAAAAGGCTGTTTGCAGAATGTTCTAATTACCAAAATGTGGGAAAAGTTGTTTTATGTTTGCTTGTGGTTTTTTTTTTTTTCCCCACCACAGTTTTATCGCATCTTTGGCTTCTGCTTTACCGAGTACAAGCCTGTCCCACAGACAACCTGGTTACACTATCTGTCCGCAGAAGCGAAAGGCAGTTTCAAAGTTACAAACTTCAAGCAGACCAGGACTTCACGCTCTCTAGGGCCTGATCTCATCTGAGCTTTCCTGTTTTCACTAAAGATAGTTGCATGCTAATTCTATACAGCTGGGCTTTCAAAACATTGAGATGATAGAAAGGCATTTCACTTGCACTTTATAGATTACTACTGATTTATATGGTACAATCATTTGAAAATCCATAGATTTTCCAAAGTTAAAACCAAACTCTCCTTTCAACTACACAGAAGCCAAAAGCAATGCTTTAGGAGTGAAAAATCTCGTGTGAATTGATATCATTTCCAATAGACACTTTCCCATCCCATAAGGAAGCATCATTCTTCACATGTACACCTACTGGAGGTGTACAGACAAGTTAAAGAAGATTCTGAGTGATGAAAGTATCACGTTGCTGCACTGAAACATCCTGAAGTGACAGGGCAAGGGCTGTGGAATCAAGACAAATAACCCTTCTCAGGGCAGGTCCAACTGTTTTTCAAAAAGCTAGTTTTGGCCACAAATCCCTTCGGTCCACTATGACTGCTTCTAAAGACAGATTTCCACAAATGTTTCTGCATACAGGATTGCTCATGTCACAATGATACTCACAGATTTGACAGTGAACACAGCAGCTCCCTTCATCTGACATGCACCTCTGTACCTCTACCACCATGCACCCATAATACCTTTCAGCTCCATCCTGGAATTTTCTTAACAAATTTTCTTCTTCACATCAACAAAGGGATCAGTGGGCTCCGGCTGATGGCAAGCTGAATGTGAGCCAACAGTTTGCCCAGGCAGCAAAAAAAATGTAATGCCAACAAGTTGCTAAAAGCGAACTGCATGATATCTTATCTTAAACAGAATTCCTACATTTTCTTATATTGTTAGAGAGCTTTATTTCCTCATTGGTTTCAGCTTTAGTTCAGCAGGGCAGTGCTCAAAGCTGGGTAGTAAATATTTCAAGATCTGTCCACGCACTGAAATACATATGCAGCTGTATGACAGTTTTCACAGATTTGTAGAAAGCAGGGATGGAAAAAGCTGAAAGAAATAATCTAGTCAACCTGAAGGGAACACTTATAGGGAGTTCTTGAAAAAACAGCATTGGTTTGGGACCAATGGAAACACAGTAAAGTCCTAGCACAACGAAGTTGGCATTGCAAAAGTTATTCCTTGATACAGAGAGAAATTATTGCTGATGTTCTCTACTGAGGTGAGTTGGTGAAAACTGCCATCATCTGGAATATAGAACTGCAGTGCCTTGGATGCAACTTTAAACATGTATTATGCACAGTTTAGTGGTCTCTTCTGGTGTTCTGATCCTTGAAATGTGTCTATTAACCAATAAGGAAAATGTGAGAACTTCCAAAGTGACTTAAGCCAGTGGAAGATACTTCAGCAGAGGAAATCAACAGTAATAATAGAGGCTTAAAGAGCAAAAACACTCAAGATCTCCTCTGTGCTGGTGTCCCTCAAGACAAACCAGGAACCCTGGAGTTGCTGAAAGCTATCCATATGGAAGCAACCTTCTTGCAGGGTTAGATCTGAGTAACTACTACAGCAGAGTGTGGAGACAGGACAAGGGGAAACAGCCAGAAACTGGAGCATAGGAAGTTCCACACCAATGTGCGCAAGAACTTCTTTACGGTGAGGGTGACGGAGCACTGGAACAGGCTGCCCAGGGAGGTTGTGGAGCCTCCTTCTCTGGAGATATTCAAGAACCGCCTGGACACCCAACTGTGCGACCTGGTGTAGGGAACCTGCTTTGGCAGGGAGGTTGGACTCGATGATCTCTGGAGGTCCCTTCCAACCCCTGTGATTCTGTAAATACACCCACAGAGTTTCAGAGAGTCAATTAAATAGAAATCCATAGGAATTAAGGGCTGTCTCCCTTTCTGTTCTATGTCTCCTATGAATTACTCTGAGAATACTGCAAAATTTCTTCTCGTGCCAATTGCGGTTATAATATGACAGCTATTAATTACTAGATGATTGGGAAGGAAAAAGATCAACTGAAATTTCAGCACCTTGAAGGCATATTACTAACATGTTGCCTTAATCTTCACAATTTCCACCTTCAGGCAATGTTTCTACTCTCAAAACCAGATAATTTTTTTCTTCCAAAATCCTCAGTTCTGAAGAATGAAAGCTAAAGAACTAATCTGGTATTTAAAAACCTGTATAGTATGTATTCAAAGAGAAATTAAGCAATGTCCTGGGCAGCTTCAGAAGTTGAATATTCTACATGCTCTTTGTAAAGGACTAAATTTCCAAAGAGAGCTTTTCTTTATGAAAACTTCTACTCAGCTTGGGCCCCAGCTTGTAGACTATTTACTTACTGTCCTGTGACTAGATCATCACCTGGCAAATGGATCTGACTCTTACCTCCACTAATATTAACTGAAAGCTTGCTTTCCTCCTGAAGAATAATCAAGCTGCATTCTCCTAATTCCTCTTAACTACTGTGAGTCCGAGGAAATACTTGAGGCCTGTCTCTGATCTAATTTACCCTATTTTTACACTCGTAAAACTTCCCAGGATTTAGTAAGCTATGTGACACAGGAACCAATCTTTGATCTTGCAGCTTTCCCTGGGGGAGCTGAAGTTTCTATAAAAGCAGTCACAGAATCAAGCTGTCAAACTTTGCAATGCCATGAAAGCTGACGGCATGCTCCAGATAATAATCCAAGCTCATTATTTGGTTTAAACATGTAAGTGTTCTTTTAGCAGCGATCAGCCCATTCTCAAACCTAAAGACAGATCTCAAGATGGGAATTAAGTGAGAAAAAAATGAAGTTACTTCGAAAAGAGTTTGCTTACTATCTACAGAAGAAATCTGTCTAGCACAGATTATCTGTGTGAATACATGCACAAGCTCTTCATGAATATTTGCTCTTGCAAATGGTTTGCTGTAAATATGATTGGGTTTGCAGCTTCCCAGAAAGCAGAAGTTGATGTTATTTTCTTTTTAAATAAAGGCAGTCACATGATTCCATTGCGTCAAACTGTACCCACAATTCACTTTCAGCAAATCCAGTGCCCTGCCCATGGGTGCCAGAAGGAGAATTTTGATCCTTGTTATCAACTGTTTCCAACCTAGAGTTGTACTCTTAAATTTAAATCCTTTCCCTTCTTGACTGTCTGCTGCTCTTCACACCACAGAGGCACCCCCTCTGGAATGCTAAAGAATGAGCAATTCAGAAGATATAGGATCAGTGTACTTATCTCAGTAGAAAATAACAGTTATGGATACAGCAGCAGGTTTTATTTCCTAACCCTTCATTATGCTTGAAGTCCCCTGGTTACCACCTGCATCTCAGTACACTCACCTCAACAAGCTCATTGGCTTAAGCCAACTTGTGTTTTCATGTCACAGCAAAGACACACTTCAAAGACACTTCACTTTGAAGGCTATAATAAAAAAAAAAAGTCAAAGAAAACTGAATCTATCATCAAATAACTAGAGTCCCTTTCCTTAAAAAACGTATCTCTTTCTTGCTATAAATTATTTAAGAGAATTCCTGCTGGTTTTGTTCTCTCTCCACGTCTTTTTCTCTTGCTTTGAGAGTATTTAATTCAGCTCACTGTCTGATTGGCAAAGACACAGCAAATACAGCCTATCCTCCTTAAAATATGGGAATAGAGTACTTGCAGCATTGCACCATTGCTTATTTCTAAACATCATTCTCAGTAGTCCTGTTTTTCAATCAGCACATTTCTGATGAAGATTTTTTCATAAAAATGAACATTGTTTATTAAGAATTTGACTAGGAATGTTCAAATTATAATTTAAGTTCATTATGACTTAGCTTTCATTATCTTGTATTATTATTTTTGCATGTGTTATTTTTCTGATAGTAGTAGACTAGTTATATAGGGCTTGAGCCCATCTGAACACTAACTTCTTAATATTTAAAACTTAGGAATGTTTACATCAGTTATTTCAAGCTCTCTGAACTGGCATTTTCTAAGAGCCTCGCCTTGCCACAAAACTTCTGAGCAACCTTTGAAATATTAATCCTTGAGCTGAGATCTTTGAAAATGTCACCAATTGTGTTCTTGTGTGAGGGAAGACGACAGGTTTGACCATAGTGCTACTAACTGTAGGATGCTGGTAGATACTACTCTGGCATAGCAGTCTTTATTGCTGATGAACTTCATCAAGGCAATGACAACATCAAACTTGCATTTTTTTTTCTTCTATGTTTAAATACTGAATGTATTTGAGCCACTCTGCAATTCAATACAGTTACCACAGAGAAATTCAGAAATCTAGTTCTGAAGTTCAAATTGCTGTTTGAGAAGCAAACATGCATAGCACAAGGGATGCCCTTCCAGGAAGGCAAAGGGCTCTGCTTTCAAGCCTTAAAATTGCAGACCTAATATTGATGTAGAGGAGATAAAGATTTTCAGATCCAAAAATTAGTATTATATATTGTCACTCTACAATAAATTGCAATCCTTGTACATAGGTTTTTAGCTTAAGTAGTTTCCATTCTGGGTTACATTTCCAACTTGTTCACAGCAAGAATAATTAATTAGAAAAATATAGATACCTTTCCTATTAAAAAATAATGATATATTCATTCCTAAATCTCAACACTGCTCAATGGGAGCTAGGTACTTAGACACCTGAAAGAGACCTCTGTGTGATCAAATATAGCCATTTGGCTACGTTACTGATAATCCAGAATAATTCCAAATGTTTACTGCAAGAGAAGATTTGAAACAAATATTCAAAATGCAGAATATATTAAATCTGCAAATCCATCGTGCTTGAATAAGCCTCCATTAAGCACTGAAAGACAGCAATGCCCACAGCCAGATCTTCCTGGCTTTTTTCTAAGGTACCATACCAGAAGGTGAAGGTACTTCCATGGCACCTCCACAGCCAGTAAAGGCAGTTTAATGACACCCAGAGATGAATCCACGGGACAGAAAATATTTGAGTTCCCATGGTTACTCCCTGGCTCACATCAGTCCAGAGAAGTGGATTTCATGTCAGACTGAGATGGAAATTTAATCCAGTGCATTGGCTTTTGGCTATCAGTCAGATGTGTAATCAGCTGTGAATAATGCTAGTCTCTACCCAATGAAGGCATTTTAGAAGGACCAGTCAAAAAAAAAAAAAACAACAGCAACTTGCCAAATATTTGAGAAGCACAATGGCACGAGAAGTTAGCAGCTCTCTGCTCTGTCATTCCCTGGACTTAATTCATATTCTAGACCTTGCGTTATGAAAAGAGGCAAACTATTCACCTCTGTAAGTGAAAGAAATGCATTCACATGAAAAGAGTATGCGTGTCGGGGAAGTGGGAATTAATTTTCCCAAGGGATGCTATCAAGGCCAGCACAATGAATGGAAACACAGCAGGGAAGAGGGAGGTGCACTTTGTCTAGGTGCTTGCCAGGGAGATAAAACAATGCAAGTGTTAGAATTTGTTTTGCTCTTTGCAACTCAGCAGAGAGGCTTTGATAACACCAAGTTTGGTAGGGGCTAGCAATGTTTCTCTTATAGGGGCCGACTACACCGGCAGATGTATGTACACCCCAGCACATTTATACACGCCTAGAATTCCTCCCTACTGCATCCCATTCGTGACTCTTATGTAGTTATCAACACTGGAGTTTCTTGATCTTGGAGCCCAACATTCAAAATAAGATATTCAAGCAACCTTATTTCCTTATTTTCAAGAGACTTGAGCACAAGGCTGCTGTTCTGCATGTACTGATAGAAGTGGCACACCATTTTCCTTACTTTATTCACATTTCCTGCCTTCACTGAATTTCTGTCTTGTGACAGGAAGATGAGGATGTCCCAGTTAAATGGCACTTGCCCCTCTGAAATTGGGGTTATTTCACGTGCCACTTAGAAAGGATTAGTAAGTAATTAACACATCTTTTAAGAGAATTATTTAGCACCTATAGCTCACTTGGCTAAGTATGACTATGGCCTATAGCCATTCCTAGCACCATCTGCCACTGTGCTAAAAACCAGCGTTAACAATATATCTCACATCTGTCCATCACACGCTCTAAAATGGCAATTAATAATGTATTGGCCTTTCATAAAGTACTGGCAAAGAGAAGATTACATGACACCCGTTTGTGCTTTTGCTTCTTCAAAAGCTGTATTTTGTTTTTCAGACAAAACCCATTCCACTGTAGTGTCCAACAGGACAATAGTGGCCTTTTCATGGTTGGTAAGTTCAGAGTCAATCTCCCCAAGCAGTTTAACATGGATCTGCCCTAGAACCTGCCCTGGTGCTGTGTGACTCCAAGCCTTTGATTCCTGCATTCATAAGAACACATCTTAGCTTTACACAAACCCTCCAAAAGCACAGTCTAGAAGGAAGGAGCCTTTTCCCGCCCAGAGACGGCGCTAGTTATTACAGTAGCACCTTCAGAAACTGCTTTTCTTCTATCTGTGTAATTACTTTCTTAGCAAGTGCTGCTGTGACCAGAAATGCTCTGAATTTATCCTACTGCTCAGTCATTAGCCTGGCAGTTCTTCAACACATGCCAGTGAGCACCCTCCGATGAGGACACGGTCTGTGGTCCAGGTAGTGAAGTCAACCTGCAACCAGTCTCTCTGTTCAGGAGACAATACTTTACTAGCACAGATAAGGCCATTCAGTACCAGTTATCCTTAAGGCTCAAGTACTTCTCTAACGCTCCCAATGTAATGGTGTAGCTGTTAGCTAATTTCAAAGCTTACTGCATATATTCCAGATCACACAGACACAGAGTTTTAGTACAGTAAAAAGCATCTGGGTGTGTAGATTGCATGTGTTTTATTGTAGGTGAGTCTGGTTCTGACCTTATGTGATTCCAAGGCAAAGACAAGTGAAAAAGGGATCAAAAAAAAGTGAAAGAGAAGCATGGGAGAACTCTGGGCACTTCTGGCAGCATCCATCACTCCCTGGAGCAGCTGAAAACCTGCTCAGTGGTGCTCTGTCAGGACATAAGAAGGGACAAAGGAAGGGAGAGAAAGGAACCCCAGTTTCCAAGATGCCTACCTCCCCCAACAAACTCCCGCCACGTTGAGCAGTAGATAGCCAAGTTCTTTTACATAACTGCATGATCATCAGTGTACCTGAAGTGCTGAGATACCTTAGAGCAAATAAGGATGCACCTAACCAGCTTAATTGACATGTGCGTATGGTGGCACAACCCCACTTATTATCAAGATAAACTTAAGATTATCTAAAATTGGATTATCTAATTAATTCACATGTTATCAGACCTTAGAGGCATGTTGCATTACATTACCAAGAACATCATCTGCCAGATGGATTTTCAGAAATAGCCGTGCACAGGAGCAAGTAGACAGTGGCCTTGTTAAGCACTTTGTAATAGCCTGCTACAACTCTGTTCATCAGTGCAACATTTCCCAGATGGAAAAGGGTTTTGTCCTGGCCAACAGGAGAATAACAACATGAAGTTGATGGAGCAGACTTCTGCCAACCTTCCATTTTGCCCTTCTGCATGGCCCTCTGAGGAGGGCTTTCTGCATCTCACATAATATGACAGGATTTCAAGTAACAGCAATTATTTGGGGCTGATTCTGGGCTCTGCTCATCCTTGGCTGTTACCTGCTTAACTGTTACCACTGCTGGTTTATTTGGGCAGTCAGGGGACATTAATCAATGTTTCTAGCGGCTTTAGTCACCTGAAGAGAAAACATAATATTGGCACAATTTCACCATCTGTCAAACAATATTAGTCAGAACATAAAGAATTCTATTTATTCTCCTTAAGCCATGGAAACAGCCTTCAAACCCTGCAAACTTTTCCATTATATATTGCTGCAGGAGTTAACTCCACCCTATGTTCTATATCAACTGCCACAAAAAAAAAAAAAAAAAGCCCAACAACTAAACCCACACCCTCACTGAAACACAATTAGCACAAAGAAGGCTTTATGGCTTCATGAAAACTGAAAACTAGCTGTAAATTAGACGATATTAATTGCCAGTAATTGTTTCACCCATAGGGAAAACTACTGATGCAATGACATGTTCATTTTAAGAAGGACCATTAATGGAACTGGGGGAGGTAGATTGCAGAAAAGATTGTCTTGCATAGCATTTGAGAATTTGCCTTGCCTCTTTGTAAATACAACCTTGATAAAAGCACTTACAGAAAACAGAACTAATATATAGCAACACTTATGTTCTGATGTAACATATTAGAATAGCATGCATTGATTACGCGTTACCTGCAGGTTATAGATGACACTATAGCACTAATGGGTTTTGCTTATGGATTTGAGTTTCACTAAAATACATTCTTGTCCTTGAATAGGAATGAATTCTCCTCTGAAGTGCTCTTTGGGCAGCATCACCACAAGTGTCTGGGCTCAGATTGCACTGATGTCCCTGAACGTTCATGGCCAGCCGCACCTAGAGCCTCCATCCACGGGCACAGTGTCTCCATTAAGCTTGGTCCTGGTGTGTGTATTTTGAAGGTTGATTATTTCTAAATCATTGTTTTTGGATAGGTTCCCATTAATAATCTGATTAAAATAATTCACAGTTTCTTAGAGGACATATAAATGGCTGACAGATGAAAGACAGTGAAACTTAGATGTTTCATATGAAGTCTAAACCACATTAAGAGAGCATAATCAGAAAAGTATCTCAATCTTTTTCCTCATCATTTCTGCAATGAACTAAGTCAAGTCATTGTTATCACATAAGAAAACAGTCCTTCTAAGAAGTTTAAACATTTTAAACCCCTGTAAATAAAGTTGGTTTGCTGTTCAGCACATAGTCATTATCTCATAGAAAGACAGGATGCAGCTGTATGCTGGGAAATCCATATAAGGCTGCTGATAGTACCGATGCTCTCGAGTGACATGGCAACTCGCTGTGGGAAAGAACAGAGCTAAAAGCACTGACAGGCAGTCTGTTCCCACGTATTTCTGACTTACCACTGAGGATGAGTAGTAAACAATGAATGAGGCTATCAGCATTCTGTTTTACTAAGTCTGCCACTGCTTCCTTCTCTGTTGGCACATTTAACATCTAAGTGAATCCCTGTCTTAGAAAGTCCTTAAGTGCCTGACTGCTAGCAGTAGGAAAGAACTACCTGTACCATCTTGTCTTTAGCAGTGTCTACTCGGCCCTGATTGACTGACCTTTAATCTGTCCCAGTCCAGCTGGTTTAGACTTCAGATGGTGGCTGTAGGTGCTCTGCTCTGTGTCAGAAATGAGCTCTCCTGCTTGGTCTGATCCTTCACACCATAATTAAAATACATCTAATTCCACTCTTCCTACATAATGACTAGAACACCTGTAATAACAGCTGATAAAGATTCCTATTTCATGTTTCCTTGCTTCAACACCTTGTGGTCATTAAAGTGGAAAGAGAGCCTGATAGGCTCCCTACCTTTTCTTATCAATTTAAGGACATAAAGATAGATTAAAATAATTCCACAGCACAGAGATTGCGGTTCCATTTTGAGCAGGTCACACTCGAGATTTATTCCCCTCTATACCAGAGAACATTGATTTAATTAGACAGAAGGTACTGATCTAGCTGGGCTGGCACCGTAATACAGAAGTAATATTGCTGTGCATTTTTCATAATTTTCAGGCCCTCTACCTCCTTGTACGTGACCATCCACTATATGCAATGAGGTGGGGGTAACTTTTTAGCTGTCACCAGCTCCTTTGAAGCATGGATATGAATAGCATTCATCAGTGCAACTCCAATATGAGTGAAGTTTGAAAGCTCTTCCTGTTTACTAAATGACTTCTCTGCACGTGACCTGACACTGGAGTCTTCACTGTATGTAGTCAGTTGACTGAGTCACACATCCTTCAGAACTGCCACAATTAAAGCAGGCAGTGTTGAAGAAACAAACCCATCACTGAGTCCAGGTACGTCTCCTAAAATGTACTTTACACTTTTAGAATAAGTGAAGGAATTAATTTACACAAATGAATTAAACTAGCAGGTATTTCTGTAAAGATTATTGCAGTTTACATAGAAGATTAAAATTTCAGTCACACTTTTCGTGGTACACAGCCAAACAATGTTATAGAGGCACAAAAAGACCACCCCTGCCTACTAAGGGAGAAAACAATGACAACACACAAAAATCATAACAGCTTTGCAGCTTTTTCTGCTGTGTAGCAGTATTAAAGTGACAGCCACAGAAACTGCGCAGTAATATTGTAATTCATACAATTGTAACACTGGATTAATACAATTATCCAAGATCCACTGGTGGCTAAAATTATAAAGATTGGCAGGACAGCAAGAATGTGCACTGCTCACATCTAAAAAGTAGTAGGAATACGGATGAAAATTGTCTATAGAGTCATAGAACCACAGAATCATTGAGGGTGGAAACAATCACCAGCCCATCCTCACCATGCCCTATAACCATGCCTCTCAGTGCCACATCTCCACTTTTCCTGACTACCTCCAGGGACAGTGACACCATCACCTCCCTGGGCAGCCTGTGCCAATGCCTCACCAGTCCTTCTGAGAAGAAATTGTTCCTAAAACTTGACCTGATACAATTATAGTCCATCGCTGGTGACACCACAAATTCTGGGATTATCTAGATGTCCCTGAAGTCAGATGATAATACAGTTAAGACAGGAAGCAGCTATTACCTACTTGATTATTTTCAAGATAGTAATAGAACTACTTTGGGGAATATTCACATATTTTGGAAGTATATAGGAATCTAAATGGTATGGAATGGTATGGAATTCCATAATTAACGCTGCTGTTTATAACACTAGCATTGCCTTCTGATAGTCTGCAAATTTACAGAAAATACGAGCAAGAATACTCGTTTCAAATTTGATTCCTGGAGCAAACTTCTTCTTCTTTATTTGGCATTAGAAATTGTAGGACTTTGGCAAAGTACTGGCCAAATGCAATTTCAAATTTCATTAGCTATAAGAAAAAACGAGAAGAAGCAAAGCACTTAAAAGAAGAACCAGTATTAATAGTTTGGCTCACATGGACTTTCCATGTGAGAGAAATTACAACAAAGAATTCAGAACAAATTATGTTGTCATGTCTCTAACACATCTAAATGTATGCCACGGGAAACTAAGAAATAAAAATGGGGTTCATTTCATGACACGCACTGGGGTCAAACACCCGCTTTCATATTTTGATTCAGTTAACAGTCACGTTAATGACCGAATTTCTTCTTCTACTAAAATACTGACTTCTCAGGAAACTGTGAGCTTCATTGAAAGGCCAAAATGCCATGGAAGCTTAAATAGATTATTTCTGCAAACATATAACTATGAAATATGAAATATGCTGATTAACAATTGTTTTAAGACAATCCTTCCAAACAGAATTTTATTTCAGTTGTAGAGGGAAAGAGTTGGTGATCTAATTTCTAAAATCAAGGTGTTACGAATTGCATCAAAATTGCTATTAAGAACAATTCCCTAAAATATGATCACTGAATAGCATAGTTGAAACGTACCTATTTTTCAAGTGTCTGTGTTTTATTTCTACATCAGAAAGATATGCAAGCTCTTAACTCATTTCAGTAACACAGCAGTGTCAGCTCTGCCACATGAAATACTTGCAGCAATTTTGGCTTTGGATGCATCTAGCTTTACACTTTTGCTCACAGTAATTTAACAGAGGTGTACATTGAAACAGTCAAGAGATCTGCACAGGAGAGGGACAATCTTTACAGAGGCATCATTCCCTGACTCCTTGCTCCCATGTATTTCCCAACACTGGAAAGAAAAAGCTGCATCAAGATGTTTCTTGGAGATGCAAAGTTGTGGAGCAACAAGAAAGGAAAATGAGTAATATGGAGAAAACTCACACTGGCTATCTCATCACAGAAGTGGAGATACTGAACACAATTTGCCCTGGCTTCTGCATGAGGTGTTACTTGAACAAGTGGGAGGGAAGGCTGATAGATAATTTTATTTTCAGTTTGATCATTCAGGTTTCAAAGGAGAACCACCAAAAACACAACCAATGTCTCTACCAAAATAAGTGTGATCTGAACTTCATGCAGCTGTATGACTTAGCATCTCTCTCTTAATTGTTCTTATGCTAGTATTTGTGCATCTCAGTAGATGCTTAGGAATGAAAAAACTCTTGTGTTGTGTTAAATACATTTCTACTCACTAAATTAAATGCAAAGCTAAAGAAAGGTAAGATGCTACTTGTGTATTACTGCAGAATATCTGCTGCTGAATGCAACGCTTACAGAAGCAAGAAGAAAACCAGACTCCAGAACTCAAACTGTGCTTGTATATCTCCTAGTTTAACAAAAAGGCAACCAAGAAGTTACTGCACTTATTCAGGAAGTCAGAGAGATAAACAAGATATCCCACTGTGCTAGTTTCAACATCTGCTGTTCCAAAACCTCCATGCTCATTCCCTTTAATCAATTTAAAATATTTTTTTTCTTGTTCTGCTCTTTGAAATGTTCTTTTCTGTCACTGGAAAAGAAGCCACATCACAATGAATATAATCAACTGTCATCTCATTAGGCACTCTGCAACTGACACCGTTCTTCAGAGGAAGATATACGAGGGCTGCTCCAAAAGCAATGCCTCCTATATTATTATGGTGGCCCACAACATCAGAGGTCGATGCTGGTGGTATGGCAGCTGATGCTGAACCTTCCTGACAATATTGCATTGCTTGTTTTCTTTTTTCTCCAGGCACTAGAGTATAAGCCCATACTGCCCATTCCCAAGACCTGTTCAGAAGCTTTTAACAGCCCTAGTTCTTCCTGATACCCACATGAAAATACAAATGGCGCAGCCTTGCTTTTTTTTTCCCACCACAGACCTTACTTGCTACTTTAGTTACACTGCAGACATTTGACGACTTTGACTCCCTATGAGCACAATTTTTGAAAGAAAAATTAACATAAGCCATCTGTAAGTGCCTGAAGCTACGAAGTATGTCATAGATGTAACAGTTAGTCCTGTCATGGTCTTGGTCATGGGATTGAGTTTGGGGAAACAAATATATATATATATATACACACACACACACACACACATATAAACACACACATACACGTTTGTATAGAAAAATGTGGAACAAAACCGTCTCTCAGAGAAAATAGCCACAGCTCTTTCCCCCATGGAATGCCCCACCCATTTGATGTGTCCAACTGATGTTTATGAGTTAGAGCTTAAGAGCAGATATGCGCAGTTTATTTGCAGTTCAGAGGCTATCTGAAGAGCGATGAGGTTCAGTTTGTCCGGTCTCTGACTGGCTAAAATTCTTCACTCATCCTGACATCATTAAGTTATGACAGTATTTCTATTTAAGATTTACATAGGCATGTTGTATCACAGTTTGCTTGGACTGGCATTTATACCTCTGGTCGTTTCCACAGTACACTCCAAACAAGTTACACTGTGAAGAACTTGCATAGTGCCTACAATGTGCATAATGCTTTCTGTCACATGTAAATAACAGTTATGTTCCCAAAATCAATTTGAATCCAAATATACACAGTTTCTTTCATATTCTGCCCCTTTTCTCACTCACCTTCTAATTATAGCTTCCATCACAGCCCCTGTACAGGGAAGTATGAATAACATTTCTGTTTATTGAATAATACAGAACGGAGGCATATTTCCCTGCAGAAGGTTTATGATCCATGAGTCCATTACATTTGGTTTGCAGATAGCAGATTAGTTTGGGATTTGTCTCATTCAAAAATCAATGACAAAGGCGATTTATCACAATCAAGGATCTTAGCAGACAATGTTTCATGCAACAAGCAGGTGCTCACTTTCCATCCATTAGGAAAGTCATATGAATGAAGACACCACAATAAAAATGTAAGCATTGTTATTTATTTAAGGTGGGAGAAAAATGTACATGTCAGGGACTGTGATTGCTTTGTTTACTCTGGGAGAAGGACATTAGGCAATAGAATTTAGCTGGGAAAAAGCTTTTCAACCTGTTAAAATTCATGATTTGGGCAGATATAAGGCCCTCAATTTTCTGTGCTGATGACGGAAAGATGAATTTACCTTCCACATTCTGACTCATAATCCTTAAGAGGACTCGAGTATGACCTTTAGCAGAAAGAAACCTGGAAATTCTGTACACATTGGCCCAAACCGTCAAAAGTGGAACTTACACCTGGAGTTAGTAACTATATTTAGATGCTTAAATATACGGCCTGAGATGCAAAAGCGGAGGAGCTCTAGCACAAAAGTGTGAAGGCCTATCAGGCAAATAAGCGCTTCCAAAATTCAAAGTCCGTGTACAAGTCCTACTTAGGAAGGCGGTAAAAAAAAAAATTCACCTTTGATCTTCAAAATTTAGCACCTAATTCTGAGTGCTTGTTCTGTCTCGCCAGCAAGGAATGACAGTGGAGGTAAATACCTTAAAATTAATGCCTAAGAAGAGTCCTTCTGCTTGGTGCCAGATTCCACCTTTCTCCTTCTCTACAGTATTCTGTACAGCCTTAAGGAGCAGCATCCACTCCCACTATTCTCTCTTGTGGTTCGGGTCTCAGAGAAGATCCTGTCCCTTTCATCTTCTGTAATATACTGCAGCCTGATCACTGTCCCCCATAACTCCTACAGCTAGTGGCTCAGCTCCTCTGAAGCAGCCCATATCCTGCAGGATAAAGGGCCATCTCTCCTGGAATCAGAAAGAGACCCAAGGCATTCCTGCAGTCCACGACTTGGAGGGCTGTATCTGCCAAATGATGCACAGTCTGTATTGAAGCCTCTACCCTAGCAGGGACATCTGCTCCAACACCTGCTGGAGAAATTACTCTGTGGCACGTCAACAACATATTTAAGGCTGTTCTAAAAAGTGAAAACCTACACTTGGGGTTATTAACTGTATCTAAGTTCCTAAATATATGGCCCAAGATACTGAAGTGGAGCAGCACTAGAGCAACATACCAGAAACGTACCAGAAAGAAAAAAGCATTTACTTGTTCCTCTTGTTTGACCCAAGTCTTCATCTCTCATACCACAGCTCAGTGAACAGGCCATTAGATATTTAAAGACTTCAGACTGACAAACTATTTCTTAAACACCTCATTTCATAGAATGAGCAGAACCATCCCAGGAATCAGCCTTACCTCTCAGATCCGCAGTATAGATTAAATGATTAAAGGGATCAAAATAGAGATCTCCTGATAGAGATCCCAGAGGCATCACACATTGTAGGGATCCAAATATTGTACAATTGCTTTTCTGGCTAAAAGAGTGGGACAGATGGCTCACTGCTTAGTGATAAATCTCTGTATTTCCAGTAGCTCTTCCTAGAAATAGCTGAACAACTGAATAATATCCTAACACTCTCTGAAGTGGCCATTTAAAAATGTGTGCATGATCATAAGTGCAGCTGATATTGCTGTGACTGCCTGCTTTCTTGATTGTTTGCCATGCATTTTATTGTAATTTGTAGCACTGCAGAACACAGCTCTGGAGAGGTTTATAAATCTCAATGCTATTGAAGTGAATAATATCCCTTGTGTGAATGTCACCTTTTGGAAAGAAATCTGCAAAGTTTTCTGGCAGTACATCTTCTGCAGCATTCAGACGCTAATTGTCATAAACAAAGTGCTCTTCCACAGAATGAAATTCAATAGCAGTATTGCCAACCACGCAGGGAATAACAAAGTCCATTAGGAGAGAGCACTTCTCAAAAGTCAGGGTCGGTGGTTTATTTTCAGGTAGAGAAGGATTACCTTAATCTTCACAGAATCATACGAACATAGAATATCCTGAATTGGAAGGAACTCATAAGGATTATCAAATCCAACTCCTAGCTCCACAAAGGTCCGCCCAAAATCCAAACCCTATGTCTGAGAGCTTAGTCCAAATGTTCCTTGAACTCCAGCGTGGTCATAGCACTGGAAAGCCTGTTCCATGCCCACCACTCTCTGGTGAAGAACCTTTTACTAACACCCACCCTGACCCACCCCAGACACAGTTCCATGCTGTTTCCCTCAGGTCCCCTACTCTCTGGTGACAGTGACAGATCCGTACTGCCCCTTCGCTCCCTGTGAGGAGCTGTAGGTTACTATGGTGCTTCCTCTCAGCCTCCTCTGCTACAGACCGAACACACAAAGCCTCCCTCCCTTCAGGGCTGCTCTCCAGCCACTTGTTACTCCTAGGTGCAGAATCTGGAATTTTCCTTTGTTCAATTTCATGCTGCTAGTAATTGCCCAGTACTCTAATCTATCTAGATCCCTCCATAAGGCCTCTCATCCCTCCAGGAAGTCAACAGCACCTTGCAGTTTAGTGTCATCAGTAAATTTGCTGAGAATGTATTCCAATCCCTCATGAGAACTAAGAGAAGGATATACAACTTCATATTAGCAGCACTAGGACAGCGTACCACACTCTGACGTCTTCTCGTAATTCTTACACAACATCTACATATGTACCATCTAAAATGCAGGATTCAAAAATAGAAACTATACTATTCTCTGAAATATTTTGAAAGTAAGATTGGCTTTAATAGCTTGCATTAAAGGCCTTAAATATAACTGTTGCATAAAGCTACAGAAAGTTCTGCTTTGGCAAGAGTTTTCTCAGCCATGAGCAGAGTTACCAGCACAGCATAGGTAGCCACATCTTAGTTGCTTACAAATATCATCACTGAAAAATAATTGAAAGTCTTGATACATGCAAGACAATCTTGTGCTTCTTGCCCATTTTCAGCTGAATTTTCCAGTTGTGATGACAGGAAAAGACTGGACTGAGACAGTAAGAAAAATAAATGTCACCCTCCCTAGTGCAGAGGTGAGTGAAAAGCCAAGTTAAAACTCCTTCTGAGGATGAGGTGAAGATTTGTATTTCTACATGCTAAAGGCTGACTGTCTTCCAAGTGAAAAGTCTCAGGCACATTGTCAGAAAGAGAAAGCAGCAATTAAAAAGTCAAAAAGATGGGCAAAAGAAAAAGCCATGCAAGCACAGACCAGACAGATTTAGGTGGGAAGGGAGCCCTGGAGATCACTATTCAACTCTCTCTATGTCTACTGTTATCACTAGATTGAGTTGCTCACATATAGATAAGGGTTAAAAATTGCAGTTAGTGAAGGTGCTACCATCACTCTGGGCCACTTCACAGAGTTCTGTCACTTTCCTGGGGAAGAATTATTTCTTCATGACCTATCCGAGTTTCCTCTGTTGTTCTCTGGGACCTCTAATCAGTTTCTGCAGAGACTCTGCCCAGGCAATCTCTGGTCTGTCTTGGCTTAGGGGCTGGCTCCCTCACATGTGCAGGGCTCTGCATTTTTCCCTGTTCAACTTCACAAAGTTCCTGCTGGTCCAGGCCAGGTCCCCTAAACATAACCAGTTATGAAGTGAGGTTGTGCAATCTCAACAATACCACTGTCTGGTCTAAGTTTCTTGTCACGTTTATATACAATGCATAGATCCCCGGCAAAGTTCCTAGCAACCTGAACCTTATCCATCTGAAAAAGAGCATTAAGTCATTAGTATTTCTCCTACTGTAATGTAAAGCTGTGCTACTGTGTTTTCAAAAGCAAGGATATCCTAGAAGCAAGTGGAGCAGCCCGGTACCAGGAATTTACTACTATAACCCAGAAAAGCTAGTGGTATAACAAAAAGAAAAGAGGGAAAACAGCAGCTCTGGCCAGCCTTTAAGAATAACAACATAAAAGCTTCACAAAGCAATTTAGGCAGTTTGAGCAAGACAGATCTGACAAGCATCTTCTAGGAGCCAAGAAAAACTTTTCCCAGCAAGAGAGCAGAAAACCTACTTCAATCCTGACAGTTCCTTGCAAGCATGTGGGAAAAAGCAAGAGGATGCGGCACAGTGATGTGTGTCCCATTCAGACCCTTCTCCATGCACCACTTCGCACAGACATCCTATCCCACTCCATCCTTCCTCAGTCTGTTTTACTAACTTCTGCTATTCTAGCAGAACATAAGCCTCTATTTCATATGCTGTAGTTGGGACTCTGAAATGTATGGTCTCATAAACTACGCTTTTGAACTTCCTTGTTTGAGCAAGGAAAAATGGGTTCTTTTAAGTAGGTCATTGAATTTCTTTACAACGCTACTTCTTTGACAAACACTTGTTATTTTTCTTTTTCAATAGGAAAACATATGATTTCAGATTTGGCTGACATGTTTTTATTTTGCAATACAGTTTCCTGTTCTTTGGCTTGCGTAGTTGAATATTATTATAAATTGAGCTCCTAGATCTTCTGCTGTGCTGACATGTCTCTTCTATATCACTACCACCTTCTTCTGTCTCAGTTTATTAGGACTGTTTTTTCACCTAGAAATTCCAGTATTTCACAACAGTCTTCCCAACTTTCTCTTTACTGTCCTTTCCCTTGTAATTTCCTCCTCCTGTGTTTTTATTTTTTTTTAATCAGTCCCTCACACACTCACCTGTCTTTTTCCTATTGCCAGGTTCCCCTGGTCTCTTACTTCACATTGATATGCTTACAGTTTGAGTGAATTAAAACCCTGTTTGAACAACTTATAGGCAAGGTACAAATACTTCCCATTTTTTCAGAGAACACATGCAATGAAGCTAGTGGAATCTTCCCATAAATTAACAGCTATTTTGTCCTCTACGAACATTATGGCCAGATACACATTTATATGTTGTAAAATAACCATAGCGTATTACATTGGGAAGAAAAATAGAGTCAAAAGAAAATAGCTCATCTTTACAAACTCTTTACGTTCAGACTATTAAGCCAAGAGCTGTCAAACACTTGAAAAAGGTAGAAAAGAGTTTCTAGAAGCCAAAGTTTGAAAATCTGAGTTACATTCTACACCTAAAGCTCATCAGCTAAGAAGAGGTCTGTTGCTAAAGGAGCTTTATCATTTTGGTCAACTTCTGGCTTTGGATAAAGGTGTTAACTGTTAGAATTGGGCAACCAAGCAACCATTACTGATGCTCACCACAAAAAAAAAAGAGGGAAAATCAGCTGGAAAGACGTGAAAACAGATGTGAAAAAAAAAGGAAAGGGAGCATTTTGGAAACACTTCATTTAGGATTTTGGCTGCATTGCTGTTTCTTTTTAAACAATTCGTAGCCACATGAAAACAGAATTTTTGATCAAATACAACTTTCTACATCACCATGTGTGTTATGACATTCAGTTGGACAGAAGTGTGTGTGTGTGTGTGTGTGTGTGTGTGTGTGTGATTCCCAAACCATTTTCATCACTCTGGAGAACAGCAAACACTGCAATGCTAGTCATTTTTCAGCAGGAGGAGAATATCACAGTGTCATCTGAAATGGCTGTCTAGGACTCACATTTTGTAAAGTTATGAGACTTTTCACATCAAATTTTCTCCTTCAGAAATCACACATATCTCTTTGCATTTGTTCCATATCATTTAACTGAGAACAGCTTTTTTATTGTGTTCTCCAAGATGATGAATTCATGCCAAGAAAACTAATGATTCAACCTGTCAACAGATTTCATTGACTTTTGGTCACAGACCCTCGCTACAGAGAAAGCTAAACTCATCTATGTCTTAGCTACAAATAAAGGGTAACTGGTAGATCTCAGTCTGTTAAATTCAAACATCTATTTACTAAAAACAATTTCCAATACTGTACACATTTCTGGCTTAGTTGGTAACAAGCATTTTTTGCTATATAACAAAATTATACTTAAATACCAGAAAGTAAAAGATTCCTTGGATTTCTAAATTAAAATAATATTTTTGACTCTCATTAGAAACTACCCCTAATAAGCTTTTAATTACTGTTACATTCTTGAGTGGTGAAGCAACAATTCCCCAAGAGCCCTTGCTTGCAAGTCCACATTACATTATGAATCTTGCTTTAAGATTTGTCTTTGCTTTGCTGCTTTGGATTTGGCAAATACAGCAGGCAATTAAGAAAGAGAGCATTCACACTGCAACTGATAACCTGCTCAGACTTGACAAGGAACATGGAATTATGACCTGTTTATGCTAGAGAGAATGACTTTATTACCCTCAACAATTGACAAAATTTGGATCATGTGTTTGGCAGCAAAACTTACTGTCTAAATTGATGTCCCCACATAAAGCAGGCAAATACTTCTACGTACTGTGGAGGTTTTGCTGAAGTTAAGGTTCAGCTACTGAATGCTCCCATCCTGAGAGGAGAAATCTCCCACTTGAGAGCAAACTTAGCTCTCAGTTTTAGCAGCCCCTGTAGAGCTAGATCCATTTTAGTTGTTAATGTGAAACACATATGAATGTGCTGACTGGAGCAGAACAAGACTGTAATATCTAAACAGTTGGTCAGATGCCCTTCTATTTTAAATGTATATTTTCTTCTGCGTCTAGATGTTATGTCCCACAGATGTGGTTTCCACACCAAGCATCTCCCAGCATATAAAGGATGGGTGAGAACAGCATCCATTTCTAAGTAACTGAGGCCTGTTTTTAAAAAGGAATGAGGACGTCTTTCTGGTTAAGCAATTGTTTTCCCTTGTTTTGGACAAAACCTCAGTTTGTACATGTTCACTAACATCTGGGAGTTAACCAAATCCTCACAAGATTCTCTCTGGCTTGAAAATGCTCCTGTCACTCCAGCTGTCTTCTCTGAGGTGTAGACAGCACACATGCCATCCCTGCAGACTGGCTGAGGGGACCTCTTTCAAGGGCTGCAAAGGGCACTCTGTGACAGATCCTGGTAGCATTTGGGCCTAGATGCTTAGCAGCTAAACAGGAGCACCAAGAATAAGCCAGAAGGAGGAAGAGCTACCGACACAGGGTGTCCTGCACAGCAACACACCTCTCTTCACATGAGTCTTTGCCTTCCCTATATAGAACCAATAAAAGCCAAAAAGATACTTCCTAGACAGGATTATTTTGAGTGCCAGAATAGCCCCTGCATGCACATGTGCCTATCAGCCCAGGTGGATATTTAAAGTAACTTCTCTTCTGAAGAATTTAATATTTAAAGGAAAATTACAGGAGTAAAGACACAAACTGTGCATGACTCAGATGCCCTGTTTGGAGTGGGACATGCATCAGTCCATGGGAGTTACCTTGAGATGCTTGAGCTTTGACTAATGCCAGTTTCTGACAGGCAAAATATCTTCCAAAATAGGAGATTATCTGCAGGAAACTATTCTGCTAAAGCATCCTTTCTAGTTTTTGCATGTTTAAAAAGATATTATCTCACTTAGCATTTTGTTTGACATTAGAATAACTTCAGACTGTCTTACTATTCAAATAAATGTCTAATCCTTTGTTGGATCCCGTTAAGCTTCTTATTACTACTAGGATAACTTGCAGCAGTAAATCCATCAAGTTCATTTTCTTGTCTTGGGAAATGTTTTCCCTTATCAAGCATCAACTCGAGAGATTTTAATTCTAGTGATGTACTTTTATTCTGGTATCACAGGCAAGGACTCATATTACATTAGCATGGTTAGGAGTTACCAAGTGCCATCTGAACACAGCTGTTCATGTGCACACTCAGCTCCCATCACATGAGACAATTTAAAGTAATACTCTTTAATCGCTAGCAAATCTAAGTTTTTCTTAACATAAACATAAAGCTTTACTTTATATTTGCCTGTATGCATGCACAATTGTATTATGACCAAGCTGTTTAAACAGCTGCAACTGTATTTAGTGTCTGAGAAAACCTCTTCCTGGTGCCTTTGAGGAAGAACCTGGGGTACTCATTCTTAAGCATTCATCTATACTCTCTGATAAGACACAGCACTTTTACCCTTCTCTTATTTTTAGGTGCTGTGAAGGCACCAACCTTATGTATCTGTCATACACAGACCTAGTGAGACCAAACCGCTGTCTGGGCCATAAGCACAGTGACTGGAAAGTAATCTGAATTTGTGGAGATGTGTAGTGCTGCTACAAGCTTCTGTGAAATGCCTTTGAGGTCTTTGAAGAGAAGCACTTCTAGTTTATATGCTCTTTTCTTCCTGTAATCTTGTCTTTCTG
Source organism: Pavo muticus (assembly GCA_016647715.1). Taxonomy (NCBI): domain Eukaryota; kingdom Metazoa; phylum Chordata; class Aves; order Galliformes; family Phasianidae; genus Pavo; species Pavo muticus. The sequence goes on from JACDJE010000062.1 coordinate 1,882,361, forward strand.
TCAATTTCCAGTTATCCAGAATCATAGAATGGTTTGGGTTGAAAGGGACCTTTAAGACCATCTAGTTTCAACCCCCTGCTATAGGCAGGGACACCTCCCTCTAGACCAGGTTGCTCAGAGCCCCATCCAGCCTGGCCTTGAATGCTTCCAGGGAGGGGGCATCCACAGCCTCGCTGGGCAACCTGTTCCAGAGTTTCACCACCCTCACAGTAAAGAATTTCTTCCTGATATCCAGTCTAAATCTACAGTCTTCTAGTTTAAAACCAATCACCCTCATCTTGTCACTACCTGTCCTTTTATACAGTCCCTCCCTAGCTTTCCTGCTCCCTTCAGGTACTGGCAAGCTGCTAAAAGGATTCCTCAGAGTCTTCTCTTCTCCAGGCTGAAGAGCCCCAGAAGCAGGAATATATAGCAGACAGCGCATCCTCTCTAAGCAACGTTCCTAATAGAACATATTCAGATAGCAAAATAATTCAGGAATCTTTGGCCTCCTACAAATCTCAAGAAGGCTCCTGAGCCAAGGTAAGTGCTTGGCAGAACCAAAGAAAGCTTAAAGGTGCAAATGAAGATGCCATGTAGAAAGAAAGTAGGTAAAACCCAGCCACGTGTCTCTTGAGCTGATCCAAAGCACACCTTAGAAAGGCTGCACAAATGGTTAGCACCTTTTTAGGAGTACATTTAATGTCTTTGCCTTCATCAAACTTCTATACATAACCTCAAAAACCAAACAGGCTTAGTGATTAAGAGCAAGGCTCTTAATGTTCTCAACCATGTGAATAATCTTGATTTGAGCTCTAGTCCATGCCTCATGCTTGATTTTATTTAACTAGTGATTCCTTAGTCTCAGCACTTCCAGAAAAAGCATGTTTTACCATTCACCAGAATACACCAAATATTTTAGATGTCTTTTTCCTGACACTTGGAGGTACACACTAATGTCATCTGATGAAAGACATCATTGATTTTTCATTCAACTTAATAATTTACTCACACCATACCTTTTCTCTTCCATCCCTCTGCTACTCACTCAGAAACAAATCTACGTGGTCCACTAGTCTCATTTCTTGTGTATGGCGAGGTGCACATATTTCAGCTGTTAGAATGGGTCAAGGGAAGAAATAAAGAATGTGAAATATGTGCTCATAAAATCTGCTGATCAGTAGCTCCTCCTAAGCATACAGAAACCCTCCTCCCTCTCCCTTCTCTGGAGCAGAAAGTTCAGTAGAAAAGGCCATGGGGTAGGTTTTGCTCAAGTATAACCAGTAAAGTAGGACTGCTCTCATAGGTCTCTGGCATTAAATCCCATTGCCTCTATGGAAGCTTGAGCCTACTGTAAATGCTACTCCTGGCCATTTCAATGGGATGTACTGTGATGACCTACTTGCTGTTCTCTGCAGAGGAACAACTCCTCACGGAGCACTAGGTTTGCCCAAATCTGTTTTGATGCTACTCCTTCATGCTGGAGATGGGTTTTGGCACTGATAATGAGTGTTGAAACTGTAAACTTAATGTGGTGTAATATAAACAACCATGCAAGATGTGAACTTTCCTAACAATAGAAGCTTTCCAAAACTAGAGTTGGTCCCAAAAGCAATGGGGAACCCAAAGAGTCAGTAACAATCCTCTAAGCAACAAAGATATTTCTCCTTATCCTCACACACTGAAAGTCATAAAGCACTTCCAGAAGCCAAAAACAAAATGAAAAATTTTTGTTTCAGAAAACTAACCTCCATGAAACTCACAAAAAAAGTTCTGAGTTTTAGCTGGTATTTGCATATTGAGACTGGAGAACTCGTTATCCTAACAACCACCTTAACAAATAAAAACCGTAAAAGTTTGTGCCTAAAAAAACATACGCACACACACACTTAAATAAAAGATTTAGCAGTGACTTATTCATCCAGAAAACATAGTCTACTCCTTGTTAGTTGGGAGCATGAACCATAAACAAATGAGAGTATCTAAAACATCCTGTTTCGCAAAACAGTATGTCTCCCTTGTAAGAGTAGGTTAAGACTGAGAAGAGTGTTTTCTATCTACTGAATCTGTTGAATGCTCATGTGATGTGCCTGAGTTGGTGCTTCAGGATGGCCTCTGGGTAGTACAAGTTGTCAAGAATCACATAAGAGGACAGTTCTCTGCAATGGGATGGTCATTTGGCAATGTGGAGGCAAATTGTCAACTCTCTTGCTACAGTCATGAATAAAGTTACAGTATTAAACTGACTTCTAACTTTATTTGATCCGTGGGTTTACAGACATGCTTTGGGGAAATGTGTAGTGCTGACTGCTGTAACACTGCTGGTGGGCCATGTGCTAAAGTGCAGGAGGAAGCAAACCACAAATTAGATGTGCTTGGTTTAAATGTTGCATCATTTTAACAAGCACTCCTTATGTTGTAGGTATGCTGTCTAGCTGAACAAAACGTGGGTAGAGAATTGTAGACACTTAATTGTTAGGAAGGTTTTCCTTGTGTTCACAATAAAGCAAGAAGCTGTGCAAAAGTAGAAGGCCAGATGTTCCTGAGAGCCTCTCACAAACTACACATGTCAAATTCCCTGTTCTCTATCAGGGAGTTCCCATTCTATGGCATTCCTAGATTCTTGAATCTAGGCTGCTTAGTCACTATCTTCCCTCGTTGGCAGTGGCTTATGTACTGTGATGGTTCACTTTAAGTTGCCTCTCTGCATTCATAAGAAGAGCGTGGCATAGTCTATATAATGAGGCAGAAGTTAGATTTCTCTTGCAGCACCACTAGTTGGCTGTGTTTAGAAATATTTGTCATTGTGTAAGAATCTGCACAAGTTCTGACTGAGTTGGTCTGGCATTAAATGTGGAGGTTGGTGGCCCTGCCTGTGGTGGGGGTTGGAGATTCATGATCCTTGAGGTCCCTTCCAGCCAGGGCCATCCTGTGAAGGTGAAATTTGAATTTATAAGACATAGTGCATGTGTGCGTGCTGCGAGTCACTGAAGAACAAAGTAAAAAAAAAAAAAAAAAAGCACCAACTCAGTGACCAAAATTTCACACATATAGTAGCCATGGAGCCATGGCCCTGTTTCTCAGAGTCCATTCAAATGCTGCTTCTCTCTGATAGCAAACAGATAAAAACTCTCAAACCTGCCTTAAATAACGTAAGACAACCACTCTCCGGAGACATCAATATTTTGAATCACTGCAGAAATAACTCTGCTAGGCACACGTATGTATAACCATGAATGGGTGAGGATTCACAATGCTGTTTAAGCTACACTGAAAACCACCTTATGTTACAAAAACCTTCACCACAGCTTGGCTTCACTGACAGCAATTAGTCGCTCTCTTCTAGCTTTGTTAGTGGATCACTTCTTCAGCTAGAAGTTAGTTCTAGCAACGAGTTCAAGTCTTTAAACACATTCGTACCCTCGTGTCTACAAACAACATGGCACAGACATTGGTTACAGAACATCTTTCTGGGCCTCCAGTTCATCTCTTTTATTCCCAAAGCATTTCAGGTTTGCAAATCTAATGGTTCTTCAATGAGCTGGTGTGTATTACTGATAAATTTCACTCCATAGTTCTTCCATTTTGCCTGATTTATCATTGATTTTATGAGACTCTTGTACATCATAAACATTACAATGCTTTCAAGCGCCTGCATTATCAGTGTGCCTGAAAAGGAGTTTTATTTATGTCTTCACTGAGGAAAGGGGGAAAAAGTTTGAAATTGCATCTTTGTTTTTATATGTCACATTTAATAAAAACCATCAAGTGTGAGCACAGCTGTAACTCCTTTCTGATGTCATGACACTGCACCATTTAAAATGTTGATGAATTCATTATGATGTAATCAGAGTGAGTGGGAAATTAACCAGCAGTGTGTTGAAATCTGAGCTAAAGCACAAACAACAAAGTAATTTGAGGTGGCAAAAATGTCAGATGAGTGAATCTTGGTTGACAACCTCACCAGCTTTTAATACCTTATTATAACGTGCTTCAGGGAATAATGCAAATAACTGCAAAAGAAGGTAGGGATTTCTGTAATTTTTTTTTTTTTTGAAGACTTATTAATGTCATTGCCAGTTATTATGCTTAGAATTTTCTAAAGGTTAAGCTTAAGTAGCAATTTGCATGAACTTAAATAAAGCCCATTAGCAAGGAGAGGCACAAACTTGCTGAAACAGGAAAAAGTTGACAGGGTGAGGAACCTGAAGAGTGGCTGAGGGCTTAGATACACAGATTCAGAATTTAGAAATGGAAATGTTTTCTGACCCAAAGCGTAGGCAGTCGATAGAAATAACAGAAGAAATCTTTCAAGCCAAGTGCCTTGAGGAATTCAAATTCATGTCACCGCTAAGAACCTTCAGAATTATCATTGTTCAGAGTAAGAAAAACTGTGAAAGAGAGATTAAGTGTCATACCTGGATCTAATTTGTAGTTATAAATAAACAATTTGGAAGCCAGATTACCACAAGAGATTCTTACACATTTCTCACCTGTTAAGTAGATTTTGTGGAACTTGACTCTGATTTGGTTCTTCAATTTTAATGTTTCGAGACACATTGTAAGCACCACTCCTATGAGAGCAAGCTGGATACAGGGACCATTAAAATACAGGAACATTTGTTGATGGTACAACTAATAACAATACAAACATTAGAGCTCTCTAACACGCTGCTTAGAAAATGAAGTCATGCAAATTATGCCAAGGAACAGGTGATTGAAGTGATTGGAGTTATCATGCATTTAACACGCTGAAAACAGCTTACATTGCAGAAAAACAAAACAGCATCTGTCTCAAGCTTTCCCAGGGTGGGCAGTTTGGACTAATAAGAGCCCAGCAACTCCAGGGGAAAAAAAAAAACACAAACACTTAAAGTAAATAAGGAAGATGGAAAACAAAAAACCATATACTGCAAAAATATTAAGTTTCCAAATGGCAGCGTTTTGAAGTTCACATATTTACTGTTCAAAGAATAGGGCCTGGGAGAGGTAAAGGTCACCATACTCCTTCCCTGAAGCAGTGATGCTAAATGCTAAGAGTGGATGTGGCCCCACAGGTCACACCTTCTGCTCTGTAGCACATTCCTTTGCAAACTACATCTGTTCTCTATTGGTTTCTGCACTCTGAATTTTCTGTTTGACTTGATGAAGCTTAGTGTATTCAGCTCTGACATAAGAAACAATTGTTAATGGTGCAGGACCTCTTTCACTAGTTATCTTTCTTTCATTTGGGACAACAGTTCTGCCTCATTACTGTTATGCCCAGGTGGCATAACAGGGTTCAGATTCCAGTTGTTATTACACATTAGTCTTGAAACAGCTCCAAAGATGTCAGGGGAGTATTTGTGTGGTCTGACCCTATGGATCAGCATGAGGTCCTTATCTATTATCAAGAAGGGCCATGCAGGATACTGACACTAAGATCCCAGCTTATCTTTCACCCAACAGTAACTCCACAAAGGATTGTGGAAGGACAGGGAATAGACTGTCAAGCATGAGAGGAATAAGTGGGCAAACTGAGCTGAGGAATTATTTCCAGTGCATTGGGGTCACATGTAAGTAAACAAGGAGACTGAATTCTATCTGAAGCCACTGAGAAGGACTCTTTCAGAGAAAATATAGGTCCAAGATCACAGGAACATTTCTTTGGATTCTAAGTACTCATAAGAACATGAAGATATTTTGATGAGGTTGCTGCGCCATACCTTGACGGTATCATACAGATGCGAACTGATTCCACATACAATGGCATAGAAATTATCATGTGATAGAGCAGATATTAGCCTTGTAACAAAGTTGCCCTAACAAGTTTTCCACAAATCCCTGATTTCCCATGACAGAAGCAGCTGCTTTGCCCTGATTTATTGATGTTCCACCCTCTCCCACTGAATGGTTTGATACAAGATGCAGTTGTACATGCATTTGCACAAGCTGTATGATTCCAGAGATTAAAAGCATTCTCTAGTCGTTCAGAAATCTGATTAAAATATTTGCCTGACTCCTGGCAGAGTTCATTCTGTCAAACTGTTAAAGAAAAACTTCAGTGCTCTAATATACTTATAAGAAAGCATAAAAGAAAGAAAATCATGACCTTCAGAAGCATTGAATACCTTACACCCTGGCTTGCAACTGTGATTTGAAAGGCATTTCAATCCCCATGCATTTGAGATATTCAAATACTTAAAATATTTTCCAATTACTTCAGTTGTTTTGACTACATTATGGATTCCCAGCTGCTGGACTCCATCTGGGGCACCTTAACTCAGATTAAGAGTCACACATCTCTCGATTTCAGCTTTGATAAGTAGCTGTCACTGTGGCTGTACTGTAGGTAAGTCTCTCTATAGTCCCACTGATACAGAAAACAAAAAGCAAGCCCACTCTGGCCAGCAGATACATTACTAAATTCCCTCAACGTCTGTGCTGAAAAGCTGTGGAAGGCTGAACTGAACCCACAAAATCCAGTGGTTTATCAAGCTATTTTTGCACATTGAGATTGAGTTCTGTCCCTGGACAACAGCAGCATTTTTGCTTTTCTTCTCCCAAATTTGTCACTTGACTCACACACAGAGCACAAACCTAAGAGCAGAGCAGTGTGGGTCAAAGAGAAACTGAAAAAAAAAAAAAACCAAAAAAACCCTGAACATGGGAGAGGAGAGGAGTATACGAAGAAATATTCCATCTCCTCTCCACTTGACATGTCTGTTATGCAGGCAATAACGTACTGGTAATGGTCCTAGATGCCTCTCAAGGACATTATATTTGCCCTTTGGGATACGGAAAAGGAGGTTGTTTACTTTCAGTGATGAACAGTAAGAAACTCTGCCACTGGGAACATATCTGACCACTGTAGGATTTCTTGGATAGTCCTTAGCAGCAGCCGGTTCAGGACTCCAGCAGAATTCTACTCTTGTCCCAGGTCTGAGCTGTGCCATCACTTCCAGTCAGCACATCGGTCCTCACACAAGCATGAAGATGCACAGACACACATTCTTTGGATGGTCCAAACTTTGCTGCTTCACATTCAGCTTTAGCTTTTCCTCAATCTTCATTCCCCAAGCAAACAAGAGCAAAGGCAACCTGCTATACCCAAAGCAAGCAGCAGCATAGGTTGATCTTTCAGGCTGGACATTAAGAGAAATTTTCTTCTTCAAAAATGTGATGAGGCGCTTAGAACAGGCTGCCCGGGCATGTGGTGGAGTCACCACACCTGGAGGTGTTCAGGAACCATGGAGATGTGGCACTGAGGGACGTGGTTAGTAGGCATGGTGGGGACAGGCTGATGGTTGGACTTGGTGATCTTAGCACTCTTTTCCAACCTTAATGTTTCTATGATATTCCTGCACTGCACCTCTGAGGATGACAACAGAAAGCAGCAGCAATTTCATTCAACAGAACCCAGAGATAAGTATTCTGCATGTCTGCTCTTGCTGCCATCAGTGCATATTGAGAACACTGTCAGTCACTACTCCCACAGCCACAGCTACAAATATTACTATTGGCCATAAAATCATCCAGCACGTTTTTCAATCTGGTGGTAATGTTTGACTTCCTGACCTGTTGTGGTAATGAATTCCGTAGGCTGGCTTCACACCACACGGAGAAGTACCTCCTCTAATTTGTTTTAAATGCATTGGCAATTAACTTCATCCAGTGACCCATTTATTCTCTTCTAATATGAGAGAGCAACTTTAACAATGTACTTCTTGATTTAACATTTGTTAAATCTCTTCTACCTATCTGCTGTCACTGTAAGAACTATTTTAGTCAAACAGTCTTTAGGAATGGAAAAGTAAGATCTAGATAAAGGAGTAGATCATAGAACATCCCAAGTTAGATGAGACTCAAAGGATCATTGAGTCCAACTCCTAACTCACACAGAACACCCAAAAATCAGACCAGTGCAGATTAGGACAGCATCTGAAGCATGAAAACTTTTGAGCAGTACAGAGACAGGAGGCAGTTATCATAACAGCTACTGTCCCCAACCTGCACCAAATACTGAAGAGAAGAAAACAACGAAATCTACCCTCTGGTCTTGTCATCACTAAGAAAACTGAGCTACTTCAGCAGCATGGATAAAATTAATTACAGGTGGGTAATGCATAAAATAACAAATACACACACACACATATATATATATATATACACACACATACACACATTTATACATACAAAAAATCTTCTTTGGAGAAGCTTGACTCAGGCATTAATTCACATCTTGCTGCAACACTTCAAATAAGGCCAGAAGAAAAATAATCATTTAAGCACTAATGGTTTAGGTACAGATCATCTCTTAAGGATTAAAGCTGCCTGCAAAGAACAGCTGGCTTTCAGCTTTGCTTATGGCTGTAAACTATCTTTTCTTAGAAATGCACTGCACTGGAATTATTATTGACAATTTAGGCATGGAAGGTGGACCAGAAGGTGGAGAAACTGGGCTTGCTTGGACTGGGATAGAAAAGACGTTTTCATTTCTGGAGAACAGAGAGCATTTCTAGTACACACAGGTCCTACATTCAGACCCTTTGCACCATCAGCAGGTTGCTTGGCTTCAAGTTAAAGCAGGTTTGCAAAGCCCCACAGATCAGCTCAGCATGCAAGGCTAACACATCTGATGCTCCAAACAGTTTGGCTGCTCTTGGTTTGGTGTGCTGCTATTCAGGAAGCGTACACAATATAGCATGATTTATAGAGTGGAAAGGAAGGGGTTTTGCAGCTATATCCATCATCTGCCTATGCAGTGACTCACTGAGAGTATAACAGGGCCTAAATCAGGAGGGGGACCAGGCTGTGGCTGGCAACAATGAAGGTAAACCCACCCTGAGCTAATTGTTTGCCTTTTAAATGACTGAAATCTGCTGGAAGAAGGCAGAGACCCAGTCCAGAAAAAAACCTCATCCCTCTCCATCACATCACAGAAGGGCAAACACAGCAGCAAAGGAAGTTTCAAAGTGAATAAAGATCAGAGGGAGCAGAACTGTCAACTGTTCTACTACCACCCAAAGTTTTTCTACCATTTTAAAGCCTCTCCTGGAAGAGGTTTGTGATTTAACAAAAACTTAAGCTTTCAAAAATCATGAGAAAATTAAAATTGTACCAGTGTACGCAGGCAGAGGTGGTTTACTGGGGGACTCGTGTCCTGTTTTTGAAGTTTGTCTTCTAGGTTTGGTCTTTAATTTTTGAGGTCCAATTCATATCCAAAAGCTGCATATTCATTGATTGGTGATCATATAAGGATTGGGGAAAAAAATAAATAATAATAAAAAAAAATTGATGGGTTCTGGGAAAATCAAGGAAGGATAGACTAGACTCAAAGGTACCTTTTGACATTTTTTGCAGGAGTGAGATAAATACATCACTGCTGACTGCAGTTGGAGACTGCAAAGTCACATGGATATTCACAAAGTTTCTGCACTTACCCACGGTAACCAATGCAGCTGTCAACCTCAGTTTTGCTGGGACACATCACTTGCCAAAATGTTCATGAAGCACTCTGATAATTGACCTGAACATATGGATCTTAGAATATGCCTACCAGCTCATCCCTAATTAGAAATGACAAGCAACCAGTTTGGGAGCAGGAATTGTACCAATGACAGATGAAACAGCCTGACCTTTGGGCTGACCATTTAACATTTTTTTCTGGGCCAACCTCATTTGCCCTCTTCCAGATCACAGTGAAATGAGCACTGTGATTCACTAGAGGAAGGGCAGCAGGCCTGACTATTGCATGCTGTTTGCTCAGAAACATGACAAGCGCAGGGCAATAGGGAATCTCGGAATACGTGGGCTTGAAGAGCCTGGAAGATGTACCCAGTCATGTAGCAAATGAATAATCCCTTGGGGTCTGCTGAGCATCGGCTCTCCTCACCCTCCACTACTGTGCAGCCCTGCAGCAAAGGGCCAGACTTCACAGCTGTAGATTGCTGGAGGAAAATATTACCAGAATGTGATTCCTTTCCTGTTAAATCCTCCAGCTAAGCCTGCACAACCAAGCCATGCAACATATGTGTCCCCAGGAGTTCGTGTCATACACTGCATTTCTATCACAGTCATTCACTTGGCTGAAATTCACATTCCATAAGATTTGGTAGATCCTGCTGCTCTTCTGTCTTCAAATCTGGACACAGTACTTTCCTGAAGCATTGCTTCAAGGCAGAATAAAAATCTATGGCCTAGGCCCTGCTGGAGGTGTAAGACTTCATAGTTTCTGTCCAAAGCTATAGATGAAAGCCTGAGCAATATACCAGCCCTTATTCATATCACTCAGACCAGGCATCTTGCTATTTCCCTCACAGAGCAATGGGCTGCAAACTGTCCTAACCAGGAAACCAACACACCGGGTAGCGTGGTCATCCCCATGTGAGGAGGGTATAGAAAGAATTTAGGAGCCACAGAGATTGGAGAGGAAGAAGGCTGTTTAGAAATCTCACTATTCATGCAAACTTTGCCCCTAGGCTGAAGGATGTTTGTTTCAGCCTTTGCCTGCTGGATTTTCATTATTTGCCTTTCTCTGTAGTCGGTTGTAGAAAGATTCCTCTCATCTCATTAGGAAAACCCTGCTTCAGGTTTGAAGGGAGAATACTACACAGGATGATTAAAGCGCTTTTTTTTTTTCCCATTTACCTTTTATTATCCAGACTGTTCAGTCAGTCGTAACTGAACTTTGAAAAGTAATTTGATGTATAAGGGTATCTTAATTTATTGAAAGAAAGAAAATTAAGAAATACTATTGAGGCTAGATTCATCTTTCATAACTCCACCCTTTCAGGGATAACTCTATGGCATCTTCAGTTTCTCCACATGTAATTTCAGTGAGGGTGGTGAGGCACTGGAACAGGTTGCCCAGAGATGTGGGTGATGCCTCATGCCTGGAGACTTTCAAGGCAAGGCTGGATTCAAGCCCTGGGCGACCTGATGTAGCTGTGCATGTCCCAGTTCATCCAGGGGAGTTGGACGATATGACTTGCTTTAAAGGTCCCTTCCAACTGCAAGGATTCTATGATTCTATGATCTACTGACAGAAACATTGCAAGATTATAATGCGTGAATTGATGGTGGGAATCTCAGATTCTCATTTATATTTCCACTGGGAGCTGAAGTTTCTTCTTTGATTTCACTTGAAAGCCCTACCACTCTCAAAATGTTCTTCAGACTTTAATGCTTATTAAAAAATGTTTAGATTTAAAGTAGTCTTTAAAGGGAATACACTCTGTTTTGCTTATAACATAAGAGAGGTCATTCTTGGTGTCTTTTTTGAGTTTGCTGTGGAGATGCCTAACAGTGACCAGATTAATATGCTGATTAGCATTAATATAACTGTGGAATAGTAAAACTACTAAAACCATTTGCTATGTTTTTTATGTAGAGACCACACACTGTTCATATATAAATATTTAAGGCAGTTATTCTAGGAAGTCTTACACTAAACAGAAAATATCTAAGACTAAACACAGATTAAGTGTTACTTAGTCTTAACGAGATTAAGAGAAAAAAATACCACCTTCTTTAAAGGGAAGCATGAATTAAGGAAAAGTGTTATCTTCTGCTGTTACACAGCTTCTCCATAATAGACAAAGTTGGACAGTTTTGAAAATTTTAAGAAAAAAACTAGTACTAGGAGGAATAAGTACAATGCTAGAAAGCCAGGCTGGAACTGAGCTCCATACACTGTCACATTCAAGCACCTACACAGAAGGAGGACCAAGATTTTTTTGGTCAGAATAGAAAGAAACCTGCTTTGCGAGGAAAAAAAAAAATCTGAAAAGATTTAAAAGATTTGATTAGTGGAGGGAGAAAGTATTTAAAACTGTAGGCTTTTCTCTTTGAAAGAGAAGAAAAGGTGACTACTTCAGACAACACACTGTTAAGAGCCTATTTATTTATTCTTTTATTTGACTTAAACTTTGCTGCGTTCTCTTGCTTTGTACAAGTAGGCCTCCTCCAAAATGTAGTCATGTGCTGGTGCTTTCTTCCTTTCAGGAAAGGATATCTCAGTCTAATCATTACATTGTTCAGGAGACAGTTGCCCTCATGCGAGACGTTGCAGATGATTGCTTGACATTACATCTAAGGATTTACAAACCGGTACTTAGAGCACCTTTGCAATTTGCGGTTTGCTTACGTTTCATATAAAGCATAAACAACAACTGAACACTCAAAAGAACGTACAGAAAAATTCCAACTGAAAAATAGAGAAGATACAGAAGAGGCTGGAGAAGCTGCATGTCAAATTCCTGTAATAAATATTATTTCCTAGCTTCAGGTGGTGGATGTTAGGGCAGTAACAAACTTGTTGCCTTAAACAGCTCACCTGGGGCCTCCACCTGCACTGCTGCCCAGGGTTCCTTGAGGCCCATTTCAGCTCAGAGCTGGGCATTTATTTCTAAACTGAGTTGTAGGTGTTCTCATTCCAGGTCTGATTATGAGCTGTTATTTGCGGCTTTCTTGGCTTGATCTCAGACCTGAACTCTTTTGATCACTGTTGAGAGAACTGTTTACTTGCACAGTCCTGCTGTACTGAACTAGCTCAGGAGCTGTAGGACAATAGGACTGTGCCATGTTCACCCATAATGTGGCCATCCTCAGTAACTAGCTTGTCTTATAGAGTAGTCAACCAAGCCTTACTGCTTTCTGACAGTAGTTCTGATATTTTGTGTGTCACATTCACAGACAGCTGAGATGCCTTCATTATTCCATTTCACTAAAACAGAAAAATCAAACTAGCTAATACCCTTGTAGTCTTCAAGTGATGTCTTGTTAAAATATGTTTCCTAAAATGTATTAAAGACTCATGCAAATTTATAGTTAAGTGTTATTACAATAATAAATGGTTACCATTTAATTAACCAGTTTCAATAGCTCTCTTTAAAACTACCAAGGAGCTGTTAGTAAGCTTTATGTCAGAAAACTAATATTTAAAGAATACGAAGAAATTTACTTACTGAGCACTGTACTTTGCATCTATAAATCCGGGTGCTTTATAACTTCTCAATGATCTGCACTTTATTTGCATTTCAGGAATAACACACTCACTTTGCAGATAAAGCGTCCAGAGGAGGGCATGTGCTGCACAAGCATACGCCTCCCTTGGAATCCTCCATATTTTAGTATCCAGCTCATATCTGCTGCCAACAGCCACTCAACAAGTGCTGTTAGCATGTAACATGCCATTTGTCCACACTACTACAAGATCCCAATTGATCCTTAAATGTTTAATTGGGCTTGCTGTTGCACTCTAATCTCTACATGCATCAGTGAATTAGATTAAAAACAGATGTAATGTAAATTCATTATTTTACAGTGAGGTCAGCCCTTCTCAAGAGCTGGGGCATAAAGTAATCCTGAAATGTTTGGAAAGGAAGGCAGTAAAACCGCTCCTAAAAATATTTTAACCCAGAAAAGAATCCATCAAAACTGCTTTCTCTATTTTCCATGGTTGCTCCTCTCAGTTTCAGGACAGACTTTCAGCATCTCCAAACAAGCAGAGGTTGAAGTTACAGAAGAAGGAAAAGATCTACAGGAAGTAGGAGCTCTGCCCTCCCAGCACTGCCTCCAGCTGGAGTTACAGCCCATTCCAACACAAAGAAACACTGCTCCCAGTCACCAATAGCCTTCTCTGCCCTGAGGTTGTGACAGGGTTACCATTGAAGGGGAACTAATAGACAATACTTCCAAAAAGGCTTCCAAACCATCTGACTTTTTCTATTTTTTTAAATTACAAAGGTAGGACTTGGGTATCAAAACCTAAAAAGACTCAACATTTTTCAGCTGCTGCTCAGCTACTTATTTCTTACATATACCCGGGCAAGATCAGAACAGTTCCCTGCTTACAGGTTACTTACCACATATTTGATTTCTCACTAACCATTGTGACACTGATTTCTAGGGAAAAAGAAGGTACTGTCATGTGTGCACAGGCTGCTGGAAAACCCCAGCTAGCACAATCTTAGCTCTCCGCACCAGATTAAAAGAGGAAATGAGAAAGGAAGAGAAACAAGAAAGAGAGGACTAGGGCTACCTGCCATCTAGTTGACTAGAAAGGACAGCCAGCACGAGCCTCTGTGGAGGAAGGTCTCGAGGGTTTGCCAAAGCCTGAGACACTCACCTACTCTTCAGCCTGCTGAGGTTTTGCTGGCTACCTGCTATTTTTATTATTTCATACTCCAGAGGACCCCCTTGTAGCCCATTTGCCCTTGCAGTCCTTGAGGCTGCAGGATTTCTCCAAATATCCCACTTTATGTAATGTAATGTCAGATAAAACCTAGGGACCACCTGAGTCTGGACAGCCCCACAAAGCACCACAGACATCAGCAAAGGAGAACCTGCCAACCTCAAGCTGCAACAGGATCTACGTAACCACAGCAAGGAACCTGCTCCTGTCCTCACAACCAAGCATATTTGTAGACAAGGCCCATCTGCCTCAATGGCTTTGAATAACATCTTTCTCTGCAATTAGCCCCACTTGGTATGTGAAGCCACTGAACAGCAACTTCAGTGCCAAAACACCTTCCTATTAGATTAAGCATATGCTAGAAACCTGAACAAGTACTTCAAGTAATTGGAGCATTTGCTGATCAAGTATCCCATTACCAATTTCTGTACAAGATTACACGTGTGGGACCTAGACCCTAGATTGCCTTCGATGTGATCTGAGGTATAGTGGGAAAATAAACTTGTCATAGATCTACACCAATAAATAGGTAGTACATTGAGATAAAAAAAAACAATGAATAACACAGCAATTTGACTGTCATACATGTTGTCCTATGCACAGCTATCAGCAAGAGGGCAAACGCTTCTGCTGAATGGCAAATTTTGGCATTTCAGATGCCCAGTGCTTAACTGGGATGCTGAGACCAGCAATGGGAGCAAGCAGAGACACGTCAGGGAAAATGACTTCTCTCCCACATCAAGCAATGCCAGGAGAACAGTCAGAACTCTGTTTGTCAGCCTGCCAGGGGTAACTGCCTCCTCCAGCTTCAGGGAGGATATTTCATGCTTTTGTTTTCAAAGCCCCTATCATGAATAGCCCATAACAACTACATAGGAAAGGATCTTTGTGAGCTCTGCCCACAGGGAAGATGAGACAGATACTTTTGATAAGCACTTTGAGCAGCAGGTCACTTTGAAACCAATATACAAGGCCTAAAAAAGTAACACCAACTTACTCAAGTTGATAAATACCGAGGCTGTCAGCTAAGCAGGTGCAGGCTTGCACACAGGCAAGAAGTGGGTATTGTTATCTGAACTGATGATCTTTCTTGCCTGTGTGTTTTGTTGGATATGGCATTGTACAGACACACACAAACATTCTGCCTTTCCAGCAGTCCATTGTCTGCATGGTATGTAACATGGGTGTCCAACCTTTTGGCTTGTTCAAGCCACACTGAGTGAAAAGAAATTGCGTTGAGTCATATAGAAACTGTACAATATAGTTAAAGTATATAAGTAACAAAAGCTCTTTTTGTTGGTTTTGGGTTTGTTTTTTTTTTTTTTTTAATATATATTTTTTACTTTAAAAAAGGGGCAACAAAAACAAAACTAGCAGGTTGGGCACATATGGTATACACAGTATCTCCTCGTCCTGCCCCCAGCGTAGCCCTCCAAGGTACAAGTCTTCAGACACTTGTCTCTCCAAACATCTGATTTGTTTTTGTCTGTTTAAAAGTCCCAGAATTCATGCAAATACAGACAATTACTTCAGAAACGTCTTATCAGTTGTAAACGCAACTTGAAACAAAGTCAAACAAAGAATGAGGTGGGTAAGGCATCACTAAGACAAGTTTCACACCAAAAAAAATTATCCATCTGTTTCTTCTCCATGGCTTTCAGCACACAGTTGCACCTCATAAAGCAGCTCTTCCAAATTGTGCTCATTATCACACTACACAGAGACCCAGACTGTGTTGTCAGGATGGTATTTATGACACATGCTTATGTGAATCCAGATTAGCATTCTGCACAATGAAAAGGATGGCACCATCTTGTCTCCTCCTCTGTCTGGGTACTTAGTTTAATATCACAACCTGGTTTGATACAAGACTCGATGACATTATGGCTGAGTGAGATTTATGACTGGACACAGCAACTGAACTTGAAAGAAATCCTTCTCTGGGTGCAGCATCTCCACAGATATTAAAAATGGTAGATTCCCAGGCCTTTTCTTTCAGTAATCGCAGCAGTTAACTTTGTCAGCCACAACATGCTGAGTACGCTAGCACTGTCTACATTTACTTCCTGGAAATAGATGTTTGTCTTAGAATCATGGCATCATTTAGCTTGGAAAAGGCCTTTACATTCACCAAGTCTAAGAATCAACCTGACCTACCAAGTCCTGTCATGAAGCCACGTCTGTTAGTTCACATCTTTTAATTACCTCACTGACAGGGACTCCATCACTTCTCCCTGAGCAACCCATTCCACTTTAGCGTATTAACAAAATCTTAAACAACAGCTTAAACACTAAGAGCAAAATTAGGCTATGAAATCAAGGCTAAAATATTTCCGCTACATAAACTCCTAACAGATATAAATAATGAGGTTGTTAATCAGTTCTACTTTCACTGCCATAAAAAATTCAAAGATCAAGGGCTACAGCATACGTAATAAGTAAAGCCCTGGGAAAGCAAGGCATACTATACTTGTATATGCAAATTATAGCTGCTTGAGTTAGCTTGTGCGTTAATCATCTTCTTTGTGTGCTAGAACTGAACTCAGAGCACATCTCTAGTCTCACAGTACTTAGTATTCAATGACCTTCAACACAGAGCAATCCCTCTGCATTGCTGCAGAGATGAGCTGAGACGCTGGTTAGACTCATGTGCCCAGGACACTTCTTCATCCTTGTATACTGAGTGCCGCTCCACTAATCAAACCAAAACTTGGTTTGGACACTGTCTAACTATCCCCACACATTGTTTTCTGCTGACCACTTCCATCCAGTAAACCCCATCTCCACTATTTTCACCAAAACTGACTTGAAAAATTTGCTTGACTTATAAAAGAAAGTATGCAGCTTAAAATGAGAACTGTCAATTTTAAGACTTCCACAGACAAATCTCAAGAAACCCAAGTATGAAAATTGCAACTCATTATGTACAATGATAATAACCAATTCCGAGGTAGCCTTTCAATTTCTGCGATCTGACTCTTTCAGCCAACTTCACCCCTTCTCTGAAAGGCGTGGCTAAGGAAAACTTTGGGGATCCAAGTTTCTTGCCATTTGCTGTACAGAGGCCCAAACTAAGATCAACTCCTAGCTAAAATGCAGACATAATTAGAGGCAGAGAACAAAACAGGACTTTGCATGGAAATTTGATCTCAGCTTTATCGGTGGGGAAGCTAATGTCACTTAAGTCCTTTAATGATGTAAAGTGACTCTTCCTGGCATCTTCATTTCTCTGAACTTGCTGAGCTAACAGTGTGGCTTAATGAGCATTAAGCCATCTGACGAGAGCTGGAGAAGTGACAGTTCAGTATCTTCCACATTAAGCTCAATATATCATCTTATATCCAGAGGTGAGAAAACAGACAATCTTTACAAGCAACTTGAGAGTTACTCTATGAAGGCTGTGTCCGATTAACAGTGTGTCCTATTAACAGTGATGCACCACTAGGGTAGAGAGGGTGAGGTTAGGTAACTAGCTGTAGTATACTTTTTAATTCTGCTTTTAGGCTGTACCTAAAGCATGCGGAAAAGACAGGAAGCTAGATGAGGACACATCTTCCTGGGCTGTAAAACATTAAGCAGGAGCCCTAAAACATGGCATAAGTACAAAAATATATATTGTTTACAGGGACAATCTCCAGTGATTGCCTCTTTTCTATGTGGCTCTTTCCCCTAAATATTGACCAACAAATTACACCACTGCTGTTCTGCTTTAAAGAAAACGGGGAACAGATGAGCTGTTGCAAAAAGTGCCCAAACACACAGTAATCTCTCTCCCTTCCTTTCTGTGGATCTAGCCGAATATGTCAATTTGCTTTTCTTAATTGCTTTTTGTTTATTTCCCAAAACGTTTCTCCTTGTGAGAGCTGCTGACACTCTGCTTTCGTTTTTTGGAGGCTGCCTATTTTCTCAGATTTAACCCCTTCACACCACACTCTTTTGGCAGCCTGCAGCAGCAGATGGCAATGAGCTTCCATGACTCTAACAGATAGAAGGGCCTGCTCACTGCTGCTCCCACCTCTCTGTGACATGCCAAGGTGTGTCCGATATCCGCTACTCCCAACCCCCACTAATGTGGTTAGCATAACCAATGCTATATTAGAAGGCAAGGAGCCATAACGTGTAAGCAGGCTGATGGTTCTCTTTCCAGCACCAGGGTGCAGGGACACCCATTAACAGGCAAGATTCCAACTGGCTTTGTGATTAAGCCCATCAGCATTATCAGAGCTCAGGTGCTAGGTTGCCAGGATACAGTGGCACCTGTTATGGTGCAAGGAAGCATAACAGCACATGAAGTGTTGTCTATAAAAACCAAGCAGCAGCAGGTTCTGGAACTTAAATTAGAGCTGCTGCTGGAAGATAACTTACATAATCTCTCTGTGATCACGGACACCTCCACTGCAATTGCTTCCTCTGAGAACTGAGAGACTTACGCTGTTTTCTGTATGGAGTCTAGCTCATTATTCTATCACATGCTGATTATTAAGAATTTATTAAGAATTTGACCCAATCTGCAGAGAATCCAGATGATTTAAGAGTCTAGAATCATCACAGAATGGCTTGGGCTGGAAGGAAACCTAAGGATCATCAAGTTCCAAGCCCAACCTCCAGATCCGGCACTAGACCAAGTTGCCCAGGACCCCATCCAACTTGGCCTTGAACACCTCCAGGGACAGAGCATCCACAGCCTCTCTGAGCAGCCTGTTCCAGCACCTCACCACTCTCTCTGTGAAGAGCTTCCCCCTGAAATCCAATCTAAACCTTCCCTCCTTGAGCTTAAAACCATTCCCCCTTGTCCTATCACTATTTACCTAAGTAAAAAGTTGATTCTCCTTCTTTTTATAATCCCATTTTAAATACTGGAAGGCTAGGTAACTAAGAATTCCAGAAAATAAGAAAGCTATAGTAAAGAGTAGAAAAACCTATGTAACAATAAGTTATGCCAACTGCTAGAAATTGTAGAAAACAAATTACACTGATTCTTATTACAGACTAATTACCTCAGAGCTCTAATTATAGCACAGCCCCACGGCCAGTCTTTCTTATGCCACAGGGCCCTAGAAGAACCTGCCTGTCTCCATAGACTTGAGTGACACATAGCCAATGTCTAATGAATTGGTGGCTTCTGCCACCAATGGTCTTGGCAATCCTTAGCATCCCTGCCTCCCTGTAACAACTTCTTACAACTTGCAGCTTCAGTGGCAGGGCTGTCACTGCATCAGAGAGGGACAATACCATCTTACGTTAGTTGAAATGCTTTCCTCCATTTGCCAGGGGAGGCAGGAGAGATTGTAAAGATCCAGAGTATGAATCCTCAGTGATAAGGAGGAAGACAGGCAGTAAGAGTAGGAAACTTCAAACATACAAATGACTTACTAGGCCAAGCCAGCACACTGTGTGACATATGCTGGAGGGAAGTCTGAAAGCCATTTCCTCTAAGATCCAGGAGGCTGGACTCACAATCTAGAAATGGACCGCCTAGACTTGAGATTGCTGTTAGACAGGATCAACTAGAAACACTGTTCACATGGTCTCCATAGGAAAACACTGTGGACAATAGCTGCATCATTGACAAATAACAATTAAGCATTTGATTTGTGCAGATGTAAGCACTTAAGCATCATACAGCTTGCCTGTGCATGAGGAAATGAGGTTGGCTGTCCCAGAAGTTAATCACAGCCTCCTTCCTACAAAAAGGTGTCAGTCTCTTTTCCTCAGGTAGTAAGTGACAGAATATGAAGAAATGATCCCAAGTTGGGCTGAGTGAGGTTCAGATTGGATGGCAGGAAGAATTTCTTCACAGAAAAGGAGGTCGAGCATTGGAACAGGCTGCCCAGGTCAGTAAAAGGATCTGCATCCATGTAGTTTTATTTAAGAGCTGCACTTACATGGCACTGAGGGACATGGTTTGGCAGTGGGACTCAGTGGGGCAGGTTGACGACTGGACTTGGTGATCTTGAAGGTCTTTTCCAACCTAAATTAGGTCTATGATAGGTACAGACCTGCACTACCATGGAAGAAAGCTGGGAGCATCTTCATGTCTTTCGCATCCCTGGGAGATGCATGAACATGGACAAGAAGGAAACACTCCGTCACTGTAACAGTGCTGATGCTTGCCTAGACTGCTGCAAAGCTTTGAATTACGTCTGATCTTACTCCCTGCTGACAAACCCTGCTCCCTGTCTGCTTAGTGGGAACACAGGGAGGCAGCTGGTGTCCCTGCCCAACCTGGTTCTGAGGGGGCAGGCAGTGCCAACACACAGGAACGCATCAATAACTAGGAAAAGATGGAAGGCACTTAAGGAAGATAGTAATTACATGGCCACCATTTTTCTGGCAATAACTGAAGTGTGAGTAAAGAAAACACAAAGGTTTGGTTTTGCAGTTGTTGATAAGCAACAGCACTTTTTGTCATTGATGAATCTTAGAGAGAAAGAATGCAAGGAAATTCTACTGCTGCTTTAAGAACATGCTAACTACTTGAGTTCCTGTTAGAGGAGCAAGCTGTGCCTGCAAAGTGTGCCCGGATGGCTGAGAGCAGAATGCAGTATATAACAAAAAGTCTTTTCTTAGTTTTAATGCTGATGAATTAAGCAACAGACAGTATTGTAAGTAGTCCCTCCAGACTGAGTGATATTTACACAAGAAAGAACAAGGACTTCTTCATTAGTTATACATGGTTTTCATATAATTGATTTTTCATTTTGCTGTAAGCCCTGACAAGGCTTTAGATTAAAAAGGTATTATTGGCTGCTACTACTAATTAGCAACATGCAAGCACCTTTAATGGCCTGATTCTCGAAACTCTGAGGCCCACAAGTAATGAGATTTTAATGAGACTGTACTCAAAAATGAAATTAAGGAGGTGTGCTTGTCTTTGCAGAATTGCATCACAGAAGAGCCGAGAGCATCCTTTCATTGGAAAAAAATAGCTAGATTACTTAACAGCAGTAGTTTCTTTATCCAAAACCTTGGAGATACTGTTACTAAAAATAGTAAAAAAATCCAGCTATAAAATCAATTACGAAAGACCTGTAGTCCAGTAAACTTTACTTTCAAAAATGAGAAGGTTTACAAGAGGGCAATTCTCGAGTACAGAGCCCTAGATTTGCTAATTCCCAC
The DNA here is from genome assembly GCA_016647715.1 of Pavo muticus. Lineage (NCBI taxonomy): Eukaryota > Metazoa > Chordata > Aves > Galliformes > Phasianidae > Pavo > Pavo muticus. The sequence continues at coordinate 1,903,635 of JACDJE010000062.1, forward strand.
AGTTTTATTTCTATTGTCATAGTCTTCGGGGCAGGACGTGTTTGGAAGAGTTTATCCTGTTCTCAGCTGACTGTCTCAGACCAGTCAGATGAACTGCGTGCAGAAAACATTTGTCCCACTGAGTGCAGAGATAATCTTGAGAAAGAGGACAATCCAGAGAACAATTTGTCCCATATTACAAGCAGCATATAAATTAGGGGAATTAATTGCACTCTGGAAGAACCAGCATCTATTCCCCCTCCTGGGGAAAAGGATCTACACAGGATGCTTCAGATCAGCTGAAGCTGGAGACATTAATCCCCCTGTAGAATTTGTGCGGGTATCAGCCCCCAGAGCAAAGCTTGAGAGTTTTCTCTTTCATTGCAAAAAGAGAAAGAGGTTTCAAAGGGGAAGGTTGCAAAGCATAAAGATGGAGAGCTCTCCAACTCCCCAGTGTTTCAAGGCCAGTTTGGGAATTTTTCTCAGTGGAAGAATTTTAAGTGCTTGATGACATTGCAACACACTGTCACACACCTATTGATTATTTTCTCCTCTTCATTTTCCACAAGGGCATCTTGGTGCAACAAGGGCCAAATGAATCCCTTGTACCAACGTGTTACCAGAGGTAAGTTTGGTCTTATACCTTTTCTTGCTAAAAGCATAAGTAGCCTGTGTAGAATTCCTTTGCTGTTTCTGACCCTTCAGATGTGCTAATAGCTCTACCACCATTTGCTGATCCAGTCCTAACTAGATAAGCACTGGCTCAGGGCAGGGACTGTTTGGATAAGATTACTGTTCTGGCTGGGATTCTAGATGCTATTAGCTTACACACCATTACTGCAATATCATGCAAGATGAGAAACATCAAATTCAACACAGAACATTAAACTGAATAGCCAGCTTCAGTATGCATCTGAACCACAGGAAAAGGAAAAACATCACTGGCAAGCACAATGTTGCTTGGCGCATTCTAGCCAATCACTGCTTCAGTTCTAATCCTCGCTGATCGGTGCCCTCCTCTCATCTTGAGATGTTACAATCCATGTTGCATCCATCAGATACCATCAGCACATCTCCCAAGTTACTAGTTTCCTGCAGAAAAGCTGTTTTGGTGGGCTACATTTATACATATAATTTATTCCTTAAAATAATGCAAGACCTCCTATGACAATGCTTCCTCTCCCATACAGTTCTACAGTATTTGCTAGTTCCAGCTTTGTGAAGTATCTACCACAGTACAGCATGTTCCGTAGAGCAGTGTGTGGTATCAACTGCAGACGACAAAGAAGAGCACACAAGAATTTACTGAATAGGTCACAGATATCATAAGACTCTGCTCTTGTCAAACTCTTTCCAGTGTCCTTCTCTGGGCTCTGAGGGACCTTGGAAAGGGTCTTTATTAGTCCACTGCTAATGGCACATGGAGCTAGGTGACTGCATGTTGGACTGGAGAACAAAGAGAGATCAGATAATTCTAACACCATCTCTGTGTTTCTGACAAGAAAAGTTCCTGGGAAACAATTCCAAAATTCTTTCAAGAAGCATCACACTCAGGACAGAGTGGAAAACCTACTGGGGGGGGGAGGGCAGCAATGTTGTACCCTGTTGTAAACATTTTCGTACACCGCCCTCTCAGAAGTGACAGAGGTCACGGTAGGACTCTGATCCATGCACACTTTTGGATAAAACAGATGACCTCATTTGTACAGGAAGGAAAGTGGTACTGGAACGCAGCTTTTTATTTTATTTCTATATTACAAGATGCTCTTAGTCTACCAAGTCTGATCAGGTGGTCTAAGCTCAGCAAATAAAGGCCAGAAACTCTTCAGACTCCTCTCTGTAGAGTCTACAGTCAATAAAAGCTTAGCACAAAATTATCTATAAGGCAATAGCTACAATGAAAGCTAAAAAATCAAGAGCCAACAAGCAGCTTAATTCTCACTGTGCATCAAAGATCCACACAGCCACAACCTGATATGTTCAGTTATGTTAAAAGCGTGCTGGTAGGAGGCCATTAGCAACAGCAGACTTAGACCCACCTCAACCAGTACCATAAGCTGCAGAAATCTAGCTGAAGACTTACCCCTGCGAAGAACCCTAATAAGGGTTAAGCCATGCAAGCAGGCATTGCATGCAATGGCACAGGAGCTTTGTCCATTTTGGCTTCTTCTTACCAAGGCTTTCTAACCAGGGCAGGGTAGACTGCAGAGACGTGAAGCCACCAGCAGCAATCTGGGCAACATTTAGATAATACTCAAACCAATGTCATGCTCTTAGACAGGTCTCCAGCTGAGATAGCTGCAGCAGAGGGGTGGCAGATGGATCTGCTCTGGTAGGATGTCCCTTTGCATTAGTAAAAGAGTATGCAGAGTGATGTGTCTCATCAGACAGTTGTCCATCTTTCCCCAAGCACAGAGGAGTGCCGTGCTCAGGTCCGCAGCAGCAATCAGTAGGTAGCAATCAGTAGGTGAGGAATAAACAGGGGTAACAAGCATGAATTCTTCCCCCAGAACTGATAGGAGCATGACAGTTATGCCAGGCAAAGTACAGAAGCAATGTTCCAAGCCAGATGCCATTCTTCCCCCAAAAAATGCTACACTTCCATTCAAGAAAAACCAAAAAACCAACCCCTCTGTCTACTAACATAACTCTCAAAATGGACAATCACAGCAGACTGAACACAGAGAAGGTAGTGAACTACATTATAAAGACTGGATAATGAAGCTACTCTGGAAAAGCATAAGATGCTTGTTCAGCCCACAACTGCTTGGATTAGTGGCCAGGAAGTCAAATCAGTCACCTAATCATTGTTGGCTGCCCCTTTTCACATCTGCAGCTTGTCAAAAGCACTTTAGAGGGTACCAAGCCCCAGAACCATGTGACGTAAGCAAGCTGTGTCTAGGCATGCAAGCCAACTGTATCTTCTGCTAGTATATGGTGCCAGCTGCCAGTCTTTCTGGCCCCTCAGAATAAAAAAAACAACCTAGATTACCCCTGGAGGACTGAGCTTCTGCCATTCTTGGCATCATCAAACACCAGATCTCCTTTGAATTTGATCTAAGCCAGCAATGGATTGGGGCCTTCTGGAGCCAGATACCATCTGTCAAGCTTATCAGTGTGGTTTAAAATCACAATTAGCAGAGCAGAACGACTCCAGCTGTCAGTTGGAGCACTCCCATGACAACCAGCCTTGGCTGGTGGCCTCCTATCAGATCATTTTGCTGAGGAACTCACCAGAAGGAGTTGGTGTTGATGATCAAAGCCACTACAATGCCCTCAGTTGCTGGGCTTTACGTCCTAATTTGCAAAGTGCGTCACACTCATTTGCTGGGATCCCTGCTCCCTGCACAGTGCTGACATGAAGGGTCAAGACCACGCTCTCGTGATACGCACCTTCCCAGATGCCAGCGAGAGAACCAACCGCCTGCCCTTTCATTACCAGCAGAAACTATGTTGCCAGAAATAGTAGAACAACGTGACCTAACTTTTAGCTTGATTTCCATTGCAGATGTCTGTCCAACTGTCCTTTTGCCCCTCAGACTCTCAGTTCTTTCCCACTTTGGCCTTTCAGCACTGACAGAGGCTTGGCAGTAACAAGTACTCTACAGCTAGTGAAAAAAAAAAAAAATCAGTATCTGGGTGATGGAGAGAGGTTCAAAAGTACTAATGGAAAAGCAGACTAGATTCAACCTCTTCTTGCTCAAAGCAGCAGTGTATGGTTGGCTGGTTAGCAGGTAGCTGCCACTCAGCCAGCCTGCTTGTGCAGCTTTCTGTCATTCACACAAAGGGCCACTGGTCCCAGCCCAAAAAGCAAAGGATGTGTGACAGCACTGAACAGGGCCACATAAGAGGCAACGGAAGAAGGGAATAAAGGAAAGGTGAAGATGCTAGAATATCCTCTGGGGAGAAAGAAAGCAAGTTGGATAGGAGAAAAAAAAAACTGATACACAGAGCAGTGCAGCCTTGGAACAGGGACCCAGGAAAATGGTGGCATCTCCATCCTTGGAGTTTTGCAGCACTTTACTGGAAAGGACTTCAGCAATCTTTGAAGGTAGTTGTTGGTTTGAAACAGAGCGATTAGACTAGAAATCCCCAAAGGTTACCTCACACATATATTACTGTGACATTTTTAAGTAGCTTGTGTGCTTCTTTATTCCTTACTCTAATTTTCAGAGCAGATTCTGTTTTGAAGCAGCCTGCCTGACACTCCAGATTTCATACCTCCTTTTCAAGCAAATTTAAAGGAAGAGTTGAAGTTCCAAGAAATGGAGATCCTTTTAAATCACATCAGTAGGCAGCTGAATAAGAGTAAAATCTAAATGAATGCTTAACACTAAGGCAACCATGAACCATGAGTTCAGCATTAATATTAGACATAAGAGAAGTTACAGCAAGAAAAGGAGCCCCAATTAAAGAAGGAAATCTTACTGAGAGTTTGCACCTCTTCACACATGGACAATGCTCACAGAGCCCCGTGACACCACACTCCATAAAGATGTCGTACACATTGCCTTCAACTGGGTAGACACAGCTCCTCCTTACAACTGCCGAGTCAAGACACCATGGTGTGAGCTGCTTCATTTTCTCAGCAGAAGCATTAATTCTAATTGCCATTATTAATTTACTCCATGCTCAGTGAATGCATATAGTGCCTTTTCTCAACAGTAAATTCCTGATGCAGAAGAAAATAAGTCCCCACATATTTTACAGTGGGCAAAAGTTGTTTTGAATACCATCTCCACAGTGTTCTCTTAAATTAAAGAGACAATACAGAAAATGCAAATCAAATTGTCCTGAGCACCTACCTTTTTCATATAGATTTGCATTTATTTGCAGAACTTTGAGCTGGGCTTTTATTATACAGAGATTTCAAACTGTGCTTGTCACAAGAACACAAACCCTGCATTTTAAATGTCAACCAGGAATTTTAGCAATCAACTGGGAAAGGGCCATAGATTAAAACGTCATCATAGTCTGAGAGTAGCAAAATATGTCTATTAGGAAAAGGGGAAGAAAAAGAGAGGAGAGAGAAAAAAAACTAGTCCTACATCTGGCTCTGAAAAGTCACATTTGAAGCTCATTGTCAGAATGTATAAATTTCAGTTGAAGAATACACAGCAATGCTTGAACAAGATGTAGCTCGCAAGAGACCTTACTCCTTTCCCCATTTCAGATCTTTCTCTTCCCTGAATCTCTGACCAGAGCTACTCTAGAGTCCAGTCAGTTCCAGAATTGCCACAATCTGCCATGAAAGGGCCCAGCCTTCAGCTGGCAAGGACACTGATGCTGTCAAAAGTAGCAAACTCCCACCCTGACTGCAACATTAGCAGCAAAGCAAGGCTCCAATTGACTTTTTAATGGTGTCCATCTGTAATGCTGTGCAGCGACCTTAAATGTCCCCAGTCCAGACTGCTGGCTCTGTGTGACTTGTTTGCTCTACCATTTGGGACTGCTGAGCAAGATCTAAAAGGTGCCACTGCAGACCATATGCTGCAAATACACTATTCTGCACCACCTGATAGCTGCTTTTCTATTGGTGAACCAGACTGCATTCAAGGCTTTCAGAAACCCACGTTCAGCAAAGACACATAGGAGAGCAGGAGGAACATCAAGATTATAGTCATGCTACCTGGCATCTGCACAGATCATTTCCCAGTGCTACAATAATCATTCTAATCAAAAGTGATTGCCAGTATACAATTTTAGTTTCAAATGAGAATTGCTGTATCAAAGTTGAATCTCGTTCTCGCATTTGATTTTGTTGGCTCAGCACCAAGACTGGGCAGGATCCAAAAATGAGAGTTGAATCTGTAGCCAGAGCTTGCATCACACACTTGTAGTCAGATGAAAGACACCCATCTAACTTTTATGATTACAGAGTAGACATGAGGAAGACAGATGTGCACCTAACATCTCAGTTTCAGGAATCAGAGGCACCAGTGAGAAATACAGCTTTTGTTTTTTCTTCATTAACCAGATCAGCATGGATAATGGAGGATTATGACAAGTGAGAAACAATTAACTTCTAGTCAGGGGAAGCTGCTAGAGGTAACGGAGAAGTAATCAATGACATGGTGGTACACACTACTACGGGAAGACAAGAGTCTATAATTTCTTTTGTCAAGGGCACTGGATATGGATCCATATCAAGAAGTTCCTGAAGAAACATTCCCGCTCTTTCTGAAGGAAGTGATGGGTCTCCAGAGATGGCCTCAACCTGCTGAGGGTTTATCTCAATTCATATTGCAGTTGCTGTGTGCCAAGTGGGATGCACATGGTAATGTCCTGGGGGACATGTAATGGTCCCCTCAGGCACTGTACTTTCTAACCCTGCTTTCTGTAGGATGTGAGAAAAATATTGATTCCGCTACTGTGATTCCAGTATAACCCCATCAACCATGTGGTTATCTACTCCTTGGGAAAAATTCTGGGAGTTGAACAGCACCGTAAGATGACCGGGATGTAGCAAAAGGAGATCCTGCCATTGCTCGAAGAACTTAATATCCCCCACAGGGTAACTGACATCTGTTCCTGGTCCTCAGAAGTTCAAGAACTTCCTTTCAGCTTCCAGCCAAAGTTTATCTATGACCAGCCTTGCTAGAGATATACAAGCAGTTAGATGCATTTAGGGGCTGATCACAGAATCTTACAAATCCTTGTCTCTTCCAGCAGAGCTAGCTCATTCAATTCACAGAAAACCTATTGGTTCGACCCCCAGAATCACCTGTAGAAACTGCAAGCAATGCTGAGTGGGGACAGAGCTGAAGCCAAAGCCTGTCTCATGACTAAGCGTATCAAAATCCAAGTCTTGACGAATGTCAAGGTAGTAAAAAAAAAAAGTGTAATTTTAGGAAAACAAACATTTTAAGAAAAAAACTGCTGTCCTTCGTGAATTTCTGATGATATAAAGGATTCTAGAGGATTGCTACAGAGGGAAGTGAGGTCCTACTGCTTCTTCAGTCTGTAAAAGCTGAAGAATCCAGGACACTTATTGCCTTGTGCTCCCAAGTTCAGTATCATTTAAGAACAATCTAATGAAAACATCCTCACTTCTCTAAATGCTGCCATCTCCCAGTCATCTTTCTCTCCTACTAAAGATCCTTAAACCAAACAAAAAGAACAAAAAATCTTCAGTTTGCTTTAAAAGGGAATAACATCTGTAAAGGTTTTGGATTTCCTTGCACAAGAGAAATGTCGGCTTTCAACCAGCCCTGCTCTTTCCCCTCTTTAACAGCAGCTGTGAAGTCTCATCCTGCAGAAGTACTGCAGGTGCTGGAGAGCCACAAAACCTGTTTGCATACACAGTGGTCAGAATTGAGCATTTATTCTTGAAATCTGCCATCTCAAACTTTGAATGCAGTGTCTGCACATACAGCAAGATGTCCTCTGGGCCTAAGTCCAAACTCAATTCTGTCTGACATCCATCTAGTGTCACCCACTGCAATGTTATAATGGATCTCTGCTCACCATGGATTCTAGTTATCCTTGTTTTTATTTCCCTAACTTGCATTTCCAGGTCTCTAATTACATTTTCCTCCAAAATACGTTCTGAAATCTTAACTGCCACTAAGGTCACACTCAGAGGTCTGTGGCTCTCCAGAGAATTCTTCAGCCTCCTTCTGCTTAAATTTAAATATCTTTTCAGCAATTCTCAAGGCAAATAGAGAAATTTGTTAAAAATAAAAATCTGATTCTGTGTTGGCAGTTTCATGACCCAGATTTTCAGGGTTTTTACAAAGCAAGTCAGCTCACCCTTTACCTTCAGTCAGCGTACATTGAAATCCCAAAGTCTGATTCCCTCCTCCAGCACGGGCATTTACTTTGTGCCAATTCATTATCATTTAAAATATTTGCTTTAGTTCAACATCATTATTAAAAAAACTGAGGCAGAATATCAGGCAACCAGAAATTTATCTCCTGCCTCAATAGAATCACTATCTCTGTTCTCCTTTTATTTAGGAAAGGGTGAAGCTTAGACTGCCGGCATCAATCTTTTCTCAAGGTCTAACCCAGAATGACTCTTGGCAGTCCCCTGTACTTCCTGATGTTTCATCTGTGAACTCACCAATTAGTCTGTAACCTCAGTGCTTGCTTATTCCTTGTATGTCTCAAGACAGACAGCGATGTTCTTCCCTGAACAGTTCTCCCTTTCCCCGGGACACAAATTCCTAAGCATTGTCTCCTGCTCCCAAGCTTTCACCTCCTTGTGCTCCTTCTTCCTTCTAAATTAAGCTAGATTAACCCATGATTACACTTTAAAAGGTTATTTATTTCTTCTGATCAAGAGCTTTTTCTTTCTTTTGCTTTTAAAAAAAATAAAAGCTTCACTCCCTTCTCAAATGCTACTGAGATAGCTTCATTTCTCATCCTTTTATTGAAGATTTGACAAAGAAATCGATGAGCTGTCACAAATAGTATTATTTGTGTCCTACCACTGTTAGCATCTGTTGTTCTCCAGACTATTGCCAGCCACTTAAAATCTCCAAAAATACTCAGAGATTTTGTGTAATATTATTGCACATGTTGGTTCAAATCCAAACCTGACCCTGGGAGGCCCAAAGCAGACCTTCCTACATCCCCATCACTCTAATGTAGATAAAATGTCTTATCTACATTACACCTTGCTAGCACTAACCAAAGTGCTGATGCTAACGCAAAGCCTTACCCACGCTGCATTTTCTGGACAGCACATGCCACTCAGGACTGCATTTTCTAGAGATGTCTTCGTCCGCTATCTAATGCATCTAGCATTAGTTACTCTGGTTCTTCTGTTCAGCTGTTAGACAACATTTTTCTGGGCAAGAATAACAGTCTGAAAACCATCACTTGGGCATAATTATATTCCCATTCAGGGCCAAGAAGTAGTAGCTTGATATCCAAGACAATGTTGTCACCCACTGTGGTTATGACAGCAGCAGCCCTATTGCTTGCCCTACAGTTTCTGGTATAGGCACTTCACAGCCTGCGGCAACGTTCAGATCTTGTGGGCACAGCACTGATGCTGCAGGTGGACAGAGGCCGCATTGCCACTGTAATTCAGCATCAGGAGTAGGCCACAGCCAGGTAGGTGCCATTCTAACTTAAATCTGCTGAATAAATTAATCTTTGGGGGTCAGTACAAAGATCAGCAAGGATCAGTGCTGTGCTAAACTGCAGCTATACAAATTTCACTTTGACTCCAAAGGTTGCAATATAGCTTATTTACGTCTCCTGATTACATTTTTATATGTGAAGTAATAATAAATTAAGCATTAAAGATTTATGAAAGGACACATTAGTAGTTATCCACTCAACTCCATGCCATCAATTAAAGATTTTTCATCATTAACCTGTCCTTTAACATCAAATCTCAAGCAAATTCACCCATTACTTTTACATTTACTTAGATAACAATATTAATTTCTTTTAAATTGAAAATCATTTTGCTTTTCAACTTTCCACTCAAATTATAAAATCCCTGAAGGCACTTGTTTATCTTTTTTTCCTGAATATGTTACTCACATTTGCTTAATAAACGATTTTAAATGTGTTGAGCTGCAGCATAGCTACAAGAATCAAAAATTAATTACTTTAAAATTCTAAGGAATGTTTCTTCTAAAATTCCTAATTGGATACACTGCCCCAAATTTCACCTTTACATATTTTCAGCACAAGAACTCCTGATTTTCCAGATCGCATACGTTATAATGTGCGGTCTTTCCAGTGATGTAGTTTTGGCCAAGAAAGCTGATGGTGGAACAGGCATCTAATCATGTTTTTCAAAGAACCACTTTAAAAATCCATGGAGTCTCCCTTCTGCTAATAAGGCTGGATCGGAAAGATAAGCATCACCAGCCAGAGGGACTTATTCCATCTTGAGCTGGTTAGTCATGGGGTAGACGTACCTGCCTGCAAACACGTTATTTCAGGTTATAATCAAATCTCTATGAACTCCAACAGAGTGACTCTTTTCTCTGCCTTTTTTTCCTCTGATTTTATTTCAGAAACAAAATTTTTTAAAGAAAAATCTAAGCCCTTAGTGTAACAAAATCACAGCTCTGTTAAATAAGCTAAGCACATTTTAGCTGCTATTTAGCTACGTATTATCATAACCTCATTAGAGCCGTCTTTGTAATTTTAGTGATGTTGCCAGCCTAACCTTCCAACTGTATCTGAAATTAAACTACAAACAGTGATTTGGAAAGCATTCCTTGCTCCACGCAGTCTTAAAAAGTGGATGTTGCCTGCCCTTATTACAAGAACAAGCCTCAGATTCAAGGTAAAAAAATAAAGTCTTCAATGAGAGGCTCACTCACCTGCAGACAGGGCTTCAGAACAAAAGGAAAGCCAATACAGGTCATCTTCCAGCCCATTCCCAGGAACAGGCAAGCTTTTTAGGTTAGTGTGTGGAACTTGTACCATGCAAGCCCATGTCTCATGGTTTATTTTGCCATAAGCCAATCGGATATGACATAGGATTACAATTTAGCAAATTTATGTTTATACAAGCCACATTAACACCTCTATTTCTTTCCACATTCACCTCTAATTATTTCCAAATAGTCATTTTTGTCAAGCTCTTCATGGTCGTGAGGGTGCAGCTGTCTCATGCTGTTACTAACTCCTAGTCAAAGCAGTAAGACCAGTACAAAATGAGATCTTTTCCCTTCCCCTTGAGCAAAGAGTGCTCTTCAAGGGAAATTGTGAGTAAAAAATAGACTGATGGAACCAATAACTTTTTAATTATCATAGATAACAAATACCACAAGTTCTTCATAAAAAGTCACATCCATTGTCAACCGCCCTCCCTAATGTAAGCACAAGAGAACGGACTCTGCAATGAACTCTCGCCTTCCCAAGGCACCAAGCACTACTCCCCTCATCTCATGCTCATTGCTACCCAAAATACCTTTATCTTCAACTGCTCTTCAGCCTGAGACAAGGAAAGATCTGCGCTTGGGCAGAGCAAGTCAGAGAGGCCTTGAGGACAGGAGAAAACTTGCGGCATGCAGGCACCTGCATCCAAACATCAGCCTTGTTGCTGGATTAGTCTCAACTAATTAACCAGCCTCTTGAACTTCCCTCTCAATAAAATCTGGCACAAATATTTTGCTTTGTTTTACTCTAGGACATTAAAAGATGCTATTAAGTTCTGGCTCTATAGTCTACATTAAAAAAAAATAGACAAAATCCCAGTGCTTGAAGTCAACAGGAAGCCTGTCAGTTCTTGTCAGAAGTTAATATAAAATGACTCTTTCAGGTTTCAAAATCTGAAGTGATATTGAAGCGTAAGTGAAAGAGTGACAGTATCCACAGGAGGAGAAAAAAAGCAACAACAAAACCAGCCAGTTTGGGCAGTAAGAATTGACACAATGTTCCTATGTGACAGCAAAAGAAAATCAGTTTTTATGAAACTCAACTGCAGCTTCCTCATTCCAATGCAGGGCATCTCCGTACAGCCCCTGATGAGAAGTGCCTGGTCCACTGCCTGCACCAGATACAGTAGTGCTCAACTGAGCAGTCTCATCAAATAGTCTCCTAGCTCCTTAGTTATGATAGTTTACCTTCCGGAAGAGTGCAGTTAAGCCTTACATTCCCTTTTACAGAAATTTCATCATAGATTAGGACACCTGTAATGGTCAGTAGTTGTAGACAGCAGCCAGCTTGAATCACTCAGAGCTCTCCGGAAATTAACTGCATGGTTGAACCTGGCCCTAAATCTCACATGCTAAAACAGCTTCTTATAAAACAGTACATGAAACAGCCAAAGTTTTAGAAGAGCACGAGCAAATAAACAAAAAGTAGAGAAATGAAAGGAGCAAGTACACACCCAAGATATGGCCCAATATATATTCGCTTGTAAAAAAAAAAAAAAACAACTGATGTTTTAAGAGCACACAGGATCTTTTTCAGAGAGCTCGCATTGCTTTTCAGTTCAACAAGACTGAGAGATGTTGCTCTAAACAAATCTTATTTATAGTGTCTGATGTCAGGGTAAAGAAAGCATAACAGATGCATACAATATGCTCCTCAACCACCCTTTAAGCCACAGCTCCTACAGCGCAAATTTCATATGAACTTCCCATGGTGACATGCAGTTCCCCATTCAGATGCATAGGGGAGAGTTAAAAAAAAATCCCCTTTCAGTCTTACTGGATGACCACTGGTTTGGAAAACAACCTCCTGAAGACCTGCTGCTTCATGCAATAAGAATCACAAATTATTAAGAGGCTTCTCTCATCTCACTCACCAGTACTCTGTTTTACCTCTGCTGCTTTTCAATCTCTCACAATGACAGCAATTTCACCGGTAATATTCCCTCACTTAAAAATTGTTTCTCTCTTGCCTGATGCTGCAAAATACTCATAACCCGGAGAGAGGGTATGGACTAAGAGCACAGGAGAAACAGCAATACTGTGAGCATGCAAGTCGTCAGCATTACCTTTTCAAACCTATGTCTACTCCTATAGGCACGAGATTCCCAGTGGGATTTTCAACAGTTCTGAAGTCGTCTCAAGATGCTTGCTTACATTTTTAAACATCTAAATACCTCTGGAAATCCAAGCTGTGTGTCCTAAGTGCCATTATGAGTACAACAGAATATAATAATTTTAAATCTAAATCTCCTTACACGTGGAACAGATGTTTGGAAAAGTTTCACTTCAAATCAACCACAGTCCTCTAATGGTTCAGGCAAGTTCTGCATTGTTTTGAAAATGCCAGTGCATTTCCTATTATCTCCCTCCAGTGCCTAATGCATTTGCTGCACAGCCCCTCAAACCAAAGAAGTGTTAATAATATACTGATTGGCTGGTTTCAGTTCTGTTATGTTGCTTCTCTGAACTGGAACTTAGCAACCTGTTACTGTGAATCAGACACATAAGTAGAGACAGCCCTTTCCTCAAAAAGGATACTACCTTAACAGAAATGAAGGAAAAGGAACACTGCAACAGCAAAAGTCTTCCCCTATTATTTTATACTACATGTCAGTAAATGGTAAGTAGACACAATCTATGATGATTAGACAACATTCAAATTGCTATAGGGATCAAAATAACAATTACTTAAATCCATGTTTTATCTTCTGTATGTCACTCTCTCCTCTGTGTCTCAAATGTCTGTAATGTTTGCTCAACATTTATTAACCTACAAGGGTTATACAATGGTCATTGACACTACAGATCAACAGAGGGATACTGATGCACAGAGGAATTACAAACTGATCCAGATAGATATTTAAATTTCCAGCCTCTATTAAAACAGATGGCAATAGGAGGCTGGATAGGATCCTCAGGAGCAGATCTAAATGAGCTTATTCATTCACAAGGAGCAATATAGCTAATGCCCCACATCTCAGCCAGCAAACAGCGTACCCAAATGCTAAAATCCTATCCTTAAAAGGCTCCTTCCAAGTGCACTCATCCTGTGAAAATGACTCAAGTGCAAAGCACACGCTTGAAGTATTTCTTCACCCAGAAACCATCAACTGATCCAACATAAAGCCAAATCTACAGAAAGGTTCCTAATGAACCAATGGATGCAATATTTAGCCCAGTGTAAGGCAAACGGAAATATACAGATGTCTGATGCTTAAAGCATCAGAATTTTTCTAGAGCAGAGTTCTCAAGCTATGCCCTTCCTCTTCCACTTCTTGGGCACGCCAAGTGCAAGGGACTCAGAAGTATGGCAGAGAGCATCCCTTAAGGCTGAGAGATCACTTTACAAGCCTAACTTCACAGCCAAGAAAAGGCAGAAGGAGGCAATAAACCCTCCAAGTTCTGCCTCACCACAAGCTCTTAGAGAACAGAGCTCTCCAAGACTCTTAAGGATTGCAATGGTCAAAGCAGATATGCATGACATCTCCTCAGTGTCTCCTAACTGCATATTCAGGTAGAAAAGAGAACCTATGCTACAGGCAAAGCATGACATATCAAGTACCTGCCCAGAAGACGATAAAAAACATGTAACACTTGGAGCAAGGGGTTGAAACTTGGACTCTCTACCCTCTCCCTGACTACTGTTACAAAACTCCTCTGAATGTCAGGTGGGTCATTGTATTGCCTTGCGCAAACTTGTCCTCCTTGCAAGACTACAAGCAAGGATGTTGTCATGATCTGAAAGTGCAGATCCAAAGCTCAGAAGGCTTTGCAGATATCATGCACAAAAATAATGCTGGTTTGGCCTTACTCAAACTCTGATTTTGCTGGAATCATGCCTGATCTGAAGTAACAGTATGGAAGTCCTAACAATCTTACTACCCCAAGCCGTGCGGCAGGAGCTGAGAGCCAGGTGTGTTGCCCCTTCACTGTTGAGCACCTCCCTTCCAGCCTGGACAATCAGACTTGAAAGCTGCTCTTGCAAGAGGGGGGACTTAAATACACATACCAGGAACAGGTTTCCTCAACCATGGCTAGGCTGTACCCAGCTCCCATTTGTCTACTTATGCCATATGTAGCTTTCAAGCAGGTACTCATCCCTTGCCAGTCAGCCCTAACTAGCTTTTATATTATTAACATTAACAGAACTTCCCACTAGGTTCCTGGTTTCTCATCTACGTCTTGGACAAGGCTTAGCTATAATTATCAATTAATAATTAAGAACAAATAAAAAATGGTTGAAGATAACCTGTATGGTTTGTCTGACCTGGCATCTTCCTCTCAGAGATGTGCCAAATTCCCCTAGCAAGAAATATCCCATCCTTTCTTATCCATTGCACCCATCCTCCCTGTTCTCCAACTACACAGGCTGTCCTGAAAGAGAAGCGTTCCAGCTACCAAACACTGAATGGATACAAAAAGCCCTCAGTGGGTGATGGTTTCACCTGCACCCAAGATTAATGCCAGGAATCAAATGCATAATCAGTACACTGAAATCTCCCCAGAGAATTAAAGCTAAGTTTATAGGTATGTCTCTGGAAATAAATGAGAGATCCAGGCTATATAGAATAGCAATATGTAATTTTCTCCCTGGAACACAGGTATAAAAGCGTACACCTTTCTGATGTGAAGAGAATGTCTATGACCCAGCTCTGTCCCTTTCCTCCTCAGGACATTAATTCAAATAGCTTCAAAGACAGAATTGTGAAGGGGAGCAGCACTTGTTTAAAGTTAATACAGCTTCAAGGTTTCCTAAGAAAAACAGAAACCCAGAGGGTGCATAATTTTTTCTTCTGCAGAAGGGACTGGAGTATATGACTGCTTCCTTTGAAAACATGTTTGGATTTTTTTTAAGCTATGTTCTGGTACCTTCCAACAAACCTTTACGTCAGTAGGGACAGCCCAGCTGTGAAGTTTGGCTACCTTCTTTTATGCCTCTTCTAAACACCTGAAACTCCTCACTTGACCCAGTTTCTCACAAGCACTTGGCATCTAATGTAGGATCCCCAAAAGGCAGCTGATAACTGAATTGTAACAGTAAAACTTAAGTGATTAATTCTGCCACTACTCATGTAGAAAGCTGTGACCAGAGACACTCTGCAGTTCTGTTTACAGTAGCCCATGAAAAGCTGGTTACTGCTAGCGACTCTAGGATAGGAAGGGCTGAAGGCAATAGGGATGAAAAGATTTCTATCGAGGGGTGAGCTAATTCATTTTAAATGCACGTTGTTCAACACATACCACGTGGAAAAGCTTGCAAGATTAGGATTTCAGTCTGCAATGCCTTCGTCTTGGCTCCAAGCCAGGATGGTGGTAACAAATGTCCCTAACCAGAAACAATGGTCCAGACTGTTATGAAATCAGCATTGTGCCCACACTTTCCTACTGAGTACAGTAGACAGAAAGGACCCAGTGCCAAATGAAAGTGGGAAGTAGGACACAAGCCCTCAAAATAGAAGAAATGGATAAGGTAAACAAGCTTGTATGTTCAGAGCCACTTGAGCCTTTAGCCTTCTATCTTCTCACTGTGCTCTGTTTCTTTATTTCCCCTCTCTGGTCAATACTACTACTACTTCAGACTCCGAAACCAACTTTCCCAGCACCATAAAGTCCTCTTTCACTATTTACTCAACCAACATCTATTTATAGAGGTTAGCAAATGCTAATACAATAACAGAGACAGACATTAAAAACCCATACTCAATACAGTAAAAAATAAAAGTCTACACCACCAGCTAAAGCAGTAATTCTAGTATGAAACTTTCTTCAAAACTTCTGCTGAGCCAAAAGCAAACTTTTGAGCTCTGAAAAAGCAGATTATATTTATCTGTTGCCTTAATTATTTTCACTTCCCTCTGCCCTTGCTGGTTTTATCAGTGAATATCAGTGGAAAAACACTACTCAAACGCCACGCGAAAGTCTGTTCCCACCATATGTCCAGCTAGTCCAAAACAAGACATGCTGGAAACCTCTCAAGAAACCCTGATGCCGCAGTATTTCTAGCTCAGCTTCCAGAACAGGGAAGCTCACATTTCTTAGTCTTCAATATCCACAGGAGGTCTGTTGCACAAGAAGCAGCTTCAGATCGTCCTTGTAAGAGCAATAGCACAAGGTCACTGTGATACAGCACGCAAGGAGCCTCTAACCTTTTTCAAAACAGCAATTTGTTGCATTAGTTAATTCAGCCTTTAGATGTTAAGAAAAAGGATTCAGTGCTCCAAAATGCTACTTCTACGCATGATGAAAACCTAGAACCCATTAGGAGAATGTAAAATATTCTACCTGTGCATCAGACATATAAAGAGTTCACACATAAAATTTTACATTGCCTGCTACATACAAATCCTCCTCAGGCACTATTCTCTTTCTCATCTTTGAGAATCTGACCATTCCACCCATACAGTCAAAAGCTTCTCCTTAGCAGTTCTGATAAAGTCTAATAAAACATATTTTCACTTACCTTAATTCCTGCAGGACTGATTTCAAAAGTTTTCACCATTAAAGTTGAGCAAAGAAAGCAGAAGGGATGATGAAATTACCTGTAATTACATAAGAAGTGATCAGAACAGAAGCCATCTTTTATCTACTTGCAGTTCACAGTTTGCTTGTTAACTGAAGCTGAAACTTAGGGCGCTGTCACGGTTTTGTGATTTTGGTTTTTCAGTATTCCACATCATAACATCATGTAGTGCATTGGGAGTTAAAGTGTTAACACTCTAATCCGGCTACCTGCCCCTACACGACATGGAGGGGTGGGCTGGGGGTGGTGCTGCTTCTTTGGATTCCCAACGAAGAGGCAAGTGCTCCGTTAACTCTCTCTCTCCACTTTGTTTGATTTATCCATCTCAATTAGATTGTATTATATTATATTATAGTTAGTAAAATAAGTTTACCTCCCTAGAGGTCTGTTTGTTTTCTTTTCTTTCCTTTCCTTTTCCCTTCCCCTTCCTCTTTGAGGGGGGGCTGGGAAGGGGGCCCTTGGGCCCACTGTCCCTGTCACGGGCACAGACTGGTCCAGGTAACCCCGTGACAGGCGCTAACAGGTGCCCTTAATGGTCCTCATCATCCTCACCTGTGCATCCACCCACACACCTGCTCAACACCCAAAGTCTCAACTAAATCAGTTTTAATGGCTAAACCATTAACTAGGTTCAGTTCCTACTAGAGGTACATTGTAGGTTTATCTGTTTCCAGTTTGGCTGTAGCCATGCTTAGGCCTGGCCAAGTAACTGACCCAGATCCTGACCACAGCGTTAAAGCATACCCCAAAGTGAAACCTCAGCATGATTCTCTGTGATCCGTTCCCACCACCTGTTTACCTGCTCACTGTGTCACTTCTGTTACATAGGTTTTTCTGAAGTCAGACAACTATAAGTGTCTTTTGACCATCAAGAGGCTCTGTAACTGGAGTGTTCCCAATACAACTAGCATCCTAGCCTACTGCACCCACCATGAGCTATGAAATAACACACCTGTAAGCATGTTTAACGCCTCAGTGTGGCTCTACCTTAAACCAAATGCAGCTGAGTCCCAAAGACTTTGCTGAATGGCTGGAACTTGAAATCAGTAGGGGAGGAGGGGGAAACCTGCTCATTTCCATCTGTGCCTATCTAAAGGCTACACTGTGAATCAAGCTCCTGGCAAACACACTCCACTGAGCAGTGTGAGGCATAGAAGGAAGGAAGTTGGTACATCTCTGTTTAATCAAATCAAACTCCATTGAAGCCAACAGGTTAACAGAAAGGACAACTTGACGAAGGGATTTTTTTTGTCTCCTTTCAAACTCTTCAAATGAAACCTAATTACAAGGAAGCAATTGTCCTGTCCTTCCTGGGGAAACAACCCTGACAACTGTGCAATACCTCACACATGAAAACATCAAACAGACATTGCTTTTTTGCTAATTTCACCCTTTTTTTTTTTTTTTTTTCTGTTTTTACCTTTTTTTTAATGTAATTTGAAACATGTTTGAAGCAACTAATCAGCAGTGGTAACCAGAGGCTACCTAGCAATGTGCAGAGAAACTAGTGGGAAAGTAAAGCTCACCTTAGTGTTTCAAATGCTACAGTGCAGTAGTTAATACTGTAATTTTACCAGGTATTATTAAAATCTTTCATAAGAAAGACGCAGTAAAAACTAACTCCATCACCACTGCCGTCTGTTCTGCACAGTGATAAAAACACGACTTTCCTCTTTTAGCATTTAAATCTTGCACAAGTTTTGCTGGCCCAGTTAATTCCTACAAGGCATGGAGCTCTCTCCCCCTCCTGTTGACCACATGACTTCTGTTCAGAGCTCCAGAGCGATAAGAAGAGAGAAATATTTCCAAGGTGTCTGAGGCAGTAATTCCCAGCTTGTCCAGAAAAGGCAATCAGAGACATCTTGCACTCTCTTTGAAACACTGGTTGCAAAGTCACATCACGAAACGTCCAGAAGTGAAAGGTGCAGTGTCTCAGCAACTTGTCATTATAGATAACTCAATAAAATCTATTTCACTATAGTGCAATGGCCGCAATGTTTACAAAAATATTCTAGTAAAACAGCAGGCTTGATGCGGTGATAATTACCTATTGAAGTTTTAGCGCAGAGTTTAGTACCTCAAAAAATATGATACAGCTAATCGATTTATCCAAGTAAGATCAGGCAGATAGAACACACACACAGATAGTTCACTGATTTCTAAAATTGCATGCTTCAGGCTAGTGAGGAAATGTCACCACGCCACCATGGTGCGGCTGATTTCAGAAAAAAACAGGCTGCCTGAATTCCCCCAGTTTCTAGTAACTGTTGCTAAAAGGACAGCTCTCCCTGCCTTCTCCACAAGAATGAGCTTGTGGGGTGGACCTGTAAACTCCCGTTTCTTCTACATGCTCAAGTGTTCAAGAGCATGTTGACTAGGGCTTTGATAAACCTGACCTAGTAGAAGATGTCTTTGACAATGGCAGTGGGTTTTAAACGAGATGATCTTTACAGTTCCTTCCCAACCCAAATGGCTCTGTAATTCTATGACTCTATGACTGTAGCTGCTCTCCAAAGTATGCTACAAACTGAAACAGCAGCATGCAGCGTACTCCCTCTGGCCCACCCCAAAACTGACATTTCACCCCAAACCCTGCTAGGGTGATAACCACCAGTGGCAGCTGTGATGCTCAGGTCTGGTTGTGATAGCTGAACCAGGCTCAAGGTAAACTCAGAGGAGATAGCGTGCACCAACCCAAGATAGCTAGTATGCAAATATGATCAGTTGTCAATCATCTCACTTCATAAACAGGGAACAGCCCAGAGCCTGTGGAGCTTGCGTTGCAGGAGGCTGCAGGCTGGAGTCTGTCCTCTGAGCAAGGTTATCCTCTCCACATTATTCCCTGAGATCAAGAGATTCCTTACCTGCTACAGATAACCGGTATGGGACTAACAGCTAGCTTCTTGAAATTTTACTTCTTGCAAGACTGAGAGACTCTTATCTGCAAATAGCTTGATAACTGCTATATGGTACTGAGTGATATAAAGGATTGATTGCACACAATCCTTTAGACATAAACCATCAGACAAGGGGTTTATTCTGAACATCACGACTCAATGGGAGGATCTCCCTAACAGTTTTGTCTGCCTCTGTTCTCTATTCAGTACATAATCAGGTGACCTTGCCATCACAAATTTTGTTAAGTCATGTAAGCTTTGTTAAATCACAACATAATAGCAATATTAAGTTGATGCTTCTCTCTTAAGAGTGAAGTGTATAATCTCCTCGACAGGCAGCTTGTTCTTTAGCTTCTTATTGCAGCCTGAGCAAAGAAGCAGTGATAATGGTCTGTGGCAGAGACACTGAACTCATTGTATATTTCTGCATACCTCCATATGCAAAACTCTTCATTCAATCTATCCAGCATTTTCTGAGCCCCTGCAAGAAAATAACGCTGCAACACTTTCTCTAGAAACCATGGAGTTTGGAGATTTGCATTTCATTTTACCAGATGAGCTGACCATATATATGTACAGCACACCACACCAAAGCATATCTGAACTTCATTTTTCATGTTTTGTTGGAGCAAGCATCATCATAATAAACATCCACCATGACCAAGACATAGCCCGGTAAGCTTATTACTCAGCTATTTGCAAAGTCTAATCCAGAGAGATAGAGTGGAACAGAATAGTGATTTGAGCTCTTGCTCCTGCTTTTATTTTATTTTATTTCATTTCATTTCATTTCATTTCATTTCAGGAACCTCCTTTATAATGATACCCAAATTACAACTGTCCTTCAGCGCAGAGAAATACTGCCTTCTCTAGCAAATAGTAACAGGGGAATTTAAGAGAATTATAGACAGCTTCACGGGGAATTTGCAGTGTTCAGTTGCCTTTATATTCTTGTGAAAAAATTTCAGCAGCTGCTGAGATTAAGCATCTAGTCCAAGCCAGAGGAGCATTCAAAAAGAAGCATCTTACAATAAGTTGCTCTAACCTGTGCTCCAAAAGGCCCTGAATTCAGAACACAGAAGTTCAGCCCTTCGCTCAACAATCACAATGAGATCATCTTTCTCTCAATAAACCTCAACCCCCAGATAGGTACATTATCTAATTCACCAGTGACTATTTTAGCATCAAGAAATAGAGCAATCGATGCCAGTAGTACAAGCCAGGCATACATATGCATTTTTAGCATGGACATTCAGAATATATGTGTGCATGAGGGTTTTTTCTCCATGTGAGAAAAATACTGTTTTGGGCCCAAGCCAGGGGCTGCACAAAAGCAAGTACCAGGAATTAGCTTTGGGTAATAAAGTGGTGCCACCACAGCTCCTGGCTTGGTGCTGAATTCTGTGTGGGGAAGGCCTCTTTTTACAGCATAATTTCAAAACACATTACATCATTAGACCATGAATTACAAACGCCACAATGCAAATAGTCCAAAGATTGAGTAAGGAGAACATCTGCTCTCCAGCATGCAACTACGGCTCCTGGAGCTGCAGTCTGGAAGCACATCTAATATTTCATTGCAGAGGGCTTTCTTTCTCTGAACACTGAACAATATGGGACTTTCAAGCATAAATTAAAGCTGGCATTAAGAATCTTTTGTGGAAGCAAGCCTACAAGGGTTTTCACATTTTTCTGAGGCAGGTGCCTCAAATATTTTGCAGCAAGACTGCATCCCAAGAGCCCTGGTCACTGCTTGTTTTAGGTACGCAGAGCTGCTGCCTAATTTAACAACAATTCTTGAGTTTACAACAATCACAACAGCTAAGGGGATTCGCAAGCTAGAACCAGTCAGTGCCAAATCCACACCCAGAATGCTGTCACCACAGGAGGGCAGGCTAAAATTTACTCGCCTGGTTTTCAGATCTGAGCATTTTGCAGATGCTGCCCCAGGTCTCTACTTCTGCACTGGGAGCTCTCCTTTTATTAATAATTAGACTGACGTTGGGACTTCTAATGGAGTTCTGTCAATTGGTTCAGGAAAATCTTTAAATAACTCTGCACAGAAGTCTAGAAATATTTTGTTTAAAAGCATCAGAATGCATCTCTATTCCCAGACAGAGAGCTTTGGGGACTGTTTGGTAGATAGGAGTAGGGAGCGAAAGAACACAAATCATAACATCTCGATTTTTTCTGCATAATTTGCATGTACTATATATTCAGGAAAGACATTTTTATGGGCTGGAAAGTCTCTCTCTTCCTCAGTTCCAATCACAAACAAAGAATGTCAGAAAACACTAAAAACACCATCAAAATATCTCATTATTAACTAACTGAATTCACGCTACAGTCATTTTTCTGTAACAGAACCAATCTCACACATGTGTGCCCTATGGACTATTTGTAAGTTTGCTCTAGAAAGAAAAATCGCACTGGTTCTTTTCTATTAACAACAAGAACAACTCGCAGATCTAAGATCTATTTTTGGATTTCCTTTCTAAGACAAGCAGAGTCTCATCCTCATATGCTTCACGCAAGGAACACAGAAAGCCAAGTTTTGGCACCTAGATTCATTACTGACATTTTCACTTGGTTGTTACATTAAGAAAACTTCCAACCACAGCCTGACAGATGCCACGGTACCAATGCTGACGGGTCACCACCCTCAGAGAAGATGGCCTAAGTCAGGCTGAAGAGCTTGCATGGGATTCCATTACTGCTTTCCAGAAGTCAGCTCTTAGGGAGTGGACACGTTTCTTCCTGGAGACCGAAGGTCAAGAATTGGAAGAAGGTGATAACACGAAGCTGGCTTAAAGCAAGCTATTCACTCCCACCCTTCCACTCAATTTGAATCAATGTTATACCTATGTCAAGTTGTATTACAGGAGTTTTGCAAGCAATGTAATTTATGTAAATAAAAAAATCCAGTATTTAAATATGTCTTCTTCACTTGCTGGTTGGAATTTTGTTCTCTTATGTTTAAGAAATGCAGCCTCTCATTCTCCCATGGAAAGACAGATCGGTTACATATATGTTCTGAATTCTGCATCACTTTGACAGAAAAAAAAACCCTTTCTCTTGTAAATCCTATGAAATATTTGCAATTTTACTTCTCCTTCAAAAAAAATCTTTACAAAAATTTCCTTTGTTTAAATTTTAATTGTTTCCACATTACCATCTTGCCTACAGTTGCTCTGAATGATAAAAGGCATGCAGAAAGTTCCATGTATCCATTATACATTAATTCCCAACAGGAGATCTATTCTTTCATCATGCTAATGCTAAAATGAATTATTCAATTAATTCAAACATCTCTCTGAGCTTCATTCCCCAAATCATATTTTGTAATATCAAGAGTCAAACCATCAACTGATTGGAGGCCTGTCTTTGGCAGTCAGTAAAGTTGTGTGTACATTGTCTAATGGTATTTGTTAAGCATTTCCAAGTCAGGAGAGTTTCTCCATATATATAGAACGTTTGACAGAATCAAATTCTTGGGGGGTGATAGGTATAGAGAGGGAAACATGGCCAATCACTGATGCATTCCTTTCATGAGCTGAACTGCCACTAGCACGCATCAAACACTGGCAATAAAGATCTGACTATTCAGCAGCATACCACCAGGTCTTACATTCATGTATACAAAAGGATAACACTAGCCAAGAGTGAAAACCGAAACATACTGCCCGTGCCCTCAGCTGATAACAGTCAACTTCCAAAATCTTTGGTCTTTGCTTTCAAGCAAGTGTAAAAGTTCTACACAGCTCTTTGTAGGGCACATCCCAGTCCCCAAACACACTTAGGAGAAAGAAAAGGCAGCACCAACTCCTGCCAGAGCAAGACCAGCACACTAGATAGACTCTGCTATAGATGAAACACCGATGAATAGGGAGAACTTTCTCACTGACTTAACCTCCTGTCTGCTGTGGAGCTCAGTTTTCAAGGATTCTCAACTCCTCTGGCAACATGGACCAATGGCAGCAGGAATAACCAGGGCTGTGTAGTTCTGAAGTCAGACTCAACATGTTGACTTGGCAGACATTTCTCAACGGTGCTGCAGCGAGCAAAGTATAGAGTTGCCTTCCAGGTTTCACCCACTAATTGCCAAACGCTTCCTGCTTGTGGAGCAGCATCTCTCAAATGCACAGTACCTCCAGTACATCCCTCAGAAAGATACATCTCATGAAAAATGCTTTAATTTCATGTTGTTTATCATGAATAGATTTTAACAGACAGCGTGAATGTTCTGATCCTCTAATCCATTTGCTTTGATAAATAGACTACTAAAAACTTCTTTAAATGTTTTGTAAAGATCCCTTAAGAAGGAAATAATGTTTCAAAACTGCCATACTTCTGATAATAGGTCTTTGTTGGTTTTGTTGTTGTTGTTCTATTCTTAAGCTCTATCTGAAAATTTTGGAGATAGATACCAAAAATTCTGACAGCACAAACACAGTTATTCTACCCTTTGATCACTGATTGGAGATCGGTATTCTAGAGAGCAGTATCACAGAATCACAGATTGGGTTGGAAAGGACCCTAAAGTGCACTCAGCCCCATGGGCTGGTTGTCCCCACCAGCTCAGGGGCTCCCCAGGGCCACATCCAACCTGGTCTTGAGTGCCTCCAAGGATGGGGCATCCACAGGTTCCCTGGGCAGCAGCGCCAGGGCCTCAGCACTCTCAGTAAAGAATTTCTTCCTAACGTCTAACCTAAATCTCCCTTCTTTTAGTTTAAAGCCACTCCCCCTTGACCTATCACTATCAGACTTTGTAAAAAGTTGGTCTGCACCTTTTCTATGAGCCCCCTTTAAGTACTGAAAGCCCACAATGAGATCTCCCTGGAGGTTATCTCTTCTAAAAAGCCCGTAGCCCTGAATTGCAGTGTTCCAGTTGTTTGATGTGTTCCAACACATTTCCATGATAGCGATTAAGCCAAAGTTTTCTAATTGCATCATGGTTTCCAACTCATCCTGCTCATTATCTATGCTATGTACATTGGTGTAGAGGCACTTCAGCTGGGCTATCAGCCATGTTACCCTTCTAGAGGATACTCCCTAATTCCTCTGGGACAAAACTGAGGTTTTTCCCTGCTGCTTCCTAAAATGTCAGTGCTCACTGGCTCCTTTTCTGTCATTCAGAAGTACATCCTCTTCCCCTGTCTAATCTAGTTCAAAGCCCTGCCAATCAGTCCAGACAGCTTGCTGTTCAGCACACTCTTGCCACACTGAGTCAGTTGTGTCCCGTCTGACATCAACATTCCCTGCAGATTCTGCAGCTTCATGCAACCGAAGGCCTGTCTTTCCCACCATTTCTCTGCATTCTTGTCTTCAAGCAGTACCAAGGAATCCATGACTTTGTTGTCTCCAAAAACCTTAGCATGGGAAGCACAGATGCATGACATAGACAAAATGAAAGGAAGCAAGAGCAAAACAACAAAGTCTGTAGACTCTTTCATAACATACTTTCCAGAGAAGTCATCCTTTGAGTGTGTATTAGCCACCAGTCATTAATTTTCTTATTCTAAAAAGTTATTATCAAATCAGGCAGTAGATAAAACGAGTTAGGAAACACCCTATGAATAGCCCATAATCAAAGCAAACAGCTCATGAACAACCAGCTTAGCTGTAAAATCATCCCTTAATGTCTTTGAAAACAGCTAGATGTTTTGCCCTGATGCAAAGCCTCAAACAGATGTTCAGCTTCCCCTGGTGAATCTCCTAGGTTTAGGATGAATTCAGGGGCAGCTCACTGGGACAGTCCCTGGGCATGGGTGGGGCTGCCAGACTCAATCTCTGGGTGAGGCAACGTATCTTTCCCAGTACCTGCACGAGCACAAAAGCCCCGCTTTGATGGCACGCTGATGTCCCTGAAAACCATACTGATCCAAATGCTTAGGCAACCTTGCTGCCTATACTCTGGGGTCTTGAGCAGGACCCAGCACAAAAGCACTATTTCAGGGCTGTTCCAGATGTGGCAGTGGATCCTATACATCAAACTTCTAGTTTCCCAAAGAACAGCCATCCTTCTCCCTCCTTGTCCCACTATTCTATTTGTCTCAATTTTTCTACCACAAAGGTTACCGGAATTCCACTTCTGTGTTTGTTTTGCATGGTTCTTCCTATGTCTTCTCTCATTTAGGCAGTGTTCTCCATCCAGATGAGGCAGGGACAAGGGCTGCTCACTGCGTTGTACACAACTGGCCCAGAAGGCCTTCCTAACTGCTAGGAAGCACTGATGGTGGAAAAAGGACTGTGGAAGACAGAGCCTAGTTTCAGGGACATCAGCATGGATGGTAATGCTCTCAAGCCCTTAAGTGTCCCCTTGACCACCCACACGCCCCCTAACACCCCTGTCTGCTCTTCCCAGACTTTTGGCAGGTTTATTACACCGACTTTGTTATAGTGAGCACCTGGGGCCCATGGACTAGGGACAGCACTCCATGAGTACACATGTAGAAAAATGACAGTCCCTGCCCCAGGGTGTCCCTTATTCCTTCTCCGGGAGAGCTGTTTTCTTTCCCACCATGCCATTGGGCTTGGAGGAAAGGAATAGTTGCACAACACGGCGGGGGGGAGAGGGGAGGGAAAGGGAAGAAACAAAGAACGCACTTGTCAGGCACTTTCCTGCTAGAGCAGGTGTGTGGACAGGACTCAGGTTTGTCAAGTCCATAGCATGCCCTTTCTCCCATGCTTGTTCATTCTTCCCGAAGTCAAAAGCTGACAGTAGGAATTTGCCAGGCCCTTTGCTATTGCCTCAGAGATAAAACACTTGCAATTCTCCCAGAGGGAAACAGGTTTAGTTAGACTTCCTACGAGAGCAAAAATGGTTTGGGTGCATCTTGTGCTGCAGCGTACATCCTCCCCTGATGCAGACCCAGCCACTGCACTCCGTCAGCAACATTCATCCTCACTGACTCGTGAATGATCAGTGAGATGTCCTTCCTGTGCACACACATACACATCACAGATGAAAAAGCAAAGCCCTGACAGGATACAGAATTTATTTGTGGGCTTACACACAGTCCAGGAGCTGAATGCAGACTTGTGTGTTGCAGCCACATGATCGTTTTTTATGCTCAACACATGCATTTAGGAAACACACTGTGTTTTAGTGCCATCCTATGGACACTCATCTCTCTTTTCTATCTTGGTAACCAAACACCACTCTATCCCAGGGCACATTCAGAACAGATAAAAAAGCTCATTGCACCAGGCAACTTATTTGTGGCTTGTCCTCCCTTCCTGGCATTACCTATTAATAAGACAGAGCTGAAGCTATTACCATATGCAGCCAGAATGAAGACTGACTTAAGCACTCAGCCCTGAATGGTGGGGAAACAAATAAGCAAGAAAACCTCTCTGTGACATACCCTATCACAATTCTCCAGCTACAGTACAACCTAATTCTTTCTCTGAAATATTTTGTCTACAGCACTCTCAATCTTCCAACCAACCTTACTAAACATAATAAATGTCTGGCTTCTTCTGGAGCATATGCTGGAAAGAAGGAATACTCGAATATATTGTTTCTTAGAAAGGCCAGAGAGGATTTTGCGACCAGTGAAGTGATAAAATGACATTTGCACTTCAGTGGCAAACAGACTTTAAGTCTGCATTATTAAAGCTCTGTGCTTTTTTTGGGCAGTAAGTGAATTTAAGGTAAAGAGTGCCCTCTGGAGCAGCTCTGGGGAAAGACCAGACCTGCCAGGTACACCCGCGCAGCAAAATCAACATAATTCCTACTCGTATTACAGCCGAGGAGACAGGCTGCTATTTTTATTGTCATTTTTACATCTGTTTTTGCCTCGGATTGATTAAATCGGCAAAGCAGAATTACCCTCTGGTGCTGACGTCAAGTACTTCGTGGTCTTCCACCTCCCCTCTAGCCATATTTTCAGTGCAGATTTCACCCAGACCTTTCAGCTGTCAAACTGCAATTTCTCAATCCTCCTCCCACTCCAGGAAAGAAAAAGTTCAGTGCCAGTAAAATAAATAAACAAATAGAATAACATTATCAGTTTGGTTAAGTTTGAAAATTCAAGTCTCAAAGATACTTAATGTCTTTGTTTCAAATACTCTAAGAAAACTGTACTGCCATTATTCTGCTTCCAAAAGAGTACGTACATTTTCACATAGAAGCTTTAGTGTCAGGCCTTGTAAAGTCTCACTTACAGAATTCATGAGCAATATGTATTGAGGTGTGACTGTGCATTTCTGCATCACATAGCTTATTCCCGGGGCTTCAGCACTTCAGCTTCAAGTAAACGGAATCAGATCAGAGAATTCATTCTACTTTAAAGAAAATATAACTTTTGCAACATTTTTAAGACATACTGATTTGCTCATCCACGTTTGAGGTTTTGTCTGCGTTGTTGCATGGGGCCAAGAAAGGATGAGCAGAGAAGGGGAAGGCTAGCACTGAAGACCGCTGGCAACTCCCTACTTGGTTCACTCTTGGATACTGCCTTTATCTTGGTGCTAAACAACATATGAAGTCAGGTATCTCAGACATCAGAAAGGCACAGTTGCAATTGCAAAGAGGTGATGGCAGCAGGAGCCCTAATGGGCAATCTGATGTCAGGACCTGGGAGGGGGACATTGAAGGCCTTGATCAGCCTCCTGGGCCACCATCCACCTCCTGCCTGTAATCCTATGAGCCGCACAGGCCTGAACTTCCATTCCTTCTTTGAGCAGCCCTGTAGGAGGACACATCTCCAGACATGTTGCAGCTGAGCCCAGGGGAGACATGGACACCTGTGATCTGGCCTCTGAACAACAGATACACTTCTGGACTTGACCCATCACTGCAGGCTTGCCTGAAGTTCACTGGACTGCTTCTGACCTGAGTTACTATCACTGGCCCCAGTCCTAACTCACAGACTTACATTCTGATCTGCTTGTTATCTCACGAGTTGTATGACAGCCTGGATGCCCAGATGATAATAGCAAGGTAGAAAATGGCAGGACAAGAGGAAATGGTTGTGAGCTGTTGGAGCTTCATGATCCTTTGAGGTCCCTCCCAACCCAAGCCATTCTATGATTCTATGACTCTATGATGTAGGCCTGCTCACTTTGCTTGGTCACTGTAGGCTGATCCCTGGCTGGTGACGTCCCTGCCCTGCCAGTCATCACCTATGGCTCCTTGCTCTTTCTCCTTTACAGAGCATCCAGCATCCTTGACAGCTGAGAAGAGTTTACAACATATTTTGTGCACCAAGATCTGGTATTTTCTTGGATGATGATCGGAAATCAGACTACGATAGCGGAGTCTGAAATTAAGTACAGTAGGCAGGAAAATCTGACATGACTCCTTTCTTAAATAAAAATTCACATTTATGCAGTGCTTCTGGTGGTGAGTGAGGAAGACATATAGCATGGGCCACCTCATGGGGATCTAATGAAGAGAAAGCTGATGTTTCCCGTTTGCTGTGCTATGTACATACAATGCCAGCAGCACTGCATCTGGCCATTTCAGTCCTGTTTCTTCACATCTTAGCACAGTTCCTTGTCAGGCCAGACTTTATTCTTTCTACTGCACTGCTGGATGAGGATGGTTGGCACAATGCAGGTGCTGCTTAACATTTAAAGCTTTGCAAATATCTTTAATCACTTTTCTTGTTAAATGAGTGCCTCATGAACTACCTATTGTAAGAGGAATGCCAAATCAGCATACAAAGTCTCTTTTGGAGTTTCTTGGCTACTGTAATGGCATAAGCATGTTTGCAGGAATAAGCTTCAGCCCATCCTGCAAACATGTCAACAATTACAAGTACATAGGAGCTGGGATGAAATCTGTCTGCAGATTAGTAAAAGGTCCCCAGGCTTTGGGATGCACTGCAGGGCTGGTTTATATAAGAAGGCCGATGTTACAGATCAGGCAAATGGGACAGGTACTGCAGAAGTGATGTGTATCACAGAAAATTTTGGAAAATCTCACTGTCATTGCAGCAATCATCCCCTCTTAGCTAGTGAGTTCCAAGGAGCGTGACACAAGAGCAAGTTAGGGTAAAACAGTGAGGTGCTACCAGGAGGACATCCAGAGAGTGCCATAAAGAATCTGAGTGTTAATAGGCAAACACTGCAGAGCCAGAAGTCCTTCTCAGGTGCAAGTGTGTCGTGCTAATACTGAAAGAAAATGTGATGCAGATTGAGAGAGGCAATTAAAAATCTAGAGAGGGACAGGTGTCAGTGAAGGGTGAAACTCCCAGAGATGAAAGAGAGAGATGAATTCATCCTGCCGTGTCTCTGGCATATCCATCCGAAGGACGGAGCAGCAGGACTTGAGAGAAAAGTGTGACAATCAGATATAGGACCAACTGAAACACTTAGGGGAGTTGCAATAGGATATGGGACGGATTGTTCTGCAATACCCACAGCATTTATAACTTCAGAACACTATATAATGTCTGGGAAGTCACAGGCACATAAAGCAGAACAAGAAATCCCAGAAAGGTTACATTTTTTCTGCAATAGGACCGTTTAGATAAGGTCTATGCTTAGGGCCAGTGGGAGAGTCGATTTCCTCCTCCTGTTCACTCAAGTAATCCAGAAGATACAGGGATCAACAAGAAAAAATAACCCAAACGTGTAAGGTCATTCACAATATCCAGCTCTACTAGATCAGCAGTATGTGTAACAGAAAGACATAACTGCTGAGGTGGATTAGCTTGTTGATAAGTTAATTTCCCCTTCAAAACTTTTAACCTCTTTCTTTATTTTTTTTAGGGGGGAGTCTGTTAGGCCCTGAGTTTATGAGTCAATGCATTGTTTAGAAGCCTCATTGTACCAACACTAAAAGGGTCCTGCAACTGAGTCTTTAGTACCTTGGGTTTGTTCTGTTCTCTTTCTTTCATTTTTAAATCAAAATTGAAAGTGTTAATCAATTTATTGTATTTTTATTTTATTTTTGTAGTGGGTTCATAATGGATCTTGTAATTTCAGTTCTCTAAAAGCTTGCAAGTTTTATGGGAGTAATTTTTTGTAAATAAATTGGGCCAGGCTTCCCTTAAGGAGAGCCTTATTTACTTTGGACCGTCCAGTCCCCATCTAAATTCAGTTTCACACACACAGACACACACATACACCACAGGGTTAAGTTTCAGGGAATGCTAGTTTTGAGGACATGCATACCCACCAGGGTATCAGACACATCATTTATTCACATCAAGATGGTGACCCACTCAGTGGCACCAGGCTTGTGTTTCAGTCAGATCCAGGCTTTACTCACACCAAAATAGTGACCCACCCAGAGTTGCCACACCTGCTTTTCAATAATGCCAAGGTGGCATATGCATGAGTACAGGGCAAGGAAGGAGACAATGCACAACAGAAGTCTTCTAGCATCACAGTAGCCTCTACCTGACCTGGCCGTTCTGAGCAAGGTCAGACTCTTGTGGCTAGCGTGGCTCTTACAAGAACTGGAGATATGAAGGGTAAAGAGGACCCTCCTGTTTAGTCACAAGGTTTGGCATGGACTCTCTTGCTTTCTAAACTCCTTTTAGAGACTAAGTGCAGCTAGATTCGATCTTAGACTTGGTCAATGGTTCATGTCTAATAGCGCTCTCATATTTGCACCCATACAACTAACCAGACATCCGCCAACAATTGCAGACCAAATGAAATAAGCACCTCAAATAAATTAAGACCTTATGTTCACCAAAAAGTCAAGATTTTCCACTAAATTTATCAATTAAAATTAAATTTACTTTAGCCAGCCTTAAGTTTGTGGACTGATTTGTATTTGAAGTCCAAATGGCAGCATTCAAGCACAGCAAAGAGCTTACAAACAATTCTCATCGAAGCCCCACCATAATAACTTTTAACAACAACAACAACAAAAAGAGAAGAGGCCCCTTCCTGTTTAGTTTGGCTCCTGGAGTTTAGAAGAAAGAGATAGCCTACAGTTCTTCCTGGTTGTAGCACAAAATGAACTAGCTGAGTCTCGGTGCCGTAAGTGTTAGGGAACATCATGACACCAAGTGCAAAATAACGCCAGTACAATTGGAGACAGAAGCTTTATGAACTACGTTCCTCGTGGAGAACACTTGGGCAGAGTCTCCCCTCCGTCCCCACGTTCTCTCCTCAGCGGTTGCAGGGACCCAAACCATATACAGTTCCAAAGAAAGAAAAGAAGCAGAACAGCAGCTTAAAATACAGCTCTGAAGCAGGTCTACAAATGTAAAATTAACATAGCACAGTTTTTCGTACTTAACATAATCTCTTCTGTATGCAGCATGTAACCTTACCTTTTACTATGTAAGAGATAAAACTTCTGAGTTACATTTTCCAATTATTACCTGTCTAGTATAGCTGCAGCAGGACCGTATCGAGTATTTGAGTTTCACTGGGGAAGCATAATTACAGTTTGAAGAAGTGTTGAATGCATTCCTATCACATCCCGACTAGTAGTTTATATGCTAAAAAGAAAAATGCTTAGGGCTCAATTCATAAGAGCTTTATGCTTCATTTACATTTTTCCATGCAGTTTACTTGGAAAAGTGGATAAATAATGTGTGCCTTTGAAGCAAAATATGAATTTTGGTGAGCCATTCAACTTCTGGCTCAATATACAGAGAGAGGCATACCTTGATCACCTTAGTTACCAAGGTAAGTATAATAAGGCTGTCTTCAAAGTAAAATTCACTAAGCAGAAGCAAGACTCACACCACATAAAAGTCCTACTTCCAAGCTACCTTCTCCATAGTTACCTTGATTTCAACATCTAAGGGCTGAAAGTTCCAACAGCTAAAAGAATTAGGGACCTAGGGATTCGAGATGTTTTCTCTACTACATGCCCCTAAATATTTGTGTTTCCTTACAAAGTGAGCCTCAGTACCATTAAGACCTCTATAAAGACAGATCTGTTTTGAATCTATGAAACTAAAAAAAGACAGAAATTAAAACAATATGTCACATGCTCCTCCATAGCAATGACTGTCGCTTTGCAAGTCATACCTTCTGCAGTCCTAACTGTTACAGGTGTATATTGGAAAAAATCCAGCATCTACCTTCTGAGACCCTCCTCAAATAACTCTGGTAACCAGGACTTTAAGAAAAGTGCCCACCACCTCAAGGTCTCCAATCAAAATACAAAGGTAATGATAAAAACGCAAGAGCTGGCAATTTGTCATTATTCTTATTGGTTGTCATCATTGTTCATCTGACGGTTGGGGCTTTTTTAGTATTTCTTAAGTCTTTATCCAGCCCTCTCTGCACAATAACTATACTAAACAAAGTCAATAGCGCGTGGAGTTGAAGGCATTCCTCAGCTTTAACAGAAGAAATATCGAGGAAAAGAACATCTCATCTATATTTTTAAAATAAATTATCTGAAAAGCTGCTTTCTTTGATAAACTGGCACGGCTAATCAAAGCTACAGTGAATAAAAAAGATTTCAATGTGTGGGTCTCGGCTAGAGGGCCGTAGGGAAAATTCAAGGCACAAACAGCCTTGGTCTTCTGTGGTTAAATCGCAGACTGAAAATTCACATTAAAATGCCCACAAAATTAGGAAGAAAAATAAATGTTCAGATCTGCTACATTCCCATCCGCCAGCATTTCTGCTCCCTTTGGTGTGTGAACCTTGGCTTTTCCTGATCCTGATCTCTTCTTCTGGCTCCACCCAACATACACCATTTTTTGTCCAAGTAGAAAACTCTACGGATGGTTAGAGAAGAAGAAAATCAGCCTGGCAGATGAAGTCTTTGTTCATAAATCTGGGCCCCACATCTTGAGGAAAGACATTGTGCTTCATGTTCCACCAAAAGCAGTTATTGCCCTCAAGCGAGATGAGACGTTCCTCATGAAGGAAGACAACACATCCCTCCAAGCGTCATTGCAGTCTCCTCTGTAAAGAACTCTATGATGCTACAATTATACATACAGCATTTATTACAGAACATGTCTGACACTTCCCATTACAAACCCATCTTAAAGAATCTACATCTTTACCAAATCTGAAGTATTTGGCAGGATGTTTTTCAGGGTCTTTCTGAGACTGCTGATTCGGGGGAGGAAGGTGACTCATTTAGGCTGATGTCATTCAGCCGTTTCCAAACACAAAGCCAAGAAAAACAAAAGTGTTTTCTCCACATCCTTTCCTCCAAGAGCCCTTTGTGTCTCTGATGTAAAGTACAGAGAACTTAGAACAGAGAAAGGGTGGCAAGTGAAGGAGAATGTCACCCTGGGAGGGTAAATGACGACAACTACAAGGTCATTTTCAGCACAAAACAGTTGCTCCTGTATGGACTTGTCAAAAACCAGTTTTTTGCTAAAAACAGAAAGAGTTCGAGATGCCCCACACAGACAGACTCATGGCGAAGCCCCAGGCTGTACAGAACACATCTCCCTGCATTCAGCAGCCACGTTTTGAGAGCAGCTAAGCCAAGAGCACTGAGTGGCCACTGAAACCTGTGACAACTCTGTAAGAAACAGCAATGCAGACTGCTCTGCTTGCAGCTTAGTTCCACTAGGTGACTGTTCAGAAAAAAAACTATTTCTAAATAGCAATGAGGTGGTGCCCAGCTGATTCTCTGAATGCCAAACACCCCGTGCCTTTCTCATCCAGATATAAATAATCCCTCATCTTCAGTACAAACCATTGCCGAAATATGGGATTACCAAAGCAACTTTTCCTGTTTTTCAGGATCCCTTTTCCACGACCTGCACACAGTTGTGCACAAATACGCTTGCTAAAAAAATGTGTTAATTTTGCAGTCTTTGTTGCTGAACTTCTCTATAGCAGTAGGAGGCAGGTGTGGGTTTGTAACCAAGTCTGGCAGAATCCGAACGACATCAGTGTGAATGTCAATACTAAAATTAATAGGCTTTTCTTATGTGTGCATGAGCAGTTGTGAATTGGTGGGGAGGCGGGGTGTGGAAACAGAAACCCACAATAAGCAAAGTGCCCTGTGAAGTCACAAGTAAGAAGATGCCAATCACTTTATTGAAACAACAAAAAAGAATCCATTTTAAAATGTACTTTCCACATGTATCACTGAAATACCCGGCACTTAGCAGACTGAAGATTTTTGACTGAACAGGTGCTCAGCAGAAAACACGGCACATCCTTTCTCTCCCCATTTCTCAAGTGTTTCTTCAGCCAACTGCCTCGTGAAAGTCAAAGAAAAGCAGCATCGGAGAGCTCATTTGCTTGAAGAGAAATAAGTAGAAAGACAGAAGGAGAGATTATTCAGAGAGCAATTTCACCTGGGGTAGCAAAGGGCAGAGAGGTGTTAACAGTAAGTACTAGACAGGGTAATTGTCTCCACAGCCAAATGAAGGAAAGCCCTGCTTCATTCACCGGAGTGTCTGAATCAAAATTTTCAGACAGTACTTTTAGCTACTGTGGCCCAACTTGCCCACTGAAATACAAAGGCAGGGGAAGATCTCAGAGCGCTGGTGTTCCTCATGATAGAGTCAGTGATCTGTTAGAACTGCTCACTGCCATAGGAAGTGAGTGAGACTTTGGAGAGACCCCTGACAAGTGCAGGGAAGGTGGATAACGTTCAGTGCAAAGGAAACCTGCGGAGCTACCACAGAGAACTATCAAAGCTAAAGGAGCCTGGGAACACCAGTGCCTGCCAAACAACTTACATCAGACCATTGGCAAGTCAGCCCACTGCTCCCACACAGCAGAGATCTGCTGCTGATGAGCAAGAGAGAGAAGGAGAGAGAAGGGAGGGGAAGAAACAAAAGAATCAAAATATCAAGCCTGATTAAGTTTCCCGTCTGGAGGCTCTGGAAATTGATAAGTATCCTTAGGAGTTGGCAAAGTGGAGGAGTGGGTTGGAGTTAAACAAAGACAACTTGTGCTTAAGTAATTAAGTTTTATGCTCTCCATTTACAGAGTAGCAACAACCTGAGAATCTGCTGCGTAATGGGAAATGCAACCCATGGTAGTAGCCCGGGCCCCAGAGAAGTCTCAAAGTAGGAGATACCACTGTGACATCACAGCATTTTGTTCCTCTATTAGGTTTATGTGGAGAGGTTTTGGTAGCAGGGGGCCGCAGCGTGGCCTCTGTGAGCAGAGCCCAGCACTGCCCCATGCCAGATCAGAGCCAGCTCCAGCTGCTCCATAAAGGACCCACCGCTGCCAAACTCGAGCCATGAGCAAAGCTGGGTGTGCTGTGGGGGAGCAGATTTATGGGAAAAAACTGCTGAGCAAGGGCAGGAGGTGCTCCGGACACAGAGCAGCCTCCATTCCCTGTTCCCCTGCGGCACTTGGGAGGAGAAGATAGAAGAGGGTGGGTGAGAAGGTGTTCTAGTTTGCTTTTAGTTTCTCACAACTCTACTCTGCTTGCAATACAATTTTCCTGTCCTTATTTCATCCATGAGCCCATTTCCATAATATTTTCTCCCCCTCTTGGAGGAGGGGGAGTGAAAGAGAGGTGTGGCGGAGTTCAGTTGCCCATCAGGGCGAACACACCAGTTTCTTAGCCAAAAATGTTAGCTTGGTTTTGGGGTTGGAAGAGAGCAAAGTGAAGGGTTTTGACAAAAAAAAATATGATTTTTTTTCCAATAGGATTAGACGTTTTCCTTGAACATTCCTTGGTTACGAATGACAAAGTTGAACTTTGCCTTCTCAGTTCCACCTAAGACCTGCTCTAGGTGTAGGTAAGTGCCTCTTATGATCTAGCTTTTGTTTCCAGGGGTCATCTCAGCTCTTCAGCCCATCCTTCAAGGGACACAAACTCCACCTTTACAAAGGTAACACATGAAAACCCACCAACAATATTCTGTCTGTTTGAGCAGTAATGTACCTTATAATAAGGCAACACAACTGCCTCTATACCTTTAGATGATTCCACATCAGTTCTCCTCGTTTTTATTGATGCAGGACCAAAAAGTGAGTAGAAAGCAGTGACAGTAACTGAAAGACACTGAACAAATATGAATTAGCCACTAAATAATTTTCTCTTGCATTGTTCTGCTAACATCAGAAGTTGAATGAGGGACTAGTAATACTGAAAGCACAAACCATTCAGAAAAGCCACTTCCATGCAGACCTGGGCTTCTGACTGTTCCTTTATCAATTCTCCTAAACTCCCTACTGCCCTTGTAGACATCTTATTTTGCAGACATTCTCTCTACAAAGTACAGAGCTTGTCTATTCGCTTGAGAAAATATAGCCAGGAGAAATTCTGAGCAACAGTCAGAGAATAACTCAAATCTTGGTGTGGCAATAAATAGTATATTATCCAGCTAGTGTAATCTGTTTCCTGGATAAATAAGCATGAGCTTTACACCACTACAGAATAAGAGAGGTTTGCTTTTAGATACAGGTATACACACAGAGATTTGCTGTGTTATTGCTCTAGGTGGAGAGCATGCATTTTTTTAAGCAACTTCCCAGTTTCTGAGGGTATACAGTTTGTGTATCACACAAACAGGCTTTATCTAGCAGGAAAACAACAACTGCAAGCCAAGCTGCCACCTAGTGGCATTCTTTATAGCTGCACTCAACCCTCATTCCCCTGGCAATTCTGGTCCAACCTGCTCTGAACTTGATAGTGTTCCTCATTTCATCGGCAGAAAAACTCACACCACAAAGCAAAGAGAACATACGATGTTGATGCAGCAGAGCTATGGCTCTCCATCCCTTTGCAAAGCTGAGCAACTTCAAAAACCACATTCTGTTGCAAGACGTTGGGTATTGAGAAGGCATTTTCAGGTCACCATATTCCACCTGGGCTGAAAGGGAAGAGAAGGAAAGAAAAAGAAGAGATAGAAAGATATCAATTTTGATATTACTAAACTATGTCTCTCCTTATCTGCCTTTGGTGTATCAGATAAAAAAGCTGTCTAGAGACCAACAAACAAGCAAAGTGTGATGGATGGTGTTTCAGGGAGAAGCTTAAGAAGGTTTAATTCATTAGGGCAATATAAAATGTAACCTATTCCCATGGAAATGGGACAAAAGATTTTTCCTACAGAATAATCACCTGGCAGAAGGTTTTGCACCATCCTGTAGAATTGTATGATCTTCTGTTGAAATCCATGAGATGAATTCAAGCCACTGAGAGAGGTTACTGCATACCCTTTTATGGAGGCCCTGCACATTGATGCAGGACCAAAAAGTGAGTAGAAAGCAGCGACAGTAACTGAAAGACACTGAACAAATATGAATTAGCCACTAAAAGCTACAAAGTATCAATGAAACTACTACCTGTATCAGTGTTTCCTCTCAGAGGCGGACACAAGGACATGGAGGAGGAGTGAAGAAAAATGGTTGGATTGTGACATGAAGTCCAAGCACGTCTGTGACGAACACTTTTTGATCTGGGAGCTCAAACATGAGAGAAGTGAGCAGCAGGCAGACTGCCAAGGCAGCGGGAAGGCAATGATGGATTAAAGGGGGCAACTGACTGAACGTGGCCTCTCAACTTCTCCCAAAATGTTTCCTGTATGTGGAGATATTCTCTGCTGTTAATGATAGTGGTACTTGGTAGCTGCTTTATGGGTAAGCCAAAGATTCCATATGCATGTACGGAAACAGAAATTACAATCGTGACCTTTCATTAATTTAATCATTTGTTAACGAGTCAGGGGAAATAGCAGAAAGACAAAATATGAGAGCAACTTGAGTGACTTTAAATGTCACTTTGGTCTTTTGGAGGATATTTTAATGCAGTAATTATTTCTTGTCTGACTTTGGTGTTCCCCTAGGAATAGCACAAAAGCCTGCAAAGGCTGTCTGAGTTTTCTCACTTATCATCCCAAATTGATAAGCTTACAACTTTGTCGTGTTGTAATGCTGAATTCAGCCTGCTTTGTTGCCTACCTCCCTCTGATTTTTATGGAAAGGTTTTCTCAGGAGGAGTTTAGCCATCACTAAGAATGTATGCTGAGAAAACTCAGTACTACAGCACTATAGAGTGGAAAAGCACTTAAAACATTGAGTCTCTCTCTCTCTCCCCTAAATTTCCATGCACTGTCATGGTCCAAGCACAAACTCCCTACAGCACGTTTGGTACTGTATAGTAGGACTGCTACTCTACTACAGAGTACTATAGTATATGTACTCTGTAAAGAAAGCAAAAAATACCAGTAATGACAATAAAATAGCAGTGCACAAATGTTCAGAAGGACAAATAGCTTATTTTGGATCTAGCTAGAAGTGCACAGTGCACAATGCTACTGTCTGCACTGCCAGCCACTTGCCACTGCATCACCAGGAATGAGTGTGAATGCCCCCAGCCTGCTCCAGCACAAAGCCCACATGCCTACCTCATATCACCTGACCACAGCCCTGTGCTACGACAGTGGCAGCAGGATCCCTTTCAAACCAGGGCTGCCAAGGCTGCTGTGGGGACTAACATTATTTTATATAATATAAAAAGCTGCT
Source organism: Pavo muticus (assembly GCA_016647715.1). NCBI lineage: Eukaryota > Metazoa > Chordata > Aves > Galliformes > Phasianidae > Pavo > Pavo muticus. The sequence continues at coordinate 1,942,727 of JACDJE010000062.1, forward strand.
GGAGAGCTTTAAACCTCAGCAGATGTCAGCAATCTAAATGTATCTTGGCTGTAAAGCCTGAAGTCACTAATTTAATGAAGATAGAATTGGCGCAAAAGCATGTTTCCTGACTGAGACTGGGTCTGCCATGCAAAATATCATCTCATCTTATTATAGAGAATTTTCATAATGTCAGTAATTAAGGGGATGGAAGCACCTACTATTTGTTTCCGGATATCTGATTTGACCCAAAGAAAGTACTATTAGGCAAAAAGAAAGAAATGCAAATGTGGTTAAAAGGTAACCATTTGACCAATTAAGTTCAATAGCCTCCAGCTGTTGAAATGCTCAGTGTTTTATCCAGTAGCATAATCCCATCCACACACATTTACTTAATGGTACCTACAGCCAAATCCTTCTTTCTTTGACAATGCCACAAAACATCCAAAGTGCCTAGTAAACCAGATATCTTCCCAAAAGGAGGATCTCTGTGCTCAAACCTCTCCTGTGGATATGATGGCTTAAATGACAGAGTTTACTCATTTGATATTGTTCTCTTGCTCAGCATCAACACACGTACAGCAATACTCACTCTTAGGGAGGATGGCATCTTGGAAGATTTTACTTTAGTCGTTATACTTCTTTGTTAACAGATCCAAATTTAATCTTCTTTAGCTATGAGGTGCATCATCTGAATATTAATATGCAACCCAAAGGGCTCTATCTCATGAATACGAATTAAAGGGAAGACTTAAAAAAAATAGAAAGCCATTTTAGGAGAATTGTTTTTCAGAGGGACGTGGGTTCTAAATTAATCAGCATCTAGTGAACAGATATAACACCAGCACTGTAGGCAAAAGCTTGTTTAATAAAGTAATTTCAGCTGTGCCAGAAATTGAGCCAGAAAATGTCAGCCGTGTAAAGTTTATACTGCTTGAAATATGCAGCTGGACCCAGTAGGTAAGAAAGTAAAGCACACCTCCAGGAAAATTTAGATCCCATCATTACTGTTCCTACCAAAGAGAAGGTTTGAACAAGCAACTTTTATAGGAACCCAGTGGGCCATCTAGAAGAACATGGTACTTTCCGGGTAATACAATTTGGTTCTCTATTTTGTGTTCAAGAGCAAAGTTATTTGCCTTTGCCTCTCATCACCCACATTTCAAACTCATTCATAAACCCACACCCACATTTCAAGCTCATTCATAAGCACATAGTCAAGGTGGTTCTGAAAACTGGCTCAAAAAAACTTCAAACTGCTGAGTTTTGAAACACACGTGAATGCAACTTACAGTGAAGTCACCACCTCTTAGGTATAACCTCTTAGTAAATTCCTTAACAAAGCTGCAAGCAAGACCTGAACAAAATATCTGGGTCATTTAAAAAATATATATATAAAATAAAATAAAAGAATTAAAAATCTATTTTTTATCAGAGTAATTCAATTGTACTTCATGTGTGGATGGAGCAAAACTGAAAAGGTAGGAGAAAGAGCTGGGGAAAAAGAGAGAGTTTGTTTAAGACTAATAGTGCTGGGAGTGTGCCTCGTGTGGTGCCTAGAAAAGAAACACTGGACTGACAGAGAGCTCAAGCCCTGAAGCTCTGGAAGGAGCTGGAGGACTCTGGGAACTTTGTGAGCTCTCCATGACCTCAGGATATAACTCATATTTCATTTTGCTCAAACGCTTCTCTTTGAAGCATCCTTTCTTGTTAGCACTAAGTGGTTACAAAGCCTGCTAACTTGAGATTATCCACTCATATCTCATTGGGTTTACATCCACTTTGCATTGGCTTTACTCCGCTTTATACAATTACTCTATCTTCCCATCATGCAAATGAGTTTCATGATCTTTTTAGCATCTGGTAGGCATTTTTTTTCCTATACAAAATGCTCAGAAATGAACTTACCCAACTATTCTACATTTATAAATAGGTTTTGCAATATGTTCATGCATTAGTCACATTTTTTGTCTCCCTCTTTAGTTCTCATTTACCTGCAGGCTTCTGCAGCAGCGAGATCCACAGCTTAGATGTTATGGAGAATCTCACTTCACTCAAAGATATCTCAAAGAGCACTTCCCTTGCCTGTTAGGAAGAGAAAGATCTGTTTAAGCTGTCTGCGACACAAATCTGAATAAACCTCCAGTGGTGGAAAGTCTACATCCCTTCCATGCAGCTTAGCCCTGTTTCTCTCGCCTGCTGTACTGACAAAATAAGCCTTTCCAGCTGGAGCTGGTTCTGCTCTGACATGGAAGTGAAGCTCTACAGAACCTACAGGAGCACACTAAAGAGATGGCAGCCCCAGAGCTGAGGTGCAGCGCACCATGCCGACGCCTGGGGGCCCCAGAACATGCAGGGAGAACCACGCGCGCCTCCAGCAGCTGCAGTACCGCCTTTCAGTCAGCGGGCGGCAGGAGCGGGCCCTCAGGGCTCCGACCCGACCGCCCCTCAGAAAACCTCCAAAAATGCATATAAATCTGCTCGTCCCAGCTCTGCCACAGTAGCCGCGGCTGTAGGAAAGACTCTGTTTCGCAGTCTGCCCCTAAAAGTGACGGCCCTACCCTGAAAAATGACACTCCCCTGTGCGCCCTGACGCCCAACATGGCCGACGGGCACTCGGGTTGCCCGAGGACTACAGCTCCCAGCATCCCGCGCGGCGCGGCGCTCCGTGGCGCCCTGCCCTGTGCGCCGCCACTGCCTTTCCTTCCGCTTCCGGGCCGCGGCGCTCTCGTAACATAGAGGAGCGGCTGAGTGGTGTGGCGTGATGGTGACTGCGAAAGTAGAGCTGGTTATGCAGCACCCAACATGAGGAGAAAACCGAGGCTATCGGGCTCATGCGGATCCATGAGGGACGACTTCTGTTTCACAAGGTTTCACCGTCTCTCGCATGGTGTTCAGCCAGGGCTGCATCCAAGGAAGGGTTGCCCAGATTTTAAACACGGTAGGCTGCAGCATGGATCTGGATGTGCTGACCTCCTTGCAGTGAGTGTTCCCATTGGGTAGATGCAGAATCGGGCAAGCTCTGTCACTTGTCGGCACAGGAGAGCCAAAAACTGAGACGTTCTTCCTCTTTGTTTCCATTTTTTGCTATCGTATGTCCAGCTTTCCTCACAATTGGCTTTTGAATTGCAAGCCACTTCACCTTGAATATATTTAAATGGTATCACTGTAGGTCTTTAATCCTGCTCAGGTGAACAGACACAAGCTGAGTGAGCACAGCATGACACGTCACAGTGTAACCGTGGCACTCCCACCAGCCCTTGAACAAAGCTAAGAGAAACTTCTCTCTTTGCTCTCTGAGTGCTCTGTTGTTACGAAAACGGAACAGTTTTTTTCTTTCAAACGCTGATAGTATCTTTAGTTTGCTTGTGTTGAAGAAATTAAGTGAAAAAGGGCAGAAATGGGATTAACTTACTGCTGAGATAAGGGGGTGGAGTTCAGATGGTTTCAGCAGAGCCGCGCTTGCATCAGTAGGGAATTTGGACCTGAGGTTGAACATTCATTTCTGAAAATGACAAAACATTTCCTTAAACGCTAGCCTAGCCATTAGCAAATACATCTAGCTTCAGTACATTTGGGGGAATTCATTTGCCCATGAACAAACATTGTTACTTGGTACCAACTACAGTAACACCTCAGAGGCGTTTATTCTGTTCTTGAACAACAGCAGCAAGGAAAGCTCCTTCACATTTCCATAAGGCTTCATGGTGAGCTAATAGCAGTCTGTAATACATGATGCAGAGATCTTATTCTTGAATTCTTTTGTTACAGATGACTACAAATTACTATAAGTAAAGCAAATATGTTTACAGTTAAACAGCAAGCCTATAACAAGCTACTACAAGGTACTCCTAGAAGGCAAACGTATTTCCACAGTAACAATGCATATATGTTTCTGTATTATACTGAAAATTACCATCAGTAAAGCAACAAGTATGACTACCTAGATATGTATGTGCCTGTATGTCAAGGGAGTACTGGTACAGCATTCACCAAGCCAGTCCCAAGAGTGGGGCCAATCAACAACAGACAAACTAATTCCAAAGATGACCTGTGTCGCTAAGCTGGGAGTCAGCCAGACATCCCAGCAAGGGTCCCATCTTGTCTTGGAGATATCTAAAAATTCTGTGCACGGGGAGGCCTCAGAGAGAGGTCCCATTCTGGGTAGAAAGCAAGTCCTTTCTATATTACAGGTTTCATAGGACATCAGTACTTGGAATTTTTAGGTATCCTGCTGCATTTCAGAGATACCAGTTGCACATACCAAGGATACTTCTGGTTCCTAAGCCAGGCTCCCATGTTACCAGACATCTTCTGACAGTTTTTTTCAGACTTTTTCTGTATTTTTCCCATTAAGACGAGACCAACTTTATGGCTGCTCCCACCAGCCCCCACTTTACAGACAAGAAACAGAGATAAAGCAATGAGTAAGAAGTAAAGCAAGGACTCAGCCACAGGTCTGCACTGCCTCACTGAAGGAGATTTAGGTTATACAACATACCTCTGATAACTTAGAAAATGAGTTTATCATTGCAGCTGATCTGGCAAAACACACATCTTCAACAAAAAGAAGAGCAGTCCTCCATAAATTACCTGTATCTCAGTGGCAGACTCAGTTCTGGTTGTTCTCAGCACTTTTTATGCATCCAGCTTCTCATCCCTACCATCCACACTGTCCCCAGGGATTAGCATCTAGTTAACACACTGAATTGATCTGAGTTTTAAAACAGTCACAAATAGCAGAAGATATTAGCAGCACACAGTCTACAAAGGCAGAATCACAGCAACAACTCTGCACCCCGGATTCCAAGTTACTTCAACAGGCTCATACAGGTTAATGGCACAGCTGGCAAAGATCACACAGAAAGACTTTCTAACTAACAAAGATACACATTGCTGAAGCTTTCATCCAGTGCCAGAAGTGTTCCTTAACAGATCCATCTTCCTGTAGACCCAATCTCATTTATGATGGGTCAACATGAAGGTTCTTAGAAGTTTCACTGTGTGACGAGGAGAAAGGTTCCAGAGTCATGACAAGTATCAATATGATTAAATCATCATGCTCAGCTTTATTGAGAAAATCCACACTTATATAATGAAAAGCAAAGGGATAAAAATAGCATCACGCACAAGCTTATATAGTGGGCTAAAATTACACTGCTTATCTAGCAAATAGTAGGCAAAAACAATTCTATGATTGATGCATAGAGAAAAACTATAAATCTTCTACAGTATCAAAAACATTCTTACTGTCGGCTGCCAGCTCCCTGTTTGCCACCCCCCTCTAAAACACTCCAAGGTCGCTGACCATTGCAGCCTGGATTGCTCAGTCGAAGCAATTATATCCCTTGTTATCCAACTATTCTTACAACAACTGTGCTTTAGATCAAACTCTGTAAGCTGATGGGAGCAGAATTGAATTAAATCTGTTACAAATGATGATATAAGACCTAATTTTGCATTTGGATTCAGTAATTTTATTTATTTATTTTTAAAGCACATATTCTAACTTTAATACTGTCTCAGGTTTTGTCTCACAGGAGAGGCATGGATTTATAATGCTCCATGCCTGTTAGTTCCTTTCTTCCTATTTGCTCTTAAGATGAAGCAGTAGCCTTCCCATAACACCAGGCTTTGTTTGTATTAACAACAACTAAGCAAAGATGAAAACAGCATCAGTAGGAAATAAAATTTGCTATTAGCCACAATAATGACTGGGTAACATACTGATATCTGCACAGGTCTACTTAAAAAACATGAATAGTGAGGGCAAACAGTAACTGCTGTCAAAAAGCGCGCTCTTATTCCATGCAAGTGCTAGATAAGCCTCTATCTTGGGATTTTGGGAAAGTAAAGTGTGGGCTAGCAAGAAGCTGTTGCTACCAATCCTGATAGCAGGCTCACCTATGGACATACACTATCAGAGCCCAGCTCTGAAGTTCAACACATGAGCCATTTCAGATCAACAGCATAGACTCTGGGAGACATGGGCGCTAGCATTCCCTCTTCTCTATTGAATAGCTACTCCAGTTTTAGATCAGGCACAGAGAAGCTTCCAGTCTCTCAAAGCAACACCCTGATTTCATTTTGTTTAGTCATCTATTGGTAGGACCTGGCATTGAGCACCACACGCAGAAAGCCAGACATATGGTAAGCCAGGGCAGAGCAAAGGACAGTTCTGTGCTGAGCCTTAAATCCCAGATGTCCATAGCAAACAGGAAAAGCAATCCAAACCGGAATAAGTAAATAGTTGTAAAGCTTTGGAGGAGTGCTGAAGTGATGCTTCTTTACGTTAATGAGTCTGCAAATGATTTTCCAGCAATAACACTGTTCATGGCTCTATATTCCTGCTGATCCTTAACATTCAGTAGGAGGTGATAGCCAAGGTAACATAGAAAAGAACAAGAGAGGAATAAGTGCTGTGCTCAATTAAGAGCTGTGCTTGATAACTCTAAAAGCAATCCCAAGTCACGATCATTTCCTCCCCCTTTGGGCTGGAGCGTGTGGGTGCACAAGAAAGGGGAAACCCTGCTCCTCACAGCTGTGGAGAGCACACAGCCAGCAGTGAGTGGTGCCAGCTCCTCCGCCCATCAGGGCTCCTATGCTCTGCCAGGAGCAATAGGTGTGTCAGAAAGAAGGCCTGGCAGCAGCCTGCCTGCTGCTCACTCCTAGCTGCAGGACTGCAGGGCACCATGCTCAACCAGAGCATTATTTCCATTTGTGTGCCTCGTGCTGCACAGCTGAGCCACGCGCAGCATGACACTAAATGTTTTCAAGTATTACAACTTGTAATGTGCAATGCTTCACAATGATTCCAGTTCAAGGGCAAATTCAGATTGAGTCACTCACGTGCTATAAATGGAGAGTGCTAACAGCACAGTGTGAGCCACTAGGAACGTTCTGTCCTAGCTCGCTTTGTTCTGTATTTAAGATCCTTCACTAAGAGCACAAAAAGCACAGCAAAAAATCTACTTCTGTTTCCAAATAAACTGCTTGAATGATCAAAAGCCATTTAAAGTTTCAGGATGAGCAAAAGATGGAGCCCTGGGCAGCCTGACCTGGCGAGGGCAAGCAGCCCACAGCGGGGTTTAGGGCTGGCTGGCTTTAAGGGCCCTTCTGCCCAACCATCCTTTGATTCTATGATTCTATTAATAAATATTAACTGAAAGATTAAGAAGGCCCCTGAATGTGCTGAAGGGGACTCTTGAATGTTCAAGAACCCGACTGCCAAACCTAGACAGGTTTTGCCTAAATACTGGCTCTGCTGCGAGGCTTTCGGAGGGAAATAGAAACCACCTGACGTTCCGTGCTTCTTGGAATGCCGGGATTCGACACCTGAGCCAACCACGAGGAGAAGCCAGCGGGAACAGCACCGCGGCAAACCCCAGCTGCTCTCCTCCCCGCTCCGCGCCAGGGCCGCTCCCCTCAGGGCGGGGTGAGGGCGGCGGGGGGGGCTCGGCCGCCATCTCCGCCGCCATTGGGGCCCGCGAGGGGCTGGGCCGCGCCGGGACGGCCCCCAGCGCCGCATTGGTCCGGCGGCCCCGCGGAGAGGAGAGGCGGGGCGGGTGGGAGCAGTGGCCGGAGGGATCTGGGGAGATTCTGCTGCTCGCCGCCGGCTTCCTGGGTACGGCAGGAGAACAGGGAGGAGAAGGTAAGGCCTCTCCGCGGCGCAGCGGCAGGAAGGAGTCGGGTTCGGCCATCGCCTCCCCTCCCCTCCGCTGGCCGCGGCCCTAACGGGTGCAGCGGGCGGGCGGCCGCGGTATCTTCCTGCGGCCATAGCTCTGTGCTGGATGCTCAGCGTGCCTTGTGCGCTGCGGGGTGGCAGCCGTGCGTCCTCCGGGGCACGGGTGGGCTTTTGCTCTTTTCTCCTCTCGGTATGGAACATTTCCATCTGCCGTGAGGCAGCCTCGCTGCAAAGACGGTCACCCTACGGCTTGGTCTACGGCTTTATCATTAACGCTAAACGCTGCGTTTCCTCGTCTATGTATACAAACCATTCCTTTAGGTTAAATACTCGGAGGCTGACAGGATCAGACGGCGTCCCTCGCAACAGATTTCCCCCCGCAGCCGGCTGCAGCACCCCCAGCCTGTTTTTCCCACATCGGCTTTTCTCAGTGTCTGCAGGCATATCGGTTAGGAAAGAACAAGCTGTCCCCAGCCAAAAGCACAACTATTTACATCGCAGCAGCCAAAGCATGGTTTCGTGTTCCTCGCTTGCTGAGGAGACAGCTGAAGAGCCCAACCACCATTGGGGTTCAAGAATCATAGAATCATTAGGGCTGGAAAAGACCGTTAAGACTATCTAGTCCAATCGTCAGCCCATCCCCACCATGACTACCAAACCTTACTGGTGGAAAAGGGCTTTTAGGAAGTGAATTTGATGGAAACAAACCCATTAATTAGCTCTGGATGTATCTCCCCATTCACGCTATGGATCTGGGAGCTCTAAATATAGCTACTGTTTCTTGCTCACCTCTCGAGCTGACAGAAGTGCAGGTTTTGCGAATTGGCAGGCTTTCAGTTTTGTTGAGCTGTGCTTGGCAGGAGAAAGTAAACGTGCTGTTGCTGCGAGTCAAGGGCAACAGGAAACAAGAAGAAAATATCAAGGAAGAAAATCAGTTATTAACTACCTGCGAGTATAGTGCAATAAGGGTGAGATGTTGCAGACGTCCAGGAGTAAAATGGAAAATCACTCATGGTGGAAATGGGCCAGTTCATTCACATGGTGTCTAGGCCAAATTCATCCAGTGCAACAATATTGATTCCCGGCGTGTTTGGCATTGATTGAGTTGACTGTTCGTCTGTAAATGCTAAATAAACAAATCTTTCCTCACCTAAGATACTACATTAAAGATAAACCAGGAGCATCCAAAACAACGTGCTTTGAGCTATGTAAGCTTACTGTATGCCTCCAGAATGTTCATGTCACAGCCATTTTCTAATTAAGCAACTGCTCACCAAGTTACCTTTATGAATGTTTTTGCAAGAGCCCAGTTTTTGTCTGCGATTTAAAGAAATTAGTGTAAAACCATACTTCAAAATACAGATGCAATTATGATTTGAATCTGGAAAATATGATGGCAAGGCGCTCCAGTCCAGAATTATGTATCGCTAGGGTATGCATATTGCTCACTCTTTGCTGCTGGATTATGTCAGGTACTTCTGTATCTTATGTATTTTTAATCTCTTTATTATGGTATGGAATACTTTTCACTCATAGTTTTGCTCTTGGCAACTCTCCAATACAAGCAAACGTTTAGCAATAACAAGAGCAATCCCTCACTTAACTCTTAGCATGGTTAATTACAGTGATCTGAAGGTCTAGGTCAAATCTATCTGGTGCAACAACATGGGCTTACTACCAAATGCACCCCAGCTCTTTTGAGTTTCATCATTTGGGCTGTTACTCTGCAAATAACTAAGCAAATTGCATTTTTCAGCTTGCTAGTTGGATGAGTGTCAATGAATTGTATCTGTGCTGAGCCAACTGGTGTGTTTAATACATCCAAGTTGGAAGAGACATCTGTAAAGTTAGCGGAAGATCTTGTTTCCTGTGATAGCTCAGGGATTTCAGGGTTGGGTAGTGATGAACACCAGGCAGAATAGTTAAAAGCTGCATGGACAGTGTTTTGTGAAGTTGAAGTGAGCAATTGTGCATATCTAGAGATAGACGTAGTGGTTGTTCTTTGCCTTAAAACAAAAAACAAACAAACAAAAAAACCACAATTCCCTTTCCAGTTCTGTTTTGAGAAGTATTATTCAAGTCCTAATGAAATGGGACAGAACTGAATATTGTGTTTCCTGTGCAGGAATTCAGCTCTTTAAAATCAAAGCATGTATATTTTTTCCCACCCTCCATGATTCAGAGCACATATGTTATAGCAATTGCTTGAGCTGTACACACAATAAACTCATTCAACAACCTTACCTCATATTTCAACATTTTCCTAGTTTTGATGAGATGGAACAAAGTCATTATTCACCCTCATTAGCTCCCTCGCAACCCCTGCCACCTCTGAAAGTATGGGATATGACGATGGAGGTGGCCAGTGGAGATGCCTTGCCTTTATCTGCAGCACTCCTCATCAGAACTGTAACTGTGGGCTGGTCTGTGCAGGATTGTTTCTCGATGAGTCACGCAGAGGCTCTGTAGCCTCTTCTAGGCAGTGCTGTACTATGCACGATTAGCGGGCTCTGACTGTGAAATTTTTTCCTGAGTGATGTAACTGATAGTCCCCCTTCCTGTGCTGATTCTTGATCAGTTTTCTCTTTGTTCTTGAAGACATTCCAGCTGCTGCATCTCTTTTTTCCCTACGGATCTCTGCGAAGACAAGTTATGTCAACAGCTGCTTTAATCCATTTGGTAAGAAACGGAGGTTATCAAGTACGAAGGAGAGCCCTGCTGACATCCCGCCTCTTGCAAGACGAGAAGCGCGCAACAGCCGAGTGCTGCATTTCCACCTCCGAACGCTGGGCATCCCGCTTTGATCCGGACGGGAGCGGGCGGCCCGCCACGTGGGACACCTTTGGCATCTGGGACAATCGCATTGATGAACCTATTCTCCTCCCACCTAGCATAAAGTATGGAAAGCCGATTCCGAAAGTCAGCCTGAGCAAAGTGGGCTGTGCCAGCCATATTGGGAAGCGGAAGGAAAATGAAGACCGCTTTGATTACGCTCAGCTGACTGAGGATGTCCTGTACTTTGCAGTATACGATGGACACGGCGGGGCAGCAGCAGCAGACTTCTGCGCTAAGAACATGGAAAGATATATCAAGTAAGTGTGCATCGAGCGAACGCATGGTTAATGACTTACAGTAGAGCCTCCCTCCTTACAACCAAAAGGGAATCTGTGTGTCATATATCGCTGCTAATCGTCCCAGGTTGTATAGCCATCTATCCCAACAGGGACAGCAGGAACACGGCAAAGGAGTAATTCCCATTACAACAGATGTGGCATGGTGTACTTCTCTGTATGTTCCCTACCCAGGGAGTGAGCCTGGAAAGACAAGAAAAGAAAATGTGATTGTACCCACCAGGAGAGAGCAGGGAATACAGAGTGTGTGAATTGCCTGTTGTTATGTGATCACAGACTCGGGAGTTTGCTGACACTCCTCCGTAGCTCTCTGGTATGTGCCTGAGTGTTGGAAGAGGCACTTCATCTGTTTGCAAAATTAGAGGGTTGAGCTTTCAGTGCAAGTCATTAATAAAGCAGTATTACCTTTTTACTGTAATCTAGCATTATTCAATGCATGCAGGGAGGAAATAAGTCTATGAAAGAGGTGAACACTCCTTGGTAAGAAGTCTGATTTTTTTTTTTCATTGTTTGTTCCCAGGGAATTTGCTGCTCAGGAGGAGAACTTAGAAAAAGTTTTGAACGATGCTTTTCTAGAAATAAACAAAGCATATGAAAGGCACGCTCAGCTGTCTGCTGATGGTAGGTAAAAAAATATTCTACTCTTATGGGTGTGGGAAAAAGGGTTTGGCTACTTGCTCGATAGTTTTGTACTAAGACTCTGAAAACAGCCTGAAAACTGTTTTACTTAATATAGGTTTTTGCTCTAATCACTTACTGCAAACTAAACAATTGTGCTTTACTTCCCTATTAAAAAGTCTAGGTCAAATTTGCTGGGGGAGTTATTAACCTGAGCTTTAGCATAATCCACACTGAATTTATCTTAACATCATTCTATCAAGAAAGGTGTTTGTCAAGTTAGCAAGAAGTGATTTAAGTTGGCAAGGAGCATAATCTTCCTGTGTGAGAAACACTTCTTCGGGCTTGTTTTTTTTTGTTTTCTTTCTGAAGAGTTGCTATTCCTCTGAGTGGAAAGGAACACTGTCCAAAGTTCCCCTTTCTTACTTGGCTGCTGCAGCTGAGGAGGAATATAAGCCAGAAGTAATACAAATGGTACCGCTTCTTCACAGAGAGAATCACCAGAGCAGCTGAGTACGAAAGGGAAAACAACAGTCAAGAGGAAAACAAGATTTGCTGTGGTAAAGCTGGCACCAGCCCCTTTAGATTTCCTTAGTCCTGGCTGTTAACCAAGTTCTTGTATATACATATAGAGACTATGCACATCTGGAATTCCAGTCACAGCAGCTGGAGCTTATAGGGAGTAATTTGGGAAGGCAATAGAGGAGTTAGTTTACCTAGTGTTTAAATAAATGAAAAGAAAACCAAACCCAAACAACCTGTCCCAGACAGCGCCTTTAGGGAATGAAGTTACACTGTGTCCTTGGGGCTACTTCCACTTCCTTTAAGCTGTCAGTGAAAACAGCCTAGTAATGGAGTGGTTTCCTACTCTTAAAGTGCTAACCAGAGCTACCTGGGCTCAAGTATTCCTGGCTGGACAAGTTGCCTGACCGTTGCAGCACTGTGTGGGATGTACAGCTTTCCTCTTACCTGGCAAGAGCTAACGTATCAGAAAAGACAATGTCTCAAGTTCTGAAACACAGCCCTTAAAAAAGAGGAATTTAATCTATAAAGCTCATTTTTCCATTATAACCTATTTTATTTATAGATACTGAAAACCACCTCTGTAGTTTAAAAGGAATAATAATGGGGTAAAAAATCCGAAGTCATTTTTGACCTGTGAAGTCAGTTTTAACTGAGCTGATGAGATCGGTAGAGCAGATGAGCTTTGGATCCAAGAGTCTCCTTGGAAGCCCAGATTGGAAAAAAAAAACAACAAACACCTACAGGCTTATGTGCTTCCCTGGATCACAACCTTTTATTTTCTGTGATTTGTTTTATTTGCACCCTGCCCAGTCCATTTGTTATTAAGACAACTCTTTATTTTGCTCATGTTCAAGTTTCAGAGCATTTCCTTGAGAAGGATTTTTGGGAGCCATACTGGGTATACTGTTCTGTTACTCTGAAGGTGGTTTCTGATTATAGCATTCTGTACTTGAGACATAATGAACTGAACAAGAAAAATATTTAACAAACAAGCTGTACAGCAAGCTGGGCATTTTGGAATTCCTCATAGGATTTTATCATACCATTTAACTGACTAATCGGGGCTGCTCACTGAAACATAATGCAAATGCCAGCAAATTTATGTAACAGTCATCAAGATACTGAACAAACCTTCTGCATTAAAAAAGCTTGAGGACAAACAAAATAGAAGGGAAAAGTGGAACATCCACAGGGGCCACATCCTACAAAGTACCCAGTGTTTCTTGGGGAGGCTGAATGCCTGCATACTCTTCCCACAGGAGCCAGTGGGATCTAAAAGTGCCCAGTGCTCTTGACTGGCTGCCCAGCTGAAAATAAAGCTAAAAGGCAAAGAGTGGAGTAACGGGGTGCACAGACAAGTGCAGTTTTCTGAACAAAGCAAACTTTTTGCATATCTGTTGATTTAAAAAAAAAGAAAGTTTAATGCTTGGTTGACTGTTTGGTGTGAATATTTTTGTCATTGCTGCTCTTTTGAAAGTTACGTAAAATTCAGTGTTTTGCATGTATCCTTGTTAGAAGACTAATTCCAAACTGATTCAGTTTGCCAGCAAAAATTCTGAATAACTGTGGCTTTTCTAGATGCGATGGTCAAAGTTGCTCAGAGATGGTGGTCACTGGTGTAACACAGGTCAGCTGGCATACACTGGATGCTCAAGGCCAACCTCCTTTTGAATCCCTGTCACAGCTGATGAAGTGCAGAAAAGTAGCTTACTTAGTCTTGTTCCCACAGACAGCCCTGCCAGGGCTCCTTTCACTGTATTCTGTAAAAGACGGGGTGGTTGATCAGGGTGTCCAGATCTTTACTAACACACAACCAGCTTTGAAAATGAATGCCTGGGTGTTTGAAGAAACGTAATTGCCAGGACACGACTACAGGAATCCCTGTAACCAAAATCCAAGACATTTTGGCTAACACAATGCTTACGATGATATTTAGAGGGAAAAAAGAACATATTATGGCAAAAATTTAACAGGACTAGAATATGAATTGTTGGAGAACGTAGCTTTGTCTTCCAGGACACTGACCTTTCTAGGCCAGTTTACAATTGAAAAATATTTGAAATTAGAGTTGAAAAACAAGTAGAATAATACCTTATTTGAGTTCTCAATAAAAATAAAGGTCTATGCACGTGTTCCAGTACTGCTGCCATGCTCGGTGTGCAGGTTCGCTAGTGCTGTTGGACTGCTGTATTGACCTGCAGGCTGTTCCTGTATCCCCTCTGACAGTTGCATATAAAAGCATAAGAAACTTTCTTTCAGAAGCCATCCGCCACATAAATAATTCCTAATCATTAAGAGGTCAGAGATATGCCTGAGTCTTGAAGCGTGGTGTTCGATATCTCTTCAGAAACTCATTTTCACTCACTTCCACACATTCAGGTATACCCAGTCACTGTTAAATCACTGCTAAATTAACATACAGGAAGCAATAAAGGAAGTTCACAATCAACAAATACATCATTATCCAGGGAACAAACACTAACAGAGATGGACAGTTTTCTGTTATATTGGACCAGCAGTAAAAACCTAAATGTAAAAGCTGAATAGATTTCTTGAGTAAGGATGGATATAAACAACTGATCGTGCTCGAGGAAATTAGGACATTGCTCTGGAGAAATGGAAAACAAGCCCTGCCCTGGCCTAGTGTGGTCCTGCAAGGTAAATGCTGCTGCTTCTGTGCACCATCCACCACTCAAGGAAAATAACAGGCAGGCAGTGTTTCCATCAACCTCCATGTTCAGTGCATCTAGCTCTAATCACATTGACCACTCGCTTCTGGAATAGCCACGTTGCTAAAATATAGCCAGGTATTACCTGATATATCTATGTTTGAAGGGACCTCCTGGAAACTTAATGTGCTGAGCAAACAGCAAAAGTGTTTTTAAAATAATTATATTTACAAAGTAGTATTTGGATTTTTTTAAGTTATTGTTTGAACATATGATTATTTTTTCTTTGAATATGTTAACCTGCAACACTGAGGAAAAGGGAGAGCTGCAGAAATGGTTACTTACATATTTCATAATGCCATCAACGCCACAAAGACCACTTTTTTATCCAAAGGTCTCAATTATTACCAAATCAAGTTAGACAATTCTAATTACAGTATGATGGGGGTGTTAATTTTGCATGTTTGCCCATGGATCAGGAGTCATTCAGTGTCTTCATTAAAATGGCCCTATTTTAGTTGGCACAGGTTTGAACTCTCAATTTTTATTTTATATATGTATATTTATATATATAAACTACCTTGGGAAAATGGGCCATATTATGTTTTGAAAATCTTCTGTAAGGTGGCAGCTCTCATATGAGACAGTCATATCTAGCATCAGTACATTTGTTTGGTTGACTTTTTGATTGGACACTTGCCGTCAGCTCCGCAAAAAAATCTGTCTATGGCCAAAGACGCAGTCTCTATTATGGCCAAATAGAACATTACACAGCTCATCCAGGCCCTTCCTCTGTAGAAGACACTGTGGGCAAACCCAAAATGACTACGTGCCCTGTTTTGCAGCCCCTGTCCTTTCATCTCCAGTGTTGCAGGTTTATTTTGTTTGAACAAAGTCCCTGGGTCAATTTCCTATTTGCCTCTGTGTACGTGTTATTTGTGGCAGACACTGTACCTGGTCAGCAGCTCTAGAACTGGAGGCCCTGGACACTATATGCTGGGCTTCAGTGGAAAGAGAGATCTGCTTAATTTTGTCCCAGGTGAAGGAGTCCGGCGGTTCCTAGCCTGGACTACTGGAAGGTTCCCACATCCTCTTTGTCACATTAGTTGAGATGACTTGCAGTAAAAAGTGTCCAGTGAGTGTTAAGAACCTATTGAAAGATCTTAGTTTTATAGTGATATTTTTAGGTAAACAAGATAAGCTCTTTTAATTTTAAAAATGAGTACACGTGCTGATGCAATATATTTTTGTGTTATTAAATAACCTAGCAGCGGTCATAGTAAAGCATTAGAAATGTTATCCCATCGTCACTGCTGTGTTTTGGAACTGTGTGAAAGGTCACATAATCCCTTCAGTCTGACCAGATCCACATTCTCCCACCCCTACCTGACGGTGATTCAGTTTCAGAGAAGAAAGCATGAGCGGCATTTGTTTTCCTCGGAGCGCAATTTAACAAGCAAATATTTATAAGACACAAGTTGGTACGGCCATTACCACAGCTCTGTCTTGTATCTTTGATGGGTCTTCAGTACTCTCCTCTGCTTCCTGATAGCAGGTCTGTTGGCTTTAAGAGTTGGCACTGTAAAGATGCACGCTCAGCTGAATGACCAAATGTTTGCGGTCAGTCATGAATTACAGACTACAGACCGACCTATTCTGAAACCGTATGTGTTTGTCAGCATAGTTCCAAAACAAGCAATGAGATGGGAAACTAGTAGCATTAATTTTAATGTCTAAATAAAATATATTTTCTGCAAAGTAAAAAAGGCAGTTTTAAGTAGGCTCTTCATTTTACTTCTTTTAGCTGTTGGCTAAAACAGGTATTTTACTGGCTTTACTAAAATTTCTCATCGCACCACTACTTGTTATTATCTTATTTTATAATAAGCTCAAAATGAGCCTGCATTTGCATAGTCCTTGCTTTAAAGTAGAAACAAGATGTCAGTGCTTACCTGAATGCTCAAGAGGCTACTGGCATCTGCGTGGTTTTGAATCTTGTAGTCTGTATCACAGCTGTAACATAGTCCAAGGTGCATCCTGTGTCACCACGGTGGACATTCACTGTGGACTTGTTGGTTAAGTCAGTTAACCAAGTCACCACAGCAGTAATAATACCTGTTTTAATTAATAACACAAGCTTAGTTTAGATGGCTTTGTGAGGTGTTTTTTTTGTTTGTTTTGTTTCATCAACTCACTGCTTTCATATGACAGCAAGGCTCCATGCACCCATCAGGGCGTTGTGCTGCCCACCCCAGTCCCTTCCACCATCCCAGGTCAGTGCCACAGAGCCAAAGGCAGGAGCACGTGTAGTGCAGAGCTCTGCAGAAGTGGTGGTGGGAACATCTTCAATCATTACTCATGTGAAAATAGGAATATAGCTAGGAATTCTCATTGCTAAGTGAGCCCCAAACCTCTATCTGGAAGCTAGCTTTTAAAACCTGTTACTGGAACACCTCAGTGTGCAAGAGGGCCTCCAGAGAGCCTTTCAGAGGCACTTGCATGGGCTGTGAGTTCTGGGCAATAGTTGTTCCCAGCTCAGCTTTTTACTGTAAAAGCTCAAATTAGCAGGAGCCAGTGCTTTCCAGGCAGCTCTCCCTAACCAGTGCAGCATGTTTGGAAGGAGGAGAAGATGCTATCTATGAAAGTAGGTTCTTCCTTTTAAACAATAAGCAAGCAAAAAAATGAGGGCTGGGCAGTTTTTCTGGCATTTCCTTCACCGCGGATAAATCTGCACACCTTTTCTGAAACAGGCAGACAGACTTGTTTTTTGCCTTTTTAAGCACAGGGTTTATTTCCCCTGAGCAAGTTTGCTTGCAGTAGTCACTGCAACCAGGTCCCAAAAACAGTCAGCTTAGATCACTCCCCTGCCCTGTAAGAGGAGGAAGCCAGCAGCTAGGGCTCCAGTTTGCCCTCTAGGCAGCAAATGTCAAATGATCTCCCCAGCATACAAGGGCAGATTGCCCAGAGGCGAGCACGGCTGCCAGGTGACTTGCACTCATTTGCATTGCAATGCAAGGCGAGGCGGAATCCAGCTCTGCCTTAGTGCTGCAACCTCCAACAAATCTGCAGGGCTGTAAGAGAGCAGAGTCACCTTCTCAAAAAAGGGCAGCACTTGCTGGCCCTTTTTCTCTTGACAAGCCAAGGGGAACGAGAGGGAGATTATTAATAACAACAGCAACTGGAGAACCCCGCAGACTGCGGCCAGGAAGCGATCTGGAGGTTTTCTTCTGCTGAACTACATGCAGCTCCAATTGCAATTACTCAGCCACCCACTTCACTGCCACACAGGAGGAGAGAGCCATCAGCCTACTGGTGAGCTACCAATGCGCTCACTGTGCACAGGGATAAAGACAAGAACCCTGTACCTTGAGAGGAACTAGTGAGACTGAAAAGCTATTTGCTACAAACTGAAAAGAAGCCACTGTATCTCATCCTGCTTTAACTCCACTCGCTCTCTTGCATGGAGCCATGCTGTTGCACAGAAACACTGACACTCTCCACTTTTCCTCCCTCCCTGTCTCCCCATCCCAAGTCCTATATGCACGTTCATTTGCTATTTTATTACATATCTGTAGCTTTAGTTTAAACTTAAAAACAGTTAGTTACTGGTAATGTAGAGCACAAGTTGTCTTTGTTTTAACCAGCTGACACTGTTGCTCTGTTATAAATGGTCCTGTGCTTTGAGGCAGTGATAAAACCTCTCTCTCTGATATGACATTTGTAGCAACTCTGATGAACTCTGGGACCACTGCAACGGTGGCCCTGCTGCGGGATGGTATTGAGCTGGTAGTGGCAAGCGTGGGCGACAGCCGTGCCCTGCTGTGTCGAAAAGGAAAGGCCATGAAACTCACCATTGACCATACGCCAGAAAGGAAGGAGGAGAAGGAAAGGTACCTGTCGGCTCGTGTTGTGGCTTTCTGGGGAACGGCCTCTGTCAGGCTATGTTGCTGCCAGATTGGACCTGGGAAAAAGGCTAGAGCTGAACATAACAGTCCAAGCTGGAAAAAGTGGCACAGCCCCAGTTAAGTCATTTATTTCCATTTCAAGAACTGGGAATTTATAAAGTCTTACGTGAGCATAAACTGTCATTGTAGTAAGACCAGCAGAGCTGGGAGTGGGTACTGAGCTGTGACCACATGGTTCAAAGACTCATTCAAGAGTTCCAAGGGGTATCCAAGATGTGAAGAAATGTGCTGTAGTTCCCAGGGCAGCACTCAGCCCTCTAAATCCTATCCCTTCTGTGAAACCCTTCAAACGGGGCCTCTCAGCTCAGGTCCTTGGTACCCTATCTCACATTAGCAGATAGCGGCAGAAACTGCAGCTACAGACAGGGGGAATGGTCTGAATCTGTAACTCATCTTCGCTTTCTCTCTTGTGCCTCAGGACAGGATTAGGAAGTGCGGTGGCTTCGTTACCTGGAACAGTTTGGGACAACCTCACGTGAATGGTAGACTTGCAATGACGCGGAGCATAGGAGATTTGGATCTTAAAAACAGTGGTGTGATAGCCCAGCCAGAAACAAAAAGGGTTCAGGTAAAAGAAAGCCTGGTTCACAGGGACAGCAATTGGACTAATGGGCAACAAAGCTATCTGAAGCAGGTACCAACAGTTTGCTCAGGTGGAACCACATGATCAAGCTTTAGTTTTTACTTGTGGTGAAATAACCCACAACCAGCTCTATGTAAGTTATCTCAGATTAACACTAGCAAGATAGAAGAGAATCTGGTCCTGACAGTAAAGTCAAGAAGGTTAAGTTCTGAATCCCTGTTATCACAGTATAACATAGGATAATGGAAGAAAGACTGCATGTGAGATCCATTACTGAAATACAAAGGGCTTGTGGTCAGATACCTAATTTCAAGGTTAATATTGGTACAAAGCCACCACTGAGAACTAGGTGGGATTTGGAAGAGCTAGGTCACCGAGGACAGCAGAATGTGTCGCGGGTTACATATTTGGGAGGAAGGGAGAAGGAAAGGGCAGTTGCATACATCTTACCATAGCTTTGCAATTGTCCAGGAAACAGATCAACCACCCATAAGGTATTCAGCACAACTGCGTTCATGTTTTCATGAAGAGAAAACAAAGTCCCTCCTCTCAACTCATACTGTTTGACATTTTCCCCCAATGGATTTCCCAGCGCTCAGGGAACTTACAGTCATTTGTTCCCAGTCCAACACAAAACACTGTCCCTGAGGTCTGAGGGGCTCAGGAGGTGACTGCAGTGCTAACACGTCTTCCTTGAAATCCTCATGGGTAATGTGTGGCTCTGGTCTTTTGGCCTCACTGTATCCAGAGGGCCGTTCCCTAGAACTGTTAGTCCTCATACAGAAGGCAGGAGAACAGGCAGCACTCCCAGAAAAAAGTACTTTGCAACAAAGGGTGAAGAAAAGAAATCAAGGCAGCAGTTTTGCCTTGCAGCACTCTCCTCATGTTGTGCATACTTTGTACCTTTATTGCAGTTGCATCATGCAGATGACGGCTTCCTGGTCCTTACTACAGATGGTATTAACTTCATGGTGAATAGTCAAGAGATCTGCGACTTCATCAACCAGTGCCACGATCCCGCTGAAGCTGCCCATGTTGTTACTGAGCAGGTAATGCTAGGGTTTCTTGAAGCATCAAAGTGCCACATCCTTGCAAGGACACGGGGCCATCATTTCAATTAATATGCTTAGTTCTTGGTCCACAGAACTGCTGAGAATGTCATCAGAGTAGGCAGAAACCACCAGTTTCTTATTGGAGGTTTTTCACAGTGGTGTATCCCATGGAAAGCTCTGAATCATGCAAGAGCCTGCACTGTTGGAGCTTGGAAGAAGCAAGGAAGTCTCAGAGCATGCTGTCCCATGTGGAGTCAGACAGTTGTTTCCCTTTCTGAGCAGGACTGTGATGCTGACAATTTGTTTCTTCCTTCAGGCAATGCAGTACGGCACTGAAGATAATAGCACGGTTGTCATAGTGCCATTTGGAGCGTGGGGGAAGTATAAAAATGGCGAGATCAACTTCTCCTTCAGCCGCAGTTTTGCCTCCAGTGGGAGGTGGGCGTGAAGACCTGACACAGCTATCTTTTCCTGCAATAACCTGGATACAACGTGCTATAAGAGAACACATCCATCTGTTCATAGGTTGACTCAGTGTCTTGTCCGTCTCTTCTGTTACCAGTTATGGAAGATGCAACTGCTCCTTTGGTGCGTAATTGCTGCTTACAGCTGATCACATTTTACTGTGTTTATTTATTCAGATCAGCACTGGGTTTCTAGTCCCAGCAGCTCCACACACCATTTCATTTGCACAGACAAGTCTCTGGGCTTGAGCTATGACACACTGGTTTCATCCTAACTCTTATATTACCTAGTATTTAGTTACCTGGCAGCTGTGAAAGTCCGAGACTGAGCCATGCACCATTTTCTTTGTACGTTAATACACAGGGGAACAAATGCAGTGTTCTTAGCAAGACAAAAAGGGAGTTTGTTGTTTTCCTGTGCCATGCAGCCACCCAAAGCTCCCCCATGTTTCAGGAGAATCAGGTGAAATACAAGAGGGAAATGTCAGAAGCAATTAGCTTGTGGTTATGTTCTGGTGCGAGGGGCATTCCATGTAGCCGAATGGCATCCCAATAGAGCACTGCTTTGCTGGAGCTTTAGGCTCTCTCTGCTATTTCCTGTGATCCTTCAACTCCAAAGAGACAAAGCAAGCAGGAGTCACGTGCTGTTGGACAGATGGGAATCCATCGGGCCCAAAGCCCCTGCAGTCTCAGTGGACCATGCAACAGCCTCTGGCAAGAAAGCTAGAGAAAGAAGATAATATTTTAATAATATATGGCAATTTTTGTTAAGTTTTGGGTGTTGTTTCTACCAGGCGTCAGGTAGTTGGTCACCAAAAGGTAGCTTTATACTTTAAAGAAAAGATTTCACTTCCCTTTCTGGTGAGAGTCTTTGTCCAGTGAGGCACAAAAGGACAGAGCCCTAAGCCAGCTCACTGTTGCTGTGATACAAACTGCTGGTGACAGATCAACAGCAGGTCAAGCTGTTCCACATACCTCCTTCAGCCCCAGTTCTCCCTCACTCAAAATCAGTCGTGCATCTCCTGTAGCCTCCAAATTGCCCCATTGTGAGGAAATATGGGCAGAGAAAAGTCAGGCTTTTCCCTTGTAGACAATGCTAGATTTTGTTCCCTGAGTATTTTTCATTTTCCAGTGTGTCATAGGCACCTGCATCTTTTTTTTAGCCCCTTCCAGGCCCATGATTACAGCACAGTCATTCCATGTGTTGTTCTGGCGTCAGGCTTGGGAACACCCTGCAGGTCACAGCATTGTACTGACAGCATTAATACTCTACATATAGACAGTACATTGGTTGTGTCCCATCACTTGGTGTATTTATATGGTTTACATAATGTGTATATTCAGTTTATGAGTAGAAAGAACTTGTGACCCAATATTTGTAAGTCTCTATTGTGTTTGGTGCTGTTGCCCAGGCAGGCATGTTTAATGAGCACATCACTGGTTTACAGTTATAATACCTTCTCTCTCCCCCAGATTTCCCCAATTCTGTCTTCAGTTGAGATCAAAATGTTCAGTCCTGGTCTCTGCCTTGCTACTTGAGGCAAAAGGGCACTTTGAATTGAGAACCTGCAATTCTCACCCTGCACAACCTGTTTGTAGAAAAAACAGCAGAACACATCCTCTCCTGAGCACTTGCAGGAAGGCAGCACCTGACAGAGGGTCAGTGAGCTGCTCCAGCAATGCAGTTATGACCCGTTTGCACTGCACAGCTGACTCCTGCCGAAATAGCAAGTGGTCCTAGCTAAGGGTTAACCGCACCGCAGTCTTACTCTGGGCCAAAGAAGCGCTACAGGCAGCCTTGGTTTCAAGTGTCAGACAGGCATGAGCAGCAAAGTATTTGGACATGCCTCATCAACGCCGCTTGGTGCCAAATGCTGCTCATTCCTGTTTGGCCATCCATCCAGCTAGCCAGACAGAAGATATCAGGGGCCCCCGGGGTGTTTGTAACAAGTACTTGCATTGATTTTTTTGAGCTGTGCTGGGTACTTGCCAACCTGAATACATGGTATCAAATGCAGGGCGGTAACGAATAGCACTGCAGGTGCTCTGAGGAATGGCCTGGGCTGATGGAGTAGCTTCTGAGCACTGATCAGTATGTAAAAAGAAGTAATTTTTATACTCGAGGGAGTTTGGGAACATTTTTTTGTTTTATCCCTATCTGGTTCAAGGCCCAGGCCATCCCCTGGGCAACCTGATCTCACACTTGGCGACCCTGCCTGTGGCAGGAAGGTTAGAACTTGGTAATCCTTGAGGTCCCCTCCAACCTGAGCCATTCTGTAATTGTATGGTAGCCTAATTTCATAGAGAATGGAAGCGGTTGGGTGCTTCTATTTCCTCCAGCAGCCTGATTGTCCTCTCAGAGGAAGGATCCATCCATAGCTGCACATATATTTCAGAAAGGAAGGGATAAGACAAAGCTTTGCAAAATAGAAGGCGGTTAGGTAAAGATACGTTGGCAGTTCCTATTACTACCTTTAAACAATCACAGAAAAGCTGTGGTTGGAAAGGACATGGCGATGTCATCCCATCCAGCCTACTGCTCAAAGCAGGGCTCATTTCAGAATTACGTGCTGCAGCAAAGGGGCGCACATCTACTGACACTGGACTACAGAGACTAAAATGGGGTGGGAAGAAAGAGTTTGGCATGAGAGCAGACTGCCTGTGGAACCACCAGAACACACTGAAGTTGAAAGTTTACCAGTACGTGAAAACCTGCAGGTACTTTGTATGGCTACTAATAAATGTCACAAATAAATTAGCACATTCATCTAACAGATACGAGCTGGTTTATCTAAAAAACAGTAAGACAGGAGATTACAGAGACACATTTCTTATTCCCTGACTGTTCCCTGCAGTTTTCTGCATCTCACTCTGAAGTAAACAAGCTACTAGTGAAGGCAGATTGCTTTGCCAAGTGGCCCAGTAGTCTGCCCATTCCTCTTTCCATTGCTAAGAGAGTCGCTTTCACACTGCTTTGTGTGAATTTCTGTCTTCATGCTGTGCACTGCCAGACTTCGAGTATGTCAGAAACTTCATTTGGTGCATCATCCGTTACCAGGATCTTTCTCTTCCCAAACAACAGCCCTGCCTTTTCTTGCAAAGACAGTCATCTCCCTTTAGATTTATCTGCACCAAGCCTTGTTTTTCTCCAAGTCATCAGGAAAAACCTGCACTGTCCTGGGTGATGGGTTTTTCTGTCATTTGATACTTCTTAATGAAGAAGCATTAGGACAAGTCACAGGAACTGCATTTTAGTCACGGGGCTCTTTTGGCACTGATGTTGGCAGAGCGAACCATGAGTGTGGGTGTATGGCACTGGGATTCCCTGGTGTGAAGTATGAAGTTGAAGGAGTAAAGCCATGCCAAGGCAAATGGAAACAGCCTATCAAAAGAAGTATTTCCTTGCCTGGACGCTCCTGGACCAGTGCTGTTTCTCACGGTAGAGGTGCTGCAGGAGGAAGGGGCTGGAACAGCTTTAATACAGCATCCTCTGAACAGTCAATCCCTTTTGGTTTGAAAAGCTCAGGGTTGGTGAAGAATTGTGGAGCACAGTTTGTGGTTGAGAAATTGGCAGTATTACCACTTATTACCAATTTGGAGAAATGAAAATTCTGAAGATCTGGGGCTCAGTGCAGGATTTCTGCTGATGGAGGGATCAGGTACTGGATCAGCATTTCTGTCTCGACATGCAATGTACTGTTTTTAAAGGCACAGAGGTTTCTAGCTAAAGCAGTAGCACAAAACAGATACAAGTTACACTGGTTTAATATTAATTTCTGTGGAATAGAATCACGTAGGCACTTCTAGGTCCATTGGTCACTTACCCAATAAGCTGAGCATATGGTATAGCACTCCCCTACAGTTTCCTAGTTCTGAAGCTGCTGTTCTCCTGCTCTTAATGCAGAGGTACCAATGGGGATTCCCCTTTGCCTGGCACATTAAGTGCTTGGCCAGCAGTGTGTGTCATAACTTTTACAGACTGAAGTGCAATTGTGTACATTCATTGCATACTTTGCCTTAGGACAGACTATAATTCCTGATGTTTAATGTTTATTTTTGGTATAATCGGTGACCATAATTAATCTACTACTTCATTTTACTGAAGTATTTTTTTTTTCTTTTTAAACATTTGTTTGTCTTCAAATTTGTGACTCAGATCTACAGTGGGACAGATGAGGCTGTACTGGAATGCTTAAATAAAGACCTCTAAAAAAAGAATCGGCTTCTCACTTTTTTTTTTCCAACCAGGCTGCCAACCACCAGAACTTTGTTCCTCAGGCCCTGCCATGACTGTCCTGTGAGCCCCAGGCCTTTGCCTCTACCATAAACACATTCACCAAGGCTCTGCCTTTCAATGAGAGGGTGCTGAGGGCTGCCCAGAGCAGCTGTGGATGCCCCATCCCTGGAGGCACTCAAGGCCATGTTGGATGTTGCCCTGGGCAGCCTGAGCTGGTGGGGGGCAACCAGCCCACGGCAGGGGGTTGGGGCTGAGTGGGCTTTAAGGTCCCTTCCAACACAACCATTCTATAGTTCTATGATAGGATACGATACGATACAAAGCCATTCACCAGCAACAAGTGGTGCAAAGTAGCCATCTCTGTGGTCTGTCAGCTTTCACTACAGCTTTGCTTCATCAGGGCCATGTGTTCTAACTTGATTGTTCATATATTTTGATATATTACAATACCAAGAAATCAAAATGCCATCTCTATGAATACAAGTTTGCCTTAAAACATTATTTTGTGAACCAGGAAAGCACTTGAAGTAGCTGTCAACTGTGACACAGTGAAAGGAAACAAGTTGGGCCCTTCTCAACACAAGATGTCTTGAATTCTACATGAATTCAGTCATGTTGGGGATGGGTTGATGGTTGGACTTGAGGATCTTAGTAATCTTTTCCAACCTTAGTGATAATATTCTATTAATTCAGGACTTTTCACTTACTCAAAAGAAAAAAAAAGAAAGGAGGGGGAGCAAAGACTGGCCAAGAGTTTTAGTTCTGCTGCAGAAGCAACACTGGCAAATGTGACAACTTACTTTTAATTTTTACTGTTCTTACAGCTGAACTCAAATCTACCTTCACCTTCTTTGAAGGAGACTTGAACAAAGTCCTTACACTTCCCCATGGCTGAAATCCCTTCCATTTAGGACTAATGCAAGTCCTTTTTCATTATCCTTTGTTGCCAAT
Source organism: Pavo muticus (assembly GCA_016647715.1). Lineage (NCBI taxonomy): Eukaryota > Metazoa > Chordata > Aves > Galliformes > Phasianidae > Pavo > Pavo muticus. The sequence goes on from JACDJE010000062.1 coordinate 1,968,585, forward strand.
CCATTTCTCATCTCATTTAGGATCTTTTCAGCTTTAAGACACCTGCATGTATTGACCACACAGCGCTAAGGATCCTGCAATTGCTGCTTCTGTAAGTGAACTTTTGGAGTGCAGGCAGCTCGTGAAGAAACCTGCTGGACAGCTTTAAGCTGCCCTTTCCCCATCATTTGGCAGCAGTTGGGAAATAGCTACTGGGTTACTCTGTAAGAGTTATTCTGTAATCGGAACATTTGTCCCATAATGAGTGTCCCTGTGACCCGCTGGTTAATTCACACCAGCAGGAGGGGAGAGGCTGTGTGCCGGCAGCAGCATGGCAGTTCCCTGCCATATGTCTCCAGGACAAGCAGAGGAGAGCAGCCAGGCATTATAGAAAGCAACGCTTGCTCTGGCATGGGGCACTCGGAGAAGCTTTAAGCCCTCTGCTGCCCTCCCCTAAACTGAACATCTGACAGAGACTCTCCAGTGCTGGACGTTGTTTCTTTTTTTAAACATGTGCACCCCACAAGTTACCTGTAAATATATTAAACAGCTCTTTGCAATAAAGCACCAACACAAATTTCTACTAAGACCATTTCCTCCGCAAAACTGTACTCTGTTCCTGCTCCTAATGTTTCTATGATTCTAACCCTTTCCTGCTTATTTGAACAAACAATTGCCAGTATGAGCTAGTAGTGAAGATGCAGACCTGTGTTGCTTAGAGACGTCAGCCAGTTCCAGTTAGGGAAGATCAAAGACATCTCTCCACCTTGGACATTACGAGTAAATCACTTATAACTAGCAGACCCCATGACTGCATCATGCCCTTTGGGCTTTTGTTCTTCAGGAAAAAAAAATCTGTCAAAGTCTCCAGTTCCCAGAATCAGCAAGGCAGCAGCTGATCCAAATTAAAAGATGACTACATGCGGTTTCTGACAGGTCTGGGTAGCCTTGGAAAGCTGGCTTAAGTAGCAGCTGCCTGGCCACAACCTGGCTCATGCTGAAACTGGGTTTGCTTTTTCCACACACAGCCCTCTCTGCGCCCCTGTTAGCTGAAAAGAGCAACCCCAGATGTATTTCACAAACAATGCGTGGAAAGCCTACTGCATTTGCAGACTAACCTGCTGGTGAACTTCATGCTACAGGAGCCAAGCACTTCAAGGTCCTGCCCTCCAGCTACGCACTTCTGAGGTGCTGTACATGGTCCGGCACCCGCTGGGTAAAAGAAAGGAGATGCTGCCACCAGAACAGAGAGACCCCTCAGCAGACAGTGAAGCAGCAGCTCTACCAAAGCTGAGGGGAAGGTGAATTTAAACACAACCTGCACATGCTTTTCCTCTATTCAGACTAGGTCTCAACAGAACCCTTAGTGTTTTACCACAGGAAAGCAAAGAGTTTTCAGCTCTCAGAACAGCAAGTTTTGTCCATGGCAAGCCTCAACCCCCTCTGAACATCTTCCACTTTCTTCTTCCTTGAAAAAAGCTGAGAAGCCTGTCATGCAGAGCCACATGTTTTCCTTCCATTAATGCCACATCCTATGTGGAGCTGGGCAGCCACAAAGAGCCCCTGCTGATGGACCAGACCAACAGTCATCCTCTTGAGAGTTCTACAGGCTGCCTAGCAACACACAGCCACGCACTATGCCTCTACCCCTAGCAGTAACACCCATCTGCATCCCATTGGTATGGCACAACCTGGGCTAGTCCCCTATAAGCCAGCAGCCTGTTCACCACAAAGAGCTGCAGCTCCAAAGGAAATGAAACAAATTCAGCGTGGAATTGAACTAGCAACACTCAGAGAAACTGCTTCCAACTGACTGCAGGTGCATCACAAGGGAGCGATGACCACACCAGCTGCAGAGGAAGGCTTACTGCAACAAGGGTCTCCCAGAGCAGGCGTTAGCCCATCTGCATTTATCCTTATGTGTTCCTCACATTTACCGCTGAAATTCTAATTATGGGGAAGACCCTTTCTTAGGCAAGAAATCACAAAGTAGCTATTGAAATCTGACCGCAGGAGTTTGGTTTTTTTTCAATAACTTCTTGATCTGACAGATCTTATCAGTATCATTTTATACTAAGAAAGTTTACAAAATATACAGCACGATATTCTTTCCCACATCTAGAAAGGCAACATGTAAAAAATATCCTCTATAATGCACTGAACTTTTCTCAAACCTGTCTTTTTTTTTTAATTTATTGTAACATTATATTCTGTAGCTAGTGCGAATGGCGATATTCACACAAAGGAGACAACAACTCAGATAACTTTGTGGCTGTGCAGGAATTACCTCTTCAGTGTGTTACCTGTCCACTCCATCATTGTTTGTTCTGCTGCGTTGCTGAGAGAAGCGGGAGAAAACACATAGCCAGACGTCTCCAAGCCGAAGTCTTTCAGCACCAAAGCTTTACCTATGAGCAGGTCTGAACAAGTTATCACACTGCCATTGGCAAACTTTCAAAAGAATGAATCTCCTACAGCAAGAAATAAAATGGAGGCTACTCCTGAAATAAGGCGTGGTCACTAGCTATAAAGACTGAATCAGTGGGAGCACATATCGGAGAGATGGAAAAAAGTTATGAAAACGACTCATGGCACTAAAAACTGCAGGTTCTTCATATCATTCAGAACATCACATGAAATTGAGCACAGGTTTGCTAACTTAATGTGGTACGGATCTACGAAGAAGGCTAGCACATTTTTGCTAGTGAGAAGAAAATGCTGAATTACCATACAGCAAGGGGTTCTGCTGCACAAACCAGCCTGGAGCTGCAGGTAAGAGGGCATTTCTCCTTCACAACCCCAGACCCAGCATCCTGACTCCAGAGTGCTCTACAGGCTCAAGGCGCTCTCTGCTGAAGCTCCTTTGTGACCTGTTCTGTGGCACCAGAGTAGCTGGGCTAACTACAACTGCAAAGCACACTTAAATACATTCTAAACACCCCCCTCCCATCCCACAAAGCTTTTGTGGAATCAGTTTGTGCTGAATGCAGTAAGCACAGTGGTTAATAACATTGCTTGAAGGTACTTTTATCTTACAGCTAAAGAAATCACTTACTGTCAAGCACTAAGAATGCAGTGTGAGTTCTGGTGTTAATCAGCCAAGGAACGTGGCAGGTCCAGCTGCAACTAAACCTGTTTTTTAACTGGAGAAAAACCGTTAGCAACCAGCATTGCCATGCAAGTAACCATCACAACGAAATCCTACTTTCTTCAGCACTACCAAATTAGAAAAAATTATACAAAGGCATTGAAGGGGGTACGGTGGTGATGGGTTGGAGATTGGACACGATTATCTCTTAGAGGTATTCTCCAACTGTAATCATTTTATGATTCTAAGCATTAGTAAAATATTTCAACGTTTGGGGATCTTAAGCTGTGTCTCACCAGATAAGGTCAAGTCCTGCTCTAGCAGTTGTCCTCTCCTTGGAAAAGATGATTTAAGTTTTCAATACTTGCTCCTCTTGAAATGTCCTTACGGAATGTGACTTAGATTATTCTTTACTGTCTGCCTTCTCTGTATCAGTACAGCTTATTCTTCTAAACACTGTCAACACTGCTGGCTTTCCACTCTCTACAGTGACACTCTTAAAGCAAAAAATAATAATAATAATGATTAAAGATTCACAATTTCGCATTGCATCACTGCAGATGACTGTACTTGGGTTCAGAAACAAAATGATATCAAGCAACAAGTTTACTTGTCCGGAGGATAAAGAAACATGGTACTCATCGACTACCACTCCCATTTTAAAAATGTTTATTCCGCTGCAAATGTTGCATATTTCCAACAAATGCAAAACAGCTTTTTGGTGGTAAATAGCAAGTATTTATTTGAAATGAAAAAAATACTTAAGTACCTGAACTATTGCATTTAATCATGTATTGTAACTGTGTTACTCTAACTTTTTGCATTGGAGACAAATATACAATGAACATTCAGATATCACAGATTGCACACTAGATAGTAAATCGTCAGGCCTTTTACGTAACCACCAAAAAACAGATATTGGATTCTGCAATATAGTACAAAATTCCACACTCCAGTCTTAGCCAGTTATCTTCAATTTACTCCCGATGCTGTACAAATAAATGGTCATTTAACTAGGGCTTACAAGTTAATAACAGGACAAAAAAAATATACATTGCACTGACACAAAAAGTCAGCTGTGTTAATAGTCATGCAACAAGTAACCAAACTTGCTGAAATTAAAAATACTGTCTAAAAACAGTTTCAACTGCATAAATATTTTATACACAGTTCATTTACCGAAACAAAAGGAGTCTTTAAATGATACAAAGCAAATATAAGTATCTACCAATTTTATACATAAGAAAGTGCAAAATAACTTATCTAAAGTGTTCTGCTATTGAACTGATGACCGTGGGCTGGAGGCAGCCAGCCCCCTCTCATAAGCATGACATTACAGTTGCACACTACATACGAATGTTAAGAGTACGTGAATAAGTATACTACAAAGAACAAGGCAGGAGAAGACATGTGAGGTACTTGCAGAGAATACAGCCTACCGATGTTAGTGTACATGAGCATATTTTTGCGCAACCCATTTTTACATGGAAAACAAAGCAAGTCTTTGCATTAGAAGCTTCAATGAAAAAACCACTCCCAAGTGAACGAAACAGTTGCCCACAGCACCAGCTGCCAGAGGAAATACGAGCAGGCGGGGTGCCTCCCCTCCACCTCTTACCAGCACAAATGTGGTTTTGGAACAGTGCAACTGAGGGATTAAGTCAGAAGGCTGTGGTTATTGGTTTGCAAAACGCAAATGTGGACCGACCTCTATGCTACAGACTTGGAAAGGAATAGTGATCCTGATTTTAGTAGGCTGCCAAAGGTAAAAAGCACAGATCGACAACGGTGCCATGTGCCTGCATAGCCAAACAACGGCAAACCACCTCATCACTGACGGCGCGCAGTCTTCATGAGCCCACGTTAGTGATACATGCCAGATCTTACTTTTAAAGTTCAGGTTATACCAAAGTTACTGCCAGAAGCCCTGTTTTGATTAGGGTTTAATTGGAATCAATTCACGGAACAGAATTCTTCCTTAAGTTCGGTTTTGTTTTGAAAACTGGAGGCAAGAGGGGAGAATCTCTGAGGACTTAAAAGCATTTAATGGTTGTTAAAAGAGCCTTCTCTTCAAACAGTAAATATGTAGGCCACCAGCCCATCTTCTGAACTATGCTGGCTTCGCATCATTTTGGGAAGGGTCAAGGCAACGTTAGAGAACATCTGAATATAGATATTCCAGCACTCCATGCACATTTACTGAGGGCTTCCCCCCTTCTATTTTCAACAATAAATCTGCCAAGGGAGCCATGCAACGCAGCTACTTATCACAGTTTGGATCCGAAGGGATCTATTTGGGTCAGCTAACCTAAACAAACCTGCATTTACTCAACAGTGTGCAAGGGCTCTAGAAAAGCCTTTCTGCTCATTTGGGGATCTAGTATACATACCAGAACAGGAATTTCTCATTTTACAGACCAGCACATACTTAATAAACAAACGTGTCAAATTACATATTTAACCTTCAGTGCATTAACATGTGATACAAGGGTAGAGAGTAAGTGGTTAGGATTAACAAATGGATCTAGAAGGTCCAACCAAGAGAAGACAAGTGTGTCTCCAAGGTACAGGGACCCACTGCCACAGAGGGGCTGGCAATTCCCACACTGAAATTCCAACAACAGCTTAAACCATCTTCCTCCTGGGGACAGAGTCTGCCCAAAGCCTGTTAGTGCAGGGTAACCTCTCCGTCTGCAGCCAAATACACACACTGATGTTCTGCAGAGCAAAAGTGGGGCTGCCTGTCTTCTGTTGTTTTGGGTCACATCCGTACTGTTGTTTTGAAGAACCCAGTGTGAACACACCTAGATCTAGATCAGTTTGTCACACATTTACAAAATATATACACACATATTTAAAACAAACAAACAAACCCACTGTCAAAACCTCCTTTGGAAAGCAGTCCACGGGCCTGTGTGGTGCGTGTGTTCCAATCCCAGTGGATGTCCATGTCTCTACTTCATCCCACATGTAGTGCAAAAGAAGTGACAGAGTAGTAAAAAAATACTGCAATTCAATTCATTTTAAAACTTAAAAATGGTAATGGAAATCTACCACTGTCCTCAGGGTCATGCCGTTTGCTGACGCACGGAGACAGCTCTTAAAAGCATCTCTGGCAGAACAAGCACTAACCCGTTCCAGAGCGACTACGTTGTTCCAAACATTTTTATTTTTTATTTTTATTTCTTTTTTTCTTTTTTTTTTTTGCAAATAAGCTACGGGACAACAGTGGTAAAATTCTATGCACAGGAAATTCATTCTGCACCTGTAGGCAAGCCAATTGCTATTGACTTAAAGAAGGTAAAAGCTGGTTCTTGCACTGCATGAATCAGCTGCTAATGAGCACTAAGTAATTAACAAAACTGCAGCTCTGACATATGTATAAAACAGGCCTTGTTAAATATGAACAACACTGAGGCGGTAAATAGTTTTGGTATAAAATGCAACCGAAGTTTACAATTTAGTTCCTGGTTATCTTACAGCTAGAATAAAATACTCCAAGTCCTATTCTCAAAAAAAGTTGTCTTTTGAAAAAAATCCATGTAATTCCATGAATAGCCTTATTTAAATTAAGATACTGTGGGCAACTGAAAGAACGAACGTGCACAGACTGGATTTTTAACAGAAATACACGTAATGCCTTTGAGTTTTCTGTTGTGGTTTTTTTTGTTGTCGTTATTTAAACATTCATATTTAAGTCGATAGATGAGAAAGATGCCACACAAAGTATAGTGGTTAATCTGAAGTCCCATGTAACAGGCAGTTAGGTTCATATTTAGATAAAAAGGCCATTATACCTATTTACAATATACACAGTTGCTTGCGAAGAAGGCAGATTTACAACTATCTTCTAAAAAGCCTTCCCTTCCCTCCCACCCCCCACCCCAGTACAGATGACTAGCTCTACAAAAACAAGACAAGAACTGGTGTTTAGGATAAGTGAGGATTTTCTTCATAGCCATGTCAACAGAGGGTTAGGGGTTGACAGTTCTACTGTATCTGTGGTTATTAACCATGTCTTCCTGGGCCTTGCTCTTCACTTCACTGTGCCGTTCACCTCATCACACACCTTCCATCAACACAAATCAATTCAATGATCCCTTATACTTTCAGTGCTTAAAATGCAGTATAAACTTAAGTGTAAACAGACAATATTCTACTCCCTTCTGATCGCAGCACAATGCTCACGAGTTCTCAGCGGGGCTGTACAGGGTCTCCATTTACCACCCCCTCGTCAATTCCTGGGCCCTTCCTCTAAGCCCCGCTCGTGCTGCAAGTTGTAGAAACAGTTCTGGCAGACTCTGACCGGTGACGAAATCTTCAGACGCTTGATTTCAGACTGAAACCGGCTGCACCTGCAGAGGAAAAACACCACTGTGAACACGTGTCCTCTCCCAGCCTCACCGTTTTCTTCCCAGGTGTGGAAATTATCACTGTGACTTCAAACACCTCAACACCATCCAAACAAATTTTGACAGGCTGTGTTGCGTTTGTAGATTGATAAGATGAATTATTTGCTGAAAAAGAAATTTTTTTTTTTTCTCTTTTGCTAAGTTAATTTGTCTAGAATTCATTACTTGATTTCATTCTCAGTTGACACCTATGTTAAGCTGAGAGCTTTACTGTTTATATAAAGGGGCGCATCTGCTTTTTCCAACCCTTCCCTGGAAATTCTGACAGCACTGATGCTTGGTTTCTTTTTGTTTTTCGTTCTTTTTTTAATCAGCTCTGTTTTGATAAGGGAGTGGAAACCTCAGTCTGTTTGTAGAGTTCAGTGTTACGCAATAGCCTAAAATTCTATACGGGAAAGAATCTAAAAGAGGTGGTGCTAACTTACTTCTGGCAGAAGAGCTGCCCACAGTTCCTGCAGTGGTGACGCCTCTCCGTGAGCGAGAACCGGACGGAGCAGCCTGAGCAGCTGTCCCCTCCCTCATCCTTTACCCAGTGGTCGGCTGCTGACCGGCCCGGCTGATCGCTCACAGACCAGCTGAACACTCGGCCACGGCCATCCCCAATGAGAATTCTGCTGTGATCCCTGGAGGAAAAAAGCAAAAGCATTCCCATTACAATTCTGGCCCAGTAAGGTACAGACAGCGATAGCTGATTTTAGATGTCAGAATATTTAATCACTTTTTTATGACCAAGATATTAACCTGTACTCTAAACAGAAAAACAAACACAAAACAGCACTATGCAAAGAACAGTGTCTGCATCCTTTGACAACACTGAAAAAATGCACTGAGTGATCACCTGTGAGCTACTCACTTGGAGATGCCGAGGGCGGTGATTTCTGCTGGATGTGCATTATCTTTGCGATCAAATGCCGTGTGCATAGTTAGTTTGCTCCTAAACACCAACTGACGCTCCCATCGGTATCCTAGAAGGGAGCAGGAAGGAGAAAGGGAAAAAAACAAATCCGCTCGTTCTCATTTCTATATCCTCCTCCCTCCCCAAAATACCCATGTGTATCAATTTGTAGAAAGGAAACATCTTTATCTCCCCAGAGGCTGATAACTCTCAGAGACTCTCTTCCCACTCAGGGAAAATACACTCTCAACTGCTCCCCAACACATCCAAGGAAGGAGAAAATGCAATACAAAGTAAACAGTCTCGTATTTCACCAAATGCAGCTGGCAGTTGCAGAGAACAGTGACATACAGAGTGGAGCTGGCACTGAAGACCAGCAGGACTGAGAGTGCTTCATTAGTATTATTATTATTAATTTTTTTCTGTAGCCAAGATTCAGATTTCCAACTGTGGTTAATTTTCTTCACAGCATCCCCTATGGTGCTGTGTTTTGGTTACGTGACTAAAACAGTGTTGAGGACATAGCAGTGCTTGAGGTACTACTGAACACTACTTTCACAGCATCAAGGTTTTTTCTTTTTTTCCCCACTCTTCCTCACCCACCAGCAAGTAGGCTGAAGGTGTGCAAGAAGCTCAGAAGTAACACAAGCTGGGCAGCTGATCCCAAATGACCAAAGGATATTCCATGTCATATACAGCATCATACTCAGCAACCAAACTGAAGGGAGGGCACTTTCTGGTAAGGAAGCTGTTCACTCCAAAACTGGCTGCACATCAGCCTGCTTGCAGGAGGTGGTGAGAGCCTTTGCATCACTTGTTTTTGGTATTTATCTTCCTCTTTAGTTTGCTTAGTAGACTATCCTTAGCTCGACCTTTGAGTGTTTGTGCTTTTGCCCTTTTGCTCTTCCTATTCTCTCCCCCCATCCCAACAGTGAGCGAGCAGATTAGCTGCCAGCCAGGGTAAACCCACCACCGTTTCTCAGGAAAAACTCAAACAACGTGCAACCTCAACACAGAAACTTCTCACCAACGACTTTTGAATTTATCAGCCATCACTGCTCAAAGCTGCAGAGATACTGCCTTTTGGGTCAGTGTTAACAGCAAATTTATCCAACCAAGGAAGCGTACTCAACTTCTTTTACCTGGCTTAAGCTTGCTGTAGTGCCGTGCTTCAGCATAGCTGGGGTGCAGGTGGTTAACCTGAGCGTGGGGATGTATTTTTGCTTGTCCTTCGGAATAATTCACAAAGATAAAACCATCTTTCTCATCCAAGCTAAGCTGGTCTGACCAACGTCTGGAGTCATCTGAGCCACTGTCCGCTGACCACGCCGCTGCCACTCTGTTTGAGGCTGACCTTGGTCTGTGGCTGGTGCTGCCTGGCTGACTTTGGCTCTCCTGCAGTTTCGCATCCTGGCCAATGCATGGATCATCTGCGTCAGAGTCACTGCTGTCTTCTTCATGGGCTTCCTGTCCTGGATTCAAGCAACAGGAACGAGAACATCCTTAGCAGGACTGTTTATAGGCTGAGCTTTTCTCCTTTCCTGCTGCTACACTGCCTACAACCCAACAGGTGCTACCATGGCACAACTAAAGGGAAATTACATATGGGAATCTCAGCCTTTGCAGAGATCCAGCTCCCACCACATTAAACACCAGCAGGAATCATCACATTTTTCATCTCTTTGGTAATGGAGGTAGTTCCTACAATAGTTGTTCTGAGGTAGGTTGGGACAGACACAGTGAGTACAGCTTTCAAAAATGTTCAAGTTAAAGAAAAATAAAACAATTTAAAAATTCCTCCTATCACTCAGGAGAACAGTAAACAGTCAGCAGTGATGAGACTCGGGGCAACTAAAACACACAAGGCAGATGTTATCAACAGGTTTAACGTGATGTGAAAACACAACAGTTCCACATCCAAATCTAGATCATATCTTCAACATGAAGGTGAAAAAAGGAAGATTATGCAAATGCCCATCAAGCACGGACCAAATTCTTCAGACCACAGAAAACACTATGGCATGGCCAGCACTGCTTGTGTCAAATTCCACTGATGGAACATCAGGTTGTTAATTCTGCTCTTAGGCTATAATCTTATTTCATAATAGAGAAATACAGAGCTTTTGGACAATGGTAGTACCCATTAGGTTCGCTGACAGCAGAAGCAACCACAGGAAGGAATTTACTCCTCACAGAACAAAAGGAAGGATGGCCATGGTTTTCCTTACTCACAGCAGTATGAAATAACCCTAAGTGAAGTGGTGAATGAGAACTCAGACACTTCATTATGTCCAGTGGATGTCTATTCTCCACTGAGAGAAAACACTTCTATCATTTTCTGCACTGCACAATCACAGGACTTTACCTATGTAAAGAGGAAATCGGATAGAAGGCAAATACCAAACTGTAGGTAGGAGACATACCTATTTGTGCTTCCTGGCAATCCTCTTGCATTTCCAGCACCTCTGCAGGCTCTGGAGCTGGTGTTTCTGGTACTTGCAAAAACTCCATCCGCCAGAACTGGAGGGACAGGGGACAAGCAAACTGGCATATATGGAACTCTTAGCTTTCTTCCTAGCTACTGCTAGAGTTAAGAGGCATTATTAGAACTGTACAATCACACCAGCAGCACAACAGGCAGGTCACTTTTTTTTTTTTTCCAAGGGGGATAGGAGGTCAACTACATACATGCCTGAATGACAGCTGAACAAGCCTTGTGCTATTATTTAACGCTTCAGCTGTTCAAATAAAAAATCCACCCCATACTGCAATCTGACCAGCAGACTCTGGTTAAGACAGATGCAGGCACACACATGACAAAATAATGAAAGCCAGGTTGGACTGGCAGTGAACAGAGATGCTCTTTTTCTTTTTCCTTCTTTTTCCTCTTTTTCTTTCCAGGCAGCAAAATGAATTACCTAAAAGTGTGCAGAATAAAAGCAGAGAACAAAAGCTACTCCAGACATAGAAGCCAGCGAGCAACAAGTGGCTGAAATATAATATATATAATGAAGCACCCCAGAACAGCAGGACCGCTTTCAGTACCGGCCAGGATGCTGTGTTGGACAGAATTTACTTATCTACTACAAAGGCGTAAACTTATTTTTCTAAGCAGTGGTTCCAAGTACGTACCCGTACAACTCCATCTGAATGTCCAGTCACGATGACATTCTGGGTATCCCACTCGTTCATCTCTGACACAAAACAACACATGATTTGCTGGCTTCGACCAGTGAAAGTGTTCACGCTTGCAGTGGGGCTGCCATTAATACTCCATACATGAATGTAAGTGCCAGCACATGATACAATATCCCCCTGAAAATACAAGTAACAACTCCATATGTGAAAACAAATCTCAGGTTCTGCTTCAGCAAAAACATAAGCCAGGTTTGTTTGCATAGGTCAGTGTTATCCCAAGCACAGATACAGGTTGGGTGGAGAATGGCTTGAGAGCATCCCTGAGAAGAAGGATTTGGGAGTGTCGATTGATGAAAGATTCAATATGAGTTGGCTATGTGCACTTGAGGACCAGAAGGCCAACTGCATCCTGGGTTGCATTAAAAGAAGCATGACCAGCAGGTCAAGGGAGGTGATTCTGCCCCTCTACTCTGCTCTTGTGAGACCCCACCTGGAGTACTGAGTCCAGTTCTGGGCCCACAACACAAGAAGGACATGGAGCTTTTGGAGCAGGTCCAGAGGAGGGCCACGAAGGTGATCAGAGGGCTGGAGCACCTACTGCATGAAGACAGGCTGAGAGAGCTGGGGCTCTTCAGCCTAGAGAACAGAAGGCTCTGGGGAGACCTTGTAGCAGCCTTCTACTACCTGAAGGGGGCCTATAGGAAAGCTGGGGAGGGACTGTTTATAAGGGCAGGTACAAGAGGACAATGGGAAATGGTTTTAAACTGGAAGATGGTAAATTTAGACTAGATATTAGGAAGAAATTCTTTACTGTGAGGGTGGTGAGACACTGGAACAGGTTGCCCAGCAAGGCTGTGGATGCTCCTCCCTGGAAGCATTCAAGAGCAGACTGGATGGGGCTCTGAGCAACCTGGTCTAAAGGAAGGTGTTCCTGCCTATAGCAGGAGGGTTAGAACTAGATGATCTTAAAGGTCTCTTCCAACCCAAACCATTCTTATGATTGCAGCAGGGACTTTGCAGTAATTCCTGTTCAGGCTGTTTGAGACCTTAGATAAAACTGCAGGATGGTATACTTTTTTTTTTTTTTTTTTTTAAGACTGTACACAGAAAAGCAGCCTTAGTAACAACCTGTTTGCTGAATTTATAGCATTTAATAAGTAGATCAACTCCTTCATTTTTCACCAATCCTACAGCATATTTTAAGTACCTTCCATTCCCTGTTTCATGACTCAGCTCAAACCTCCAATCTTTGTCACTGACACATGCTACATTAAAGTTCATATGATTCCTTCCTTATTGGGAAAAGGGCAAGAGACAGTCCTTTCATCTAGTGCAGAGGGGAAGTAGTAGCTGCGGTTTAAAACACCAGCAACACTACAACTGGAAGAGCAGCTAACAAACCATGCTTCTTACTACTCTCCTCTTCTCATTACAGTTTATTCCCCAAACCAGGTAATAAGTCTTAATGTGAATTACAGAAGCTTCCCCAAACCAATGGAAGAGCCTATTTTGTTTTTCTTCAGTTTAACAATTCCAGATTCTTGCTAACACTCCCACTGCACGTGGATGTTTGCTTCTTACCGTTAATTCATTTATACAGAGTGCTGAAACTGGAGCCCTGTGACCTCGAAGCTGTGTAAGAAATGAGAGCTTATTCAAATCCCAGATGATGCAGGTGCGATCCCGTGAGCCACTCACGATGATGTGATAAGCTAGTGATGCTGTTAAGCATGTGACAGTGTCAGTATGACCCAGTAATGCCTGCAAAACAAAAGACAGAAGGAACATGCTTGCAATCAAGAGAGAGCACAAAAGTTGTTGTATTAAACCTAAAGAGATTCAGGCAATGTGAACACAAACAACTTATCAGAAGGCCCAGCTGGACTGAAAGTATTTGGTTGGTGACTGCTTCCATAACTGAAATTGATAGGAGTCATTTTCTGAAAACAAAAATTCATTGTAAATAAGAACTGGCTCCTATTAAAGAACCTGTTGATGTTTAAGAAAAGACAAAGAAAAGAGAAAATTACAACCAAAAGGACAAAGTTAACGGCAAGGAGGAGAAAATTACAAACATCTGCTCTGAGAAGACCCCTTTTCTACATTTCAGGCCTGAAGTAACAACTGGAATAGAAATCTGGAATACAGCTGGATTTCTCCTGTTTACGGAGTTACAAAGTCATCAGATAAGCTACAGCAACTGGCCTTGCACTTACTCTGACTTCACTGACAAAAGCAGAGCAGCTTAAGTATGTTGCCCTGAAATTCAGGATAGAGTGTCTTATCTTGCAGTAACTGTTAGCAAAACACTTCTGAAATACAGCTTCAGACAGCCACTGCTGGAGACCAGGGTTGGAAAGTTAATTAATAATTCTCTAAATTTGTTCAGCTAAGTTTTAGTTTAGGTTTTCCACTGAAAAGGAGTCCTATAATTAAGATGCTAACAGTGACACTTACAATCTGGCTACTTAGAACAATGACATACAGCTATTTAGAACAAGACATACAATATTTCTTTAAATTTTGTTTGTTTGTGGTGGGTTGGTGGTCTTTTGTTGGTGTGGTTTGTTGCTTTTTGTTTTTGTCTTCTTCTTGGCTTTTTGTTTTAAATACACACACAAGTCTTCCTCTGCACTTAGCTGCAACTGACTTAAAAACACAGGTGCTTCTTTGTTGTGTTCAACATTGATGTTTTGAATTCACAAAGCAAAAACAATACAAAGGTATCCTGAAGGAATATTATTGTGCTCCACAAACAGCCTGTTACTGTCAGAAAGAGCAAAGTTTGCCCAGAAACACAATTTAAATAACTCTAAAAGAAAATACAGAAGTATAAGAAGTAGCAAAAGGAGAATGAACAGTAGAGACAGTCTTTTTCACTGCCCTCCCTGTCAGTCTTCAGATGGGGGTATTTTATAGACACCACTAAAATAATACAGATTATTCCACAGAAAACACATCTGCATACTTTTTTCTTATTTTTTAATAAAAAATTAATAAAATTTATTTAAAAAACCATTGCTATCCTATTTCCCATCTCTACAACAAGATCCACATGGTCAACAATCCTCAAAATGATGAAATTTTTAAAATACATTTTGCCTATTTTCAGTGTAGATCACTTCTGGGACTACTCAGATTTCCATGTCTACTCAACTCACAGTTTCAAAGCTTACAAACTTCCTTTGATCTCGGAACATCATTTCCCTAATTGACATCTTTGCTGTATTTTACCTGTTTCAGCGTGAGGGCTTTAGCTTTTTCTTTGGAGATGCCCATTTCCCATACACACACCGCTGTGCTTGTTCCCCCAGTGATAACCAGCTTGGGGTTGGGACAAATGGCACACAGTATCTGACCCCATTCTGACAAACATTCATAAACAATTACTGCCTGGAAATAAAGGAAACAGAGAAGGATTACTTGCAGGATTAGAATTAGGTATGAAAAAAATAAAAGCCCAAGTGCCATCCTGCAAACCGAGCCACTAAGTAACCGAGATTTTGCTGCTGTCCCTTTTATTTACATATTTTTCTCAAATACAAATAATTCCAGCCTCTGCCTTAAGATGCCTCCTGAGAGAAAACCAGAGATTAAATTTAATTGCATGATTTAATTCATTTGATGGGGTTTTTTTTGCAGTCCTGTAAAAAGTTACTATGAATTGGCTTATCTTATTCTGCTCATGTTCTGATGAAGAAAACTGGATAGGGAAAAATAAAACAGCACAAAAAATGTTATTAATTCATACGCAAACTAAGTTTCTACCTTTAGGATTCCTTTCGCTATTAGTGATTTCTTTTGGCACATTTAGCACCGAAACGAATTTCAGATGACAAACCTTGTCTGACTCGTAGGTACCCAGTCTACAGCTGAGGTCCGCATAGCCCCAGGCAAAAGTTTTATTCCATGCAGGTGGGATGAGAACCTTATTCTGTTCAACCGCCAGAATGCCTTTATCGGTACACACAATCTGTCCCACGGGCTCCTTGAGCTCTAAAAAAGAAGATGCAGTTTCCTTTTACTGAAGAAAAAAGACTGATACTGTCCAATCCTATTAAATACCAGATGCTCCACAGAAACCAAATCTTTGCACTGCTTAAACAGTCACTCTGGTCCCACCTGCAATGCTGCAGGAGATGTCTTTCAAGCCAAACAAGGCACAGATGTAATCTGTTCGATGCTTCTGGGCATTAAAAGAGATTATGCAATTTTCAGCACTATTGAAAGTAATTTTTTGGTATTGATTCCAATCTTGGCCAAACATTTCCACAGGTTGCATTCCTAACCAGTGATCTATTTGTTGGATCTTAATCAAGTTTTGCAAATACTGATCAATGCTTTTTTCTTTCCTATCCTTGAGTATAGCCCTGCTATGTTCTGTGGAATGGTACATCCTTTTCTCTCCACGATATGCACCAATTCATTTAATCAATTAAGAAAGAAAATACATGTATATAGCATTTACCTACTTTGCTGACAGTTAACTTTTATTCACTCCATTGTCAGAGATAAACCCAGAACCTACTCCTTCAGCCTCAGCGCAGCTACCAGTATCCCTTCCTGCCAACATGCTCAGCATTTTTGCATTGAGAAAAAAAAAAAATAACAATAACCCCTCTTCCATAGCAAATCACAAAAAGCGAGGCCTTTGTCGGCTTGGAAACAGTCTCCCGAGCATCTTTTGACATTTCTGGAATTTGCTTCAAACACTTCTTGTTCAAATCTTCAGAAATGCTTGAACTCAATTTCATCTCTCTCTTTTAAAAAATTATTCTAAACTGGCACAGATCTGCCACTTTCCAAAATACACCTTAAGGAAAGTAAAAACAACTTACAGCACCAAAATATCCTAAATTTGTCTCTCTCTCAGAAGTACAGACCTTACGAATATCAGGCAAAAAAGCTAAATAAAATATGGAAAAAATGCTCCAAACGCTGCGGTTTTACCTTTCACTGGTGCGAGAGACGGCCGCAGGTTGTCCAAGTGATGGAAAAAAATCTTGTCACTTGTGGAACCGGGGGGCACAGAGGTTCCTGCAGCCTCCCCATTCAGTCGGCTTCGAACGCGCTTTGGAGGGTGTGGCTTTTTGAAGAGCTGAAATTCATCGAGAAATTACAGGTTTACAGGAGCACAAGCTAAAGAAGATCAGCAGTGTTTCATTCACATTCTAAAAACTCTGAAGATCAGCACTCGGCAAGCGCTACTTAACTGCTCTCTGCATCCACGGATTCACTGTTTGGCATCCCCTAATAGTTTACAGCAAACATTTTGGTAAGACTTCAGCAAGTAATACAGAATCCAATTGTGATGTATAAGCAAACCATTTTTCGCAGCCTCCACACAAAGGCTTATCAGATGGTAAATTCATTGTAAACATCTTGATGGTACGTGCTACGTATTTACAGTACCTAACTTATGGATATAAATCTTTACCCATGTTTTGTAAAATTTCACCTTGACAACAAAGTTGTAAAAGCACTAGAAGAAGAGCTGCAATTCCAAGGCTGAAAGTTATTTTCTTTACCTATTAGCATATTCAAGGTACAGGGAACATACATAAACCAGAGGTAGTTGGGCTGTGAGGATGCACAAATGTTTCTACCGCTCACACCAAGGCAATGGGTATGAAGGGCAACAGCAGGACTGCTTGCCTCAGCCCTCCCCACACCACACCACGCCCCCACGTGGCTGGTCTAATGGTGTGAGAGAGGGCACATCATTTTATTTATTTATTAAGAGTTATTATAGAAATTAATTTATCTCAGGAAAATGGCACTTTCACTGTTGCCCTCTGACACATTAAGTGCTACATTTTCAGCACCAACATACTTATTTTTTCCATGTTGATTTTTTTTCTTTTTAAGTTAAACAATGATGTCGTAATTCTTTTAACCTTTATTTTATGAGTGCAAAACAGACAAAAGACATTTCCCTTCTTGTGAGCAAAGCCCAAATTCTTTCTTCATTCCAGAAACAGATTATTGCACATCACTGGAAGAATACAAACAAACATTCTCAAGAGTTTAATTCCTCAAACACTCTCCTCTTCTGTTTCAATACATTTCAGCCCACGTGTCATTGGGCAAACAGAAATTCTGCAAATGGTGTACCTGCTTTGGTATCTGTCCAAAGTTGTTAATGAATCCTATAGTAGCTGTCTCTTTTAATGGATCATTGATGTTATATATATCCACTTGCCCCTCATAGAAGAGATGATGAAAGACATTTACAGCTTCTACCGCAGCAGGACCTTGTTGTTTATAGCCAAAGATCAAGTCAATCCACTCATGCAGATGTGCACTCACAAAGTCACATTCCAGAGCCTGAAATCCAAAGGACATGCATTGAAATTAGCCATGTCAGTCACCAGTTGAGTCTACTACACGTGCCATAAAGAAAAAAGCAGAATACACTGATATATTCTCAGTATGTTTTGATAAAGCTTTTTCATTTAAACAACTCCGGCCTCAACTTACTCTCTAGCCAAAAAGGAAGAGTAGGAAATGTCAAGTCTGCAGCTATTTGTAACAAATAGCCATCAGCTCAGAACTCATGGACCAAATAGCAGCTGTGACTGCACGTCACGTTTAATTTGCAGCACAAAGGCACAGCTGACATTTTCTATTGCCATTAAAACTCAGATTACCTCCCGATGAACTCTGATAAATTCACGAGGGTCTCCTTTTGCCCACGGAGGGAGTATTACATCTCCAAGTTTAGTGCCATTTTGTTTGCAACCTATAAAACAAATTAAAAAATTTGGAGATAAGCATTGAAACCGCACAGCAAAAGCAAAGGTTTTTAAAATCAACAACAAAATCTAACGCCTTTCTTTTACAAGGAAACATCTTTCAGACTTTTCATTTAAATACTGCCTGAACTTTAAAGGTCAGGCAGTAAAACCTGAAGATTTCCAACTTAGTAGCTCATATATGATACCTTGCAAGAGTAGAAAAATAGGAATCACTCAAACATTCCTTACTAAGGTTTTTAAGATGACAGTACTGTTTCAGAGTTCTGTTGATACAGCTTGCACTGAAACAGCTGATACCCAAGAAGCCGTGGAGCTGGCAGCTAGAGCCATCATTGCACCAGGGCACACTTCTCATTTTTTCTTGACTTTCATGTTAGTACTTATTCATGATGTAAAAACGAATAAATGAAACAGCTTGAATTTTAGAGAGGAAAAATTTTCTGTTTAGCATGTATATAGCAGCAGACATGTCAGCTGGGTGTATTTTGAAGCAAAATAAATCCTGGTACCTGATGGCTTATCAGCAAACTGCACTGACAAGCCTTGGTGAAACAGCTTTTGGGCTACAGATTTGTTTCCTTTGAAATAGAAACAGTTGGTGTCAAACAACTGAAATGCTATTTTACACATGAGAATAACTACACGACAGTACAAGCTAAATATTCATGTACTGACACCGATGAACTAAACAGCTAACTAACAGCTTTTAGGTGTGAACTAAAAGCTTCACACCTAAGAACAGTGGTCAATGCCCTGGGCATGGTCTGGCCACACGCAGTCATCTGGGTTCCAGAGAGCTCACTTCTCACTCCGAATATTTAATGCTGGCATATTTAGACTACTAAAAACCTATTTGTTAAGACTTCCCAGTTATATTCCTGTGTTGTCATCTGTTGCTGAGAGACAATCCACACTTCTTACTAGCTCAGAGTAACACCAGCAAGCTTCCAAGTTTACAGAAGTGCACAAGCAGTACAAGTAGTGTCCTACATTTCTTGCATAATCTCAATAGGCTTTGAATGTTTTCCTCTCTATTTGGGAGCAAGAAAGTAGAATAGGAACAGGATAAGTATGAAATAACACAAACACACAGTTATGTGTGACATACATTCCAGAGAATAGTTATTCTCCTATGGTCAACGTATGTGAAATTAGACTCTTGTTAAGTAATTACTGTCGCACAAACTAAGAGCCACATTTCAACAAAACCTTTAGAAACAGTTAAAGATGAAGTCCTAAAAGTGAAAACTGTCAAAAAGATTTGCAAAGCCTGAAAACACTAAGGAAGATGATAAATAACATAATGGAGTAACATATTACATAGCGAAAAAAGGAAACCAGAGAACTCCAGGTAAAACTTGATGATTTGAGTGTTTCAAAGTGGTTTAACCAAAAATAACTAAAATTAAAAAATCATCAAACCAACCAACCAACAAAACCACTCTGTCGCAAGCCAAAAACTTTTTGGGTAGTTAGATGTCTTTCTTAGCAATGATTATTCATTAACTTTTTAAAATGAACACCTGCTGTTTGAGAAGATGAAGTAGATAAAACTGAAAGAAAAGAAGGCATCACAAAAGTAAATGCTAACTCCTGCTATATTCTTACTGATGAACCAGTGAGCTCCATATCATTCAAACTTTTAAAAATATTATACAAACATGGAGCCATCTATCCTTTCCTCATGCAGTTAAATGCATCATATTCTTCCCACCTTATGAGCTTTTCTCATGTCGGACTGCCTGGCAACACACAGTGGTAGCAATGCTACCAGCTGCTTGGCTTACCAAGATCAAAATTGTTGGAATTGAGCAAGAACTCAGGGAGGTAGAAAAATTCTGGGATGAGTTCCTTCACGTCTGCCATGTTGTGCTTTGATGCTGAGTACCAGGCCTCTCGCACACTGTGAAACATTCGATCTGCCAGGTCAAAGTGACCGCCCTGCAGGACAAAGGGAGAACCATCAGATCAGACCACCAGAGTACCTTGACTGTGAGAAGGAGAACCAGAACACACATACACAAGGTATCAAGATAGAGATCTTCAGAATGTTAAGAAACACACTCAATCCTACTTCAAATCTTAGTCTGGGGAAACATCAGCCCAAAGAAAATACATTTTTCTTTGCTTGAAGACTTCCATCTAGGACAATATTGGCAACATACTGATATGATCCCAGCTCCCTCTCCATCTGCCAAAAAATCCAGGCTCTGCAAATTTTGGTTTATTTTAACACTCGGTAACAAACTCCTGGGATAGAAGCATTGGTTTAAAAAAAAAAAGAACCTTTTAATTTTGTGTGAAGATGTTAAGGAACTGGCATACAATTTTTTCAACAGCAGACTAACAAAGCTTGATGAAAAATGTGATTTTTTTCACAGCAAAATCATCTTTGGTTTTTGCCTGGTGCTATTTTCCAGGCTGGATGATATATTCCAGGCTGGATGTGGCTCTGGGCAGCCTGGTCTAGTGTTTGGTGACCCTGCACATAGCAGGGGAGTTGAAACTAGATGATCATCCTGGTCCTTTTCAACCCAGGCCATTCTATGATTCTACGACTCTATTTTGTTCGTACACTTTTTCAAAACATTCTAACTTCCTGAAGAAACATGAATTCCATTGCATCTTCTATTAAGTAACCTCAAAGATTTTTGGACCAATCCAATCTGCATCACTCAATTGATATTTTTTTCTAACATGTTTTATGAGAACAAAGCAGACAGATCTCTTTTTCATGTCGATCTCAAATGTACAGCAGGAAAGCTGTACATACAGGAAGTGAGGTCTTATACTTTTTACCTGTAGTCGTAAGAAAATCTGCGTAAAAGGCTCCATCCGGACAAGATAGGAAGCCACTATCATGGCAGATGAATAGTGGGTCCCATAATGATAAGCTGGAGTTTCACCTGCAGAAAATTAAACATCGAGCACATAGAAGAAATAAAGCAGTTAGGTGAAGCAATTACTGGTGACAGTACTAACTAGTGCTGCCTTGTATTTACTCTGTGATCATGGACACATTTAAAATTGGCACTTGTAACCTTCATTCTTGAGTCATCAAAAACTATACGTTTTCTTGTGGCCATTTCAGTTAAAACTGCAGTGCAGTAGCTGTAATTCAATGGGCTTCTGCCCAGCAGAACTGCATGGTTAGTCTTTTTTTTTCTTTAATTTAAAATGCTTGAAGTGTTCCAACACAGCTATGGTGATTTCTGCTGATGGAACATTTGTTTACTTTCATTCTTCTTGATTACTCTGGAAATAAGGCTTGGGAAAAAAACAGTTCTCAGAATTTCTGGCTACAGATTTTGTACAGCTAAAACAACATCTAAAATAGAGAATACATAACTTGATTGTGATCCACTTTGAAGCATTACAAACTTAAGAATTTCCTAGTGCCTCTATTTCTTTTGGATAGTAGCAAGGAAAGTGCTACTTCCTGAGCAGGAAAACATACATCGAACTCAGAAATGAAAAAGCTGAACTGCTGCTACTGCAGAGGTATTCCTATTTCTATGTACAACTTACTGCCTTTCAGCAGCACTCAAACTGTACTAGCTAAAGAGACAACTGGATGTGTGTTTCTCCTGTACTTGCCCATTTCTAGCCTTTGGACATCGTTGAACTGTTTTGAAAAACAACTGTTTTGTCTTTATTTTTATATATAAACACACATTGGTCAGATTTAAAAATCAACAATATAACAATACTCCTTTGCTTCTAATTTTATATTTGTTCATAGGTCCCTAAAAGACCCATGGTAGGGCTCTGCATATCCACATCCAGAAGTCTTGAGTCATGTAATTAAAATTCACAACATTCTCCTGAAGTGTGGCAGGCTCGTGCCTCTCTCCTCTTCCTGCAGGATATACCGTTTCTTACCGTTGGGATCTTCCCAGTCTTTGTATCGTTTCTTGTACTGGGCCAACCTGTCTTCTGTTTGAGCTCCCATGGGCTTTGCCAGGTTTCTGAAAGTCTTCGGATTTGTAAGATCCAACTCCTTTAAAAATAAAACAAACATCAATTCAATTTTAAAAACACATGCTTTCCCTGTGGACACAACATCCTTCAAGATATACTTCAGAAAGCTAATGCAAAAACTTACTCCTGCACTCTTGTACGCTGCTGCACAAAGGAGATGCAACTGCCTTAGAACAAACTGAACATGTGGGCCTTCACCTATCCATTAGCACCCATAAAATCAGGGCAGGCAAGGGCCTTCCTGCACAGGACTGCCAAGCACCTCTAGTATCCTAGTACCCACTGACCGCACAGGCTGGACATTACAAAACAGATGAAAATAAAAAAAGGCAATAAAGATACGCCTTGGTTTTACAAAGGTAGTGCAAGCCAACTGTGATACTCACAACTCAAACACATAAAAAAATTACTGTTAGACTGATAGAACATTTTATTTATCTCTGAATCAAATTACTATTAGACTGATAGGACATTTTATTTACCTCTGAATCATAATCTGCGAGGACCCAGGGAAAGACTGGGTACTGCATGAGATCATTGTAGGATCGGCCTGCCAGGGTGTTTAAGTGCATCAGGTACTGGAAGTTACTGATTTCTCCTCTCTGAAGGAAGATGTAACAGAGCTGTAAAGACCTCATTTCACAACAATCAACTGAGCCATCAGACTTCTCAGGTGCTTGCATTAGCTCTCTCCAAACATATGAAACTTACTTTAATGTTACAATGTCCAAAATCTATTTATACTTTTAATGATAGAATCATTTCATACGATGATGAAATATACCCAAAATGAAATATAATTTGAGCATGAAATACAACCAGTTACAGTACCAAGATACTTTTTCTAAAGCAGTATTTTCCACCTGTTCACAGGATGCAACTCAGGTGTACTAAGTATATATCACTACAGAATGTGCAATTAAAAAAAAAAAAATGAACGCACTTACTTCCCATCTTTGAGTAACAGATTTTTCTCCCACTAAAGTGCTAAGCAAGCCAGACCTAGTTAGAAGAAGAAAGTACATTTTCTGATCTACCAATAGAATTTGAATTGCATCTCCACAAGACAATTCAAAATGTCAAGACTAAAACTTACAAATTTTTACAATTAGACAAAATGGATTTCAGTCCTTTTTGCTTTAGCGGTGCACATTTTATTTCTGAGCACGGACTGTTAAAATAATGCACATTATGCATGCAATTCAGTGCACATTCAAACATACCCGACAGGCTGCTACTGAGGAAAATATCTAACAACCCAGAGAAGCCAAACAGTTTCGGAACTTCAGTTCTTTCAGAATGTACCAATAACATTCATCTTGAAAATATTTATTTGTAGGAATGCATACCAAAGCATGATACAAGAACATTTAAAGAAGTTAGAGCATAAAATCAGTATTTATTTGGCATTGCCCAGTTATAAACAGAGGTTTATACAGGTACTCCCCAGTACATCTGGACCTTAAGGTAAGCATCACTGGATTTGAAACCAAGGAGATAAAGAGCTTATGAGGAATGGCAATGCTTACCCTTGTTCTACGCTGGTGTTTGGCCTCTGTCCAGACACCGACTCTGAACTGTCAGTTAGAGATGGTACCACAGCCAAAAACCTGCACCAGCAGTTAAAAGGAGATTACCATTAGTGTGTCTGACATAGGCGTCTCTTCTTCTTAGAAATGAACACATCTGGTACAATTATTTTGTTCTGAGCAGCTGTGTAACATCTTCAGCAAACCAGAACATCCCTTCTCTCCCTACGCCCACACTCACTGTCACAGCTCTCATACTGACCACATGCAGCAAGTTTAGCATACAGGCATTAGCACTTCCTAGTGGCTCTTTGGTGCCATACTATGTTTGCTACACAGTTATGAACTGTCTCACACCAATCACTTGCAGTCTTGCTCGCAGATCATTGCAGGCTCAAATATGACTCAAGACAGATACTTGCAAATAATCACATTAAATATTCTAACTTAAGTTATTTTACAATACCTCTGATAAACTTTATTTCTGACCCCTTTTTGGAAAGCTAGAAGATAGTTTCGTCCGTCTCCTGAGAAAACTTCAATTGCAATTGGCTGAAAACAAACAAGACAAACAGGTCACCAATAACACATCTGCTTGTCACCTCCAAAGGTCAGAAGTAAACCAGTTTGGCTATGCTGAGCTACACATGACACAAAATTATTGCAACGCACACTTTGCATAGTGTGGCCAGCTGATCTATTTTCACAACACTAAAATCCACTAGTTCACCCAATTAACTCAGTCACAGTAGACCAAATGGTTCAAGAACAGATATTTAGACTTGTATTTCATCATGATGAATAGCTTTCACTTGCCAAATAATGATCTGCACCCAAGTTACCTGCAAAAGGTATCTCCTTTTATGTACTTCCTTAATATCTTCATACGCAAAAATGCTGCACGTTCTTTTGAGTTGACTTGGACCTTGCCTTGCCCCCCTTGGTATGATTGGCTCATGCATCCTGTAAACAAGCATAAACAGGAAAGTGATTAAAAGAGATGCATTATAAGAATCATTCTTCTTATTCATATGGGAGTGCAGGCATAGAAAGAACTTGTTTCACAATAAACCACACCACGCTTAGTATTTTGTGAACACAGAGGCAACTGCTCCTGAGATCTTCAGCAATTTTGACGTTATTTTGTAGTCGACCCCTCAAAAAATCTCATTAAATATCTGCTGTTTGCCTACTAAAGACTGATGAAACTCACTTTGGAGGCAACGTCTCAATGTCCCGTATTTCTCTGGTGGCTGTCATGGTAAATCCATCAATTACATAGAAGTGCTCTTTGCCAAAGAGGAGCAGCCCATCACTAGTGTCAAGGCCCTGAACCCGAGCACAGCGGTACATATGCTGAATCTGAAATGAAAAACAGACACTTAGCAAAAGTAGGTCAATGAGCCGAGACTCAGATCATTGCTCTGTTAGAACCAGTCCAAGACACTGCTTTGTTATGCACAGCCACAGTAAAAATTTTGTTATTTTTCCTACTCATTTGAGAAAAACATAACCTTGGCAATCAGCAATTGGGAAGGTAGTTTAAAATAAGTTTCCACTGTATGATACAGATTGGTAAGCTTACTAACTTACTCATACATGTATTGCTTCTTGGGCATATTCTACAAGCTGTAATCAACTTGATTGATCACAAATTTACTGACATACTTCAGACAAGACAGAACTATGAAATAACCAGAGCAGCCTTTCAACGCTGTTCTTGGAGATAAAGTATTCACTGTCCAGAATTTTCATTCTAATGATGAGAACAATTGATCAGTTTGTAGAGTATTTATATTTTCGACATGCATTTCCTCTCCCAGCTCATTATGCCAACCAGGTAAGCAGAGGATAGCTGTAGGACAAGTCTTTTGAGGAGCGGCTGAGGGAACAGGGACTGTTTCGTCTGGAGAAGAGGAAGCTCAGTCAAGACATAATAGCTCTCTACTACTACCTGAAAAGAGGCCGTGGTGAGGTGGGAGTCGGCCTCTTCTCCCGCATAACCAGCAATAGGACTAGAGGGAATGGCCGCAAGTTGCAACAGGGGAGATTCAGGTTGGATGTGAGGAAAAATTTCTCTCTGGAAGGGTAAGCAGGTGCTGGAATGAGCTGCCCAGGGAGGTGTTCAAGAAATGTTTGGATGCTGTACTGAAGGCCATGGTTAAGTGAGGAGGTGCTGGTGGACGGCTGGACTGGATGATGTTGGAGATCTTTTCAAACCTTGGTGATTATATGATTCTACTCACAGAACTCAGTTCTAGGACAGGTTTGGTTTTCCTTAGCAGGCAGAAGGTTAAAAAAAAAAAAGCTTCCAGTACAGTGTTTGAATTGAAGCACACGTTTCTTATCAAAGATGCTACAAGAAGGAGCTGATGGAATATTAAACAGATGCAGCTGTAGATCAGAAAAGGCATTTAGGATGTTTATTTCTGCTCGCTACATGCAATGCAGAAATTCTAATACAGTAAGCAGTGTTTGTTTGCAGTACACAGTACCTTCTCTCCTTCTTCAAGAAGTCGAAGCAAAGTTGTATTGTCAGTCTTCTCCTCTTCATCGATAGAACTGCCCTCAACAATTTGATCTTGTGACTGTTCCTGGTTCTCATCATCTCCGCCATCAGGAGCAGAGCGAGATCGTTTCAGGGGAGGCTTCACTAGGCCTAGAAAAGAAGAATGAAGATAAAATTTAAAAAATGAGAATTGAAAGATCACTGTGAAAAACCTCTTCAAGTTTTAAATTGTTCATCCAATGCTAAGGCAGAAAACAGAGTCCAACATGTTTATCTCAGTGCAAATGTGATGGAAAATACAAAGGCAGACAAATTTAAAGAAAATGGAACAGGACAAAAGAAGTGATCTAACCTTTGACTCTCGCAATTGTGTCCTCCCCATGTTCTGGCTCCTGCTGAGTGGTTTCACCCACCGTGTTTTCCTCTATGGTGTCCTGGAAGATGGCAGGGTTTCCAGATGCCAGGCGCATGTAGTACTCCTTACTGTCATAACTTATAGCCCTTCGGTATCGAGCAGGTTTCTTAGAAATAATTGAACACAATCACTCGGTCAGTCAACACTTCTCACACATTTAAGGACATGGTGTGCAGCATGGAGCATGCCTACCGTGTGCTCTGTGCATGTGCAGTGGTACACCAACACATTTGAACACAAGGACTCCACCTTGGATCCAATCTAATTTACAGGGGAGCTATTCAGCCACTGAATTAACAGTGGGTTTGTGGAAATGCCTGCTGCTAAACCTACAGCACAGGGAGTACTGAGCATGGCTATTAGGTAACAAACAACAGATGTCACAAAAGACAGGTGGGATACTTTTGCTGAAGCCTGAGAGATCAAATGGATATTTTCTACCCTCTCAACGCTCCCTGCAGCATGTGCAGCTCATTCGCTAGACAGTCAGCTGCAAAACTAGACAGTGGTCTGAATAAACTCAGCAAAAGATGAAAATAAGTGAAGCTGATATTGACTGAAAGAGATGGGGACCTGAATTTAAAGCTCAAAAATTAACTACTTCAGTTTTTTCTTTCATTAATACATATTTTGAAGGTCCTCATGAAACTGGCATAAAAGGATCCATTTAGAATTCATCAAGAA
This sequence comes from Pavo muticus, assembly GCA_016647715.1. Classification (NCBI taxonomy): domain Eukaryota; kingdom Metazoa; phylum Chordata; class Aves; order Galliformes; family Phasianidae; genus Pavo; species Pavo muticus. Next base: position 1,995,973 of record JACDJE010000062.1, read on the forward strand.
TCATCTGTAACCACGACGGATTACACTGCATTTCATTATGGTGGTGGCATGGTGTTGATTTTTTGTTTAGCACGTTAATTCTTAGGTTCTTCATTTAATTACAGAGGTAATACTAGAAATCAAAGTAGCAGCTAAATGAGGACATTGTCAGAAACATCACTGCAGAGGCAAGCAGGGATAAGAGCTATTACAGAGCCAAGAACTTCTTTCAAACTGTTGCACGTGGATGGAAGAAAACCCATTGATTTTATACTTCAGTTGAAAGTTTTCTTCTGCAAGAACCACTTAACCCAACACCTCTAGAAAACTCAGTCTGTGAACACATTCAGCTCTTCATAGATAAAAGTTTTTACTTTGTAGCGTAATTTACCATTATTTTTGAAATTATATTGGGATAATTACAAAATACTACTGTAAGTACAGTCCAGTGCTTTAAATTGTGTGTTACTGCAGAATATCAAATGCCATTTCAATTATGATTTTAACTTGTTCACTTCTGCAGTAGTAACTGGAAATACATAAAATGTGATTTTCTTTTTGTTGTTGTTGTTTATCTGTACAATTATGCAGCAGGAAACCAAAGGACCCTTAAAAAAATTAGCTCTATTACAAGTAGATGCTTGGAATGACTAAGTGATTAAGATTGGCGACATGGAGATTCATTACTTCAGGTCAAATTGGCTGCCTCAAAACTCAAAGATGTAAGGTACTGTGATTTAATTTGCAGACTTATGCTCGACTAAGCCTTTGCTCCTCTAACACTTCAGTGGTAACAACTGGTGTGTACCCTAGAATGAAAAATCCAAACTAGCCCTATTAACATAAGGAAAGGGAAACAGCAACAATTTATATTTCATATTATACATAATAATTGCTTCATTTATTTGCATTAGTTTATTATTGAACGTATTTTAAAAGGAGTGAGTACATATTGCGCGCTATACTTAGTGATGGGCAAGACTGTGAATGTCATTTAATAGAGAAGCAGTGTAATATGGAAACGCCCGCAGAGCAGCCAGTTTTAAACAATTCTGTTATTTTTAAGCTAGGATTCGTATTTTGAAACAAAACATAAACATCGTTAATAAAAACTAAGACTTGAAGAAAAGAAAATTGACTGCGGTGCTAACAAAAATAGATTTCAGCCCACAATCAAAAAGGGGAAAGAAAAACCTGCTCAGCAGACCCTCTTCAAAATAAATATTCATCCTCCTAGCAGGTGCTTCCCACCAATCATGTTGCCCATTACTAAACATTTTCCATAGACCATTAGTTCAGACCCCAAGCCACAACTCTGTACACAGTGAGAACAGTGACAGCACAGCCCCACACAGCCTGTTAGTGTGCAGCAAAGAAGGGAAGAGCTACAGAAAGTTGTATTTAGGTGAAGGCTGAGGAGAGCACAGTGAAGTCCTCTAATGTGAATACTGAAAACAACATCTTTAGGCCTAAAAATACATACTGAAAGAGCAAGTTGAAAGCCAAATGTAGAAGCCTTGTTAAGATTGCCCAACATGCAGGAGAAACAAAAAAGTTGTATTTATTTGACATTCTTTCAGTCAGCGTATTTGTTTCTTTACCTTTTGAGGAACGGTATCATCAGCTGTCTCAGGAAGTCTACTTGAGAGGTCAGACTGAAAACAGGGCATTAAGTATATGCATCAGAAAAAGAACACTTCTAAGAAGAAGGCATGATGTTCTCCACTGTGTGCGAACTTCTCCACCGCTAGAGCTATTCTGAGTCAGATTGCAAGTAGACAAATATACCTAATAGTGTAATGTTGGCTATATAATGTTTTTTGTTCACACATCTTAAGTACCTTAACGCTCATTCCTGATTAGAGAAAAAAATATCCCGCATGCTCCATTCCTTAAAAGCAAACAGGAACTAATTGCCAACCTTTCAAAGGTTATGTGCATTTCTGCCTAAGTGGTCCATGTTCATAGTCACAGATTTTCAGTGAAAGCACACCCAAACCAATGCCCATAGGCCTGCTTGGTTTTTGCATTTTTCTTCAGATATGTTTTAAGTGTTCTTCAGTACTAGGCCAAGAATTGAAACAGAAATCTCCCATCCATAAGTATGGCCTTTTATGGCATCTTTTTGCTAGTGAAGATGCCTCTGCTGCTCACCAGCATGAGCACACCACATCATATTTTGGAACAGGCAGAGGTCAAAATTTCACTCCATTTTGAGGTGTGAGAGGTCTAGTCCATTCCCTAAACATACTGTGAACAACAACCAGACCTTACCAATCATTTAGGACTTACAGGTATGCTGGTAAACCAACAGAGTAAAATATGCATCTTAAGAGCCACTTAAAAAAAGTTTATTTTACAACAGGGCATAAAATTTCTCACAACAAAATCTTGAATTACTTACCAGCAAGTTTGTTTCCTGCTCAGCTTCAGGCATGTAGGGATACTGAGTGTAAAACATGTCATTTCGCACCATCTTCTTCCTCATTCGGCAGGGCCCCTCAGTCATCTCCAACATCCACTTGTCAAGATGGGAACCAATGGGAGGACCCCACAAACCTCGCTCTCGTAGTAACTCATATTCAATTTGAGACCACTCTTCTGTCACATATTTTAATGCATTCTGCTGACGCTGAATACAAACATGTTTATATAAAGCATTAAAAGCTACATCTTTAAGACCATATCCGATATGAGCAGATGTTTTCCTTACACTACAAAAAGTCTTGTAACTGAAATTTCTAATAGCATTTAAGAAATACTCAGAGTATTACACTCTAATGAGATTTCTAGTCTCAGCTACTGTAGAATCAAGGTTCATACTGTAATCCTCTAAGCAGAAGAGGAAAAAGAGGATAAACAAACTGCTTTTGGTTTTAATCTGCAACTGAATGTATTTGTAAATGGCAAATATGAGCATATGCAACATTAATACATTGATTTTGAAAAGGGATTTTAGGAATTTTGGATGGTTTTCCCGCCAACACTTAAATAGAAGAAAGAAATTAAACGAAGCAAAGCTTATCTGGTGGATTTTTGATTTCAATAACTTATTCCTGCAGAAACAGTCAGCAGCTAAATTGAACCAAAGGACTTTGGGGACACTTGGAACAAAACGCAGGGTACAATGATTTGTTTCTAGAAGGCACAGAACAGCTACGATCCATTATCACGAGTAGAAAAAGGCTCCACAAAATTGTTTTTGTGCTACAATAAAAGTTCTTTGTGTACAATGTTTGTCTATGTCTCCTTTTTTTCCCAAGTATCTTAAGTAGTATTTTGAATAAAGAAATGGGATAGAAACATGATGGCTTTCTAAAACAGTGTACAAAACCTTTAAGATTTAACTGAGGTAGCACTGCTGCAACAAAATCAACATAATTTTCCTCATTTATTCGACTGCGTTAAGAGAGCATCCTTAAAATAACTGTATCTATACATCAACTTCTAATGCTTCATAAGCCACATACTGAGAAACAGGATCTGTACAACCTAGCATGTCAAAAATACCAGTTTCAGGTAATTCTCTGAACCATACCTCCTGATATTCTTTATACTGCATATCAACAAGGTCTCGAACCACTGCAATGTGAGTAAACATCCATTGGGAAATTTCCTAATAGAAAGATAGACAGACAGACAGAATCAGACTTCATAGAAGCAAGTTATGGAAAAGCTATAAACGAATAACCATTACTTGCTCACAAAAACTATCATCTTAAAAAATGATTTGGACTAATTTCAAACTACTGCATGCAACTGTATTTTCAAGGTTGTTTTATGGTTTTACTTTACATGGGTGCTTTCACAGCTTTGTTTTTACAGCAACAAACTCATGTATGGGGATACTGTTTAAGAGAAGGGGGCAAACATTTGCTAAAAATTGAAAGTACATGACTGATGGTACAGAACACTCCCAAATAGCTAAAAGAGGCAATAGCTGAGAAATATTACTACTATTCTCCATTTTCTAGTAATATTTTGTAGATGCCGACCAAATTTGATGGAAACCCTAACAGCATTCATCATACTGTATGGAAAAACACCTGCTTTCACACTTTGCTCCCTGCAATGGCATATCTGCTAACAGATGCTCTCTGCTGAGCTTGGGGATTTCTTCCTTTTCACTTTAATGTGTGTTGCTTGTTCACCAGGAAAAGGACTGAGAAAGCTGAGAATTCTTTATTAAATCAAAGCCAGTGCATAACTCCCAGATGAGCAAGTGAACTGGTGAGCTTCTTTTCCATTTACACAGGGCACAACTCCTGATGGAGTCAACAGAAGTTACACATTTCCTTATGGAAGGAATACATCTGCCTCCCATGATGCGATGTCTCCTCACTATTTCATGTGCTCATTACAACAAGAACTCAATCCTCCAAAACTTTCAGATCCCTCTTTCCTTTGTTTCCTAATCCCAAATACTTTATATGAGCTCTATACAATGCCCCATCAGGTTAGGTCCTACTGAGAGTACACAGTTTTTTTCCACCGGTCTTCACTATTTAGACAAGCAACTACCTTGACATCCATTACAAACTGCTGTGGTAAACAGAATTTAAGACCCAGTTAACCAGAGCAGTCGAGCAGTCTTTCCAAAAACCAGAGAGTTTAAACTCTCGACTTACTGTTCCAGATAGGCAGATACACCTGCTGGATTAGGCCAAACAAACGCAAGAAAGGACAGTCTCAGTATTCAGCAAGGGGAAAGCCAAGCACAAGTTTTCACCTTACACCCTGAGAGACACTTTATATTGCAGTATTTACCATATACTCCAAACATATAATGCTGGATTTGAGATTGCATTTTACGAAGCAAAATTACCTGCGTAGAGAGATTGTGTTTGTTGAGTCCACTCTCCTTCCGATTTCTCCTGGAACCTGTTAATTTAGAGAGGCCAAACCCACTGCTGACTCGTGAAAGCTTGGACTGCGTGCTTGGAACCAAGGCCTCCCCTCTACTGATGCACTTCTTCTCGTGGGCTGAAAAACAAGGATTTTATGTGTTGGGTTTTTTTTGTTATTGTTGACACTGGTATTTCACTAAATAGCGTAACAATTTCTATTGCTCTCAAAAACTTAGTGTGCTTGTCTGAGTAGTGTGTTGTTTTGCTTTTTTTCTTTTTCAAGGAAGGAGTTGATTTGTTGTTGTTGTTGTTGTATTGCTGTTGTTTTTAAAAGGAGAGATTCCCAAGAGAAATCTTGGTATTTTTTGCACTTTAGAAAGATTAACGGATTAACCTGATTAACAGATCTGTGACTTCTTTCATCAATTATCAAAATCAAGGTCTATGAGCTGTAAGTTGTCACCTACCCTCCCTCCAAACACCAACTAGTTTCAGTTTTGCTGAACTACATCCCTTAAAGACAAAGTGGATATTCCAAAGAAGGGAGACAGTATCTGTAGAAATCCAGTTCTGAGGAAGGCCCAGCCCAACAGGTCATCACGAGCAGTGTTCATGGAAAGGCAAATAAGTGAACCAGCCCACCACCACTGCAATCCATAAGGCACTCTTTGGTACATGCTTGCACAGAAACACAAGAAGCCAAGGTCCCATGTATGGAAGAGTGTAAGTTTTTCCTATACCCAGTGCTGTTTCTGAATCAGAGATATTAAACTTTAATAATAATAAGTATTTACCAACACACAAAAGGTAGGCCCATATCAGAACATCCAACGCATGTGGTTCACTCTGGGGAAAGCTACCACTCAGAACAGATCTTCAGCTGCACTTACCCAAATGATTTTGCCAACACTTTAAACTTGCTTCCTCAATTAAAGGTCTTGCAACAGTTATATCCACTTGGCCACGGTCATTGACAGGCAGCGTCACTTTAAAAACTTCTTCTAAAACCTGTTTTTTACTGTGAATCAGCTCGGTCCACACTCTGTTTATGGCTTTTAAAAGAAGCTGGCGTCCTGCAGAGGTACAAGACCACAAACAGCAAGTTCTCTACAGAGCTTACTGAACTGGTACTTTTACAGCAGATTGAATAAACTAAGCAATTACACTCAAGGTTTTTCCGTTCTTTCTTGATTTCTGAAATGCCTTTAACTAGACTTGTTTTGTCATTCGTATACTGTTAGATAGTATATAGAGATCGATTTTGACATTTTTCCTCTGTGAATCTGAAACATCAGCTCCAATTATTTGTGATTCCTCTCCCACATTCATGCATACATTAACAAAATGAGATTAAAAAGAAGCTTACAGATTACACATTTATATACACAAAGCTTCGTATATATACGAATTACTTTTTTTCCTGTCTGAGTGTATTAATACACATATGCATAAATATTAACATATAAAAAGATCAAAACCACAATCCTTTTTCCCCACAGACAGTTCATAAATTCCCCGTGAGAGAAAGATCCGAATGATATTTTACACCTTATACCAGTTACATCTTAACTACGTGCTCATAAGATTCAGCTGATAGAGAAGCACGGTGCACACTTAAAACGAGCCATTTACACTGCATTCAATTCAGTGCATATAAAGTGGTATCTCTGATTCTAGTGTGTGTCCAGCAAAAAAGGAGGACCGCCTGCTATTTTTACCAAGCAGCTCTCATTCCAATTATGTTTGTCTCGGTGTTTGAAGTATTTTGAGGGTTTTTCTTTGTTGTTCTTGCACATACGCTCCTGTTCAAAGAATAATGGGAGTAAAAGACTACTGATGACAATAAAGAAGCAGCATTAGCAGACATCTGTGGCTTGATCGCTTAAGATTACCTTCACTGACATCTTGATTGTAGACTCCATCTGGTTCTATATCAGAAGGGATCATAATGTGCCAAGTTGTCATCCTGGCTTCTGCTTCCAATCCAAACCCATCAACATTGCTACAAATACACAATGAATTAACAACCAGAAACAAATACAAACTAAAACCTTTGATTCCCAATGATTGAAGTACAAAGATGTATGCTGCTACAGGAACACAGAGTCCACCTGAGTTCTGATGATATACAGTCAGAAGGTGAACTGAATGTTTTTGAAAGAGGATATGATGTGAACAGTGATGTTACTAGAGGAAGCAGTAACTGTTGAAGAAACACAGTGTGGCCAAGGCCATCAATGCAGAACATTAGGGTTTATGCTGATGATACTTCCCAAATGACTTTGGATAAAACTTAAGTCCCACAGCTTTTCGGAAAGAAAAATGGAAATGCTAGCCAGGCATTTGGAGTAAAGAAGGCAAGCGGGTGTTATCAGCTTATGCCACATCCACCTAGTTTTATTTTGGACTAGACTTATTCAAACATCCAAATTAGTAAGACAAAAAGTACATACTAAATGACTCTACAGACAGCAAATCTACTGACAGATCCCTCTGACAATTACTTAGCGCCAGCATTTCTTTCTGCCTTGAAAACACATAACAGTGTAAAAGCGTAATAACAAAATGGTTAGATATCTATTATTTTAAAATACCTCAGTAAGAAAAAGTAAGACTGTTCCTTAAACCTGAGCTCTTCAAATATCATTTCATTTAAATGAATCACTTCAGTTTCCTTGCATTTCACTGGCTTTAAGGTTACAAATTGTCATCACCATTTTGCTTACTTGCTCACAAGGCAAATAAACTTCTATCTGAGACGCCTACCTTCCCACATGTAGATTAATCAAGCAGTGAGCTAGACAGCTGATGAACTCTTGATCATGATTTCCAGGTCCCAAAATTAAGTTTCTGTTCACAGTGAGGACCCTCAGGGAATCAAGGAGAGCCACTTGCTGAGGAACAGTTTTGTGTGCTCTTGAGAACTGATATAAGATAGTTCTGTTCAGGCAGTGATAAATAGCATCCAGCGATAATCCCTGAGATCTTCTTTTTGACTGATGGTAAAGTAAGAAATAAAACAAAAAACACATCATCAGATGGCAGCACTTAAATCAACTTACAGGTAGGTAATCTTCCCACGTGTTGACTCATGCTGCTTCTTCGTTATCAATAGCATCAGTTCCAGTGATCTCAAGAGCCAAAATGATATCAATACATGATAATACATTTAATATTTCAACACCTACAAATATCAGTCTACTGTTATTTTCTCTGATTTCCAAAAGCAGAAGTCATCAACAGTTTCCAAGAACAGAACAGGAGGAGGCTTTCAAAATATCTCCAAAAGTGAATTTAGGAAGCTTTCTGCGGATTTCAAAAACACAATTTCATCTGAAAGCAGTTTTAACTCAATTGCCCCATAATAAAGCACTGCACACTAACAAGATGTGCTAGAAAAGCTCAGTAAAAACTGAAAGAAAAGAACACATTTCTGTGCTGACCAGAGACAGGCCAGTAGCATGTAAACAATTAAAAACTTCTTTGAGTCTTATCTATCCAGGCTGCACAATTACCCTGCAAGAGGCCTCATCCAAATAGTATGCAGCTGCTCAGAATCGTCACTCTGTGGATTTTAATTTCAATTGTGAAAATGGCTTTTCAAGGAGGCTAATAAGAGAACACTGTTACCTGTGCAATTAGCTGGATTATGAACTCCACAAGAAGTTTGGATTCTTTGTTGAACATGCCCTGCCAAAGCTTATCTACCACACGCTGCGTAAAATAAAACACGTTGTTCACCAGAACTTGGTAGCTTCCTCCACTTGTTATGGGCAGAGATGCATCTTCACCTAGGTAATAGCACAATAAAGCTTTCCTCATTAAAAAAGGATAAATACGAATAGATACATTGAGATTAAGCTTGTGTTTGTGCTTTCTGGACTTCTGTAAAAGAGAAGCAAAGACCAGGATAATCAAACAAAAGCTAAAAGCTAGAGGTTTACCTACACTGAATGTGCAAGTGATTGTTTGAAATCAACGCTGATGTGGCCAAAATGAGAGGAGCAGGGCACACACTCAACTCCCACAGCAATCCTAGAAAACCCAGCATCCAGCTTTACACTTCCCTTGCCTACCGCAGCTATCTAAAATGAAAAGAACTGATGTGGAATTACAACCCAGCATGCTTACTGGAATGGACCAGATCGTGCAAAAAAAACCAAAACGGGTGAAATACAAAAATCACTATGGATACTGCTGGTGGTCCATTCTTAGGACAGGTGGGAGAGGTGTGTTAACCAGTAACACTCCACTCCCTAAGTTTCTTTTCTGTATTTATGTCTGACAGTAGACTAAAACACCACCTGAGACTCTGTTCAAGATAGCCTGTTGCAGTTTAGTTGATTCTATCACCAGCGACAGATGCTGCATAAAGTCAGGATATGGAATACCGATAAAACCGGAGCAACCATACTTCATATGTGGATACACTCAATTTCCAGTTTGAGAATCATCACTTGGATCACCGCTTTCACAAAACGATGCCATTAAACTCTACTCCAGTGCATTCCAATTCCACAGAACAAATGGTGCAATGACCCTGAGCTACCTGATATACTTTTATTTTTAAAAAGGCAGGTAACTTAAAAAAATCTGAGATAATAAGTGATACCAGCTGGCATCACTGCTCCCTCACTGCACTTTGCTCAAGAAAGCTGGGAGTCGATGGGAATCAGTTGCATATGTCTGCACAGCTACAGTGAAAAACACAGTACAAATGCTCCCAAAAACCATCAGCAAATGCCAATTCTGCTGGAAATTCCCTTACATTTATTAATTTGTTGCCCCATCTGCACACACAGCAACTGATCTCATCACACGTGGAAGAAGTTGGCCATAACTCCGAAGACAGAACATCTAGGGAAATCAAAGTTTTGCTCCTGGTCTACATAAAGCGCTTAGAAGGGCACAGGACTCTTTGGATAACCTGACTGAGAGCGTCATGTAAATGATTCTGGAATTATTTGATATACCGCACTCAGATAAAGAAAAACTTGCTGTAGCAAAAGAAAGGGAGAGGCTTTACAAGTGTATCTAATCAGAAAAGTGTGCCGTCCCATGACATCTGGGATTAAGACAGCCTACAGGCATGATCATCTATACACATGCTCTGCTAGGACAGCCCATCCTACAGACATACAGGTTACAAGCTTTGCAAACTCTTCCTGTGCATTTCTTTTGGAGTGATTCAGTCCTCAGAGGGATTTCTGGGGGTGCTGCTATAACAGGAGGAAAAGAAAAACAGATAGCTTTTAAAAGTCCCACCCATAATAAATTAACGAAAGTTCCAGAACATCAGCCAAGGCAAGAAGGACAAGACAGATGATGCTGGGATAGCAAGGTCTAGTTTTATTTCATTTTGACAGGACTGAAATTTGTCTGGCTTACATACCCAAAAGATTCATCCTCCACAGCTTCCTTGTATAACTTCAGTTTTACAGCTTTGGCACAATCAAGACCAGGAGGGAACATAAAAGTTCAGCAATATCATTTACACATCAAAGGAAAGAAAAGCGCAGGACAAGAATATCGAACTCAGGATTTTCTATGATTCTAAAAGGGAGATGAAGGCGTTCAATTTGTAACAGATGAGGGCATTAATAAAGAAAAATAATTAAAAAAAAATCGTAAGCTTTCCCTTAACTGAGACAACGTGAGAATTAAACATAGTTATATTACCCAATAAAACATCGGCTGCAAGTAAGTGGTCCATCACGCTATCCAAAACATAGGTCTGAAACTCCTTCTGCTGCGTTCGTGTCGACCTTTCAGGGGAAGCCTGATTCAAGAAACACAATGAAAACATAATGAACATCTCTGAGGGAACCAAAAGGGAGAAGGGGTGTTCTAGGTGAATTTTTGTTTTCCCTATCTCACAAGCTTTACCTAAAAACTTAGGAATGGACATCAAATACACAACAGCTGTATGCAATTTTATGGAGTGAGCAGTGCTCCAACTGAAATGTATTAAATGCATCTTGTGCCAATATGCCAATGCATCCTCTATTTTTTCCATAATGGGAAATGGAAAAGAACACACTCCTAAAACATGCACCAATTCGTAACTGAACGTATGGTTCAGCTGTGATCTCCTCAGTTCACATAATGACTCCATTCTGAAAACAAAGACAGATCAAACACCTAAATTCACCATCACTTCTATGTGGGCTTTTGTGTACCACAACATCAGCCTTTATATAGTCACATAATAGATGGATGAACCAAATCTTTATTTCCTTTGTACTTCATGGACCTCTTGGACTGAGTTCAGAGGAGGGCCACTAAGATGATCAGAGGGCTGGAGCACCTCTCCTACGAAGAAAGGTTGAGGGAACTGGGATTGTTTAGCTTGGAAAAGAGAAGGCTCTGGTGAGACCTCATTGTGGCCTTCCAACACTTGAAGGAAGCATATAAACAGGAGGGGGAACAGCTGTTTACGAGGGTGGATAGTGATAGGACAAGGGGGAATGGTCTTAAACTGAGACAGGTTTAGGTTAGATATTAGGAGGAAGTTTTTCAACCAGAGGGTGGTGACGCACTGGAACAGGTTGCCCAAGGAGGTTGTGGATGCCCCATCCCTGGAGGCATTCAAGGCCAGGCTGGATGTGGCTCTGGACAGCCTGGTCTAGTGGTTGGCGACCCTGCACATAGCAGGGGGGTTGAAACTAGATGATCATTGTGGTCCTTTTCAACCCAGGCCATTCTATGATTCTGTGATTCAAATGAAAAAATACCATCACCCCAGAGTGTTCCAGAAAATATTACCACATCTGCTAAATGCTCCACTCAGAATTCCAGTGTTTTTTCGGGCTATTTAATTGAGCCTGCTTCATTTTGCACTCTAGAAGCTTAGCAGTGTGCACATATCCAGCACTCTCTTTATGAGGGACTAGTAACAAACACTGACAAGCTGTAACAGATTAGAACAGCAGCAAAGTAATCAGAACAGATCAAAATAGCCTCAAATACTCTTCCTGATATTTATGTAAAGCTGCACCACTGGACAATTTATTTTTTGCTTTGCAACAGGAAAGAGATGTCCAGCTACCTCAGGAAACGTGTTAGGGGATCATATAAGCACAATCCAAAATTCCAGCAACTGCTGAAGCAATCAGGGACGCAGCGGCACAGGGATGAGGGTAACAAGTAGTTAGAGGCTGAGGGAAAAGGTTTAATCAATGTGAACTAAATGTTTCAAAATACACTGTGTGAAGATGGCGTGGATACATCACAGCAGTTAAACTCCTCATTGCCTGCCTAACCATTAACAGAAGGCTGCTTTGCACAGCTGTCACAAACCTGAAAGGAGAATTTTGCAAGAAGATAATACAGTTACTCTGAATTTTGATAGCATATGGCACCAGATGTCCTGCCACTTCTTTTTTCCTTTTATCTAATAAAAGGAATAAAACATAGTACTTAATATTTCTTGAGGGATTTGTAAGGATTTTATATCTTGAGCAATACCAATACAGTTGTCACAGGCTAATGGATGTTTAACAAATTAATCACACTCTGCAAGAATAGAATTTAAAGAAAGCTATGCAACTCATGCTGCGCTGCTAAGTATCTAGTGCTGCAAGCCACTTCCTGCATCACCAGATAAAAGGAGTTATTGGTTCAGATGCCAAAATGAGGTCTAAGGGAGCACAAAGTAGGAACAAAACCTTGACATAGTGCACTCAGTTACATGTGCGGAAGCTAACAGAGCCATTTGACTGGCCAAATTAAAGCTTAAGAGCCCACAGACAAAACTGATAGGAGGGGATAAGTGAACATAGCAAGAAAAGATTCCACAAATAGCATGAGGATTTTTTGCTCAGGCATTTAAGGGTGTCACTAGCATATGAAAATGCTAGGGCAAGGAAATTAAACCCAGAAAGCATTAGAAGAGAGAGGCTGAAAAAAATTATCTAATTACTGCTTTCTTAGGTTTTCCAAGACATTAAACAATTTTTGAGACAATAATATTCTTTTCCTGCATCTCTCATTTAATAACAATTTCCAAGATGCTACTGAATGCCAGACAAAGGTAAAGAGAAACACTGAGGGAAAAAAAACCGTCACAGTAAGTCAAAATTAACTTTACCTCCAGCAGAAGATCCACCAGCGGAGTCTGTTTGCTGGCTGGTGTGAGACACAAGTTGTCAATTATCAGCACACGCATGAAGTCAAACACAAACTTCTTAGCAGGATGATTTGTTAGGTATGTCTTGGTGCCAACATTGCAGTACTCTGACTGGCTCCTGTTCATGCCAGAATCAGCTGCAAAGGCTTTGAACTCTTCAGCTGGGGATCCAACCTCATCATCAAGATCAGTGACCTGTGAAAAACAGCACGTCAAAGCTCCAGAGCTGAGCAAATTAACAGCAGTCATTCCACTCCTCTATCCTCCACTAGCCATTTCAAGGCTACACACTTCATATCTAATTTCCTAACTACTCTTTTTTTTTTTTTTTTTTCCCAAACAAGATCACTGTGTTCAGGAGCAGGTCCAACAGGCAAAGTATCCAAACTATATTTTCTGACTGCCATGGAAAAAAAGCCAGCAAAGGCTGCCATGAATTACCTGAGCTAGAGGCCACAATTCATATGAAATATCTATGAACAAGAATTTCCTAGGTAACTTCTAAATACTTTGCAAAAATATATATTCTCATTGCAAAAAAAAAAACAAAAAAAAAACAAAAAAAAAAAAAAACAAAAAAAAAAAAAAGACCCAAAAGTTTTGAAAAAGTTACTAAAGTTACTAAGTTAGTAACTAAAGAATTAAAGGTACGTGGCACTGAAAGTACTAACAAATGACTCACAGCTGCAAGGCTCTTCTATACAGGTGAATGCCAAGTCAGCACTACCAGAATTCCTAGTATCTTCTTCAAGTTAAAAGAAAAATAAATAACCTGTTTGTCTTTATTAGACTCAGCAACATATACATGTAAGTATTTTATCATATCTTATCCTAGTTACAGCATTTGCCAACCTGTAACCTAATTATCCTTCCACGTTTTTAGTGTAATTACTTTTACGTGCCGGTTAACAATAACCGTTTCCTTTCAAGCTCTAGAAACAACATAATTTATAAATAACAATTAGCTCAAAGAATACATAAATTAATACTTTGTAATATTTTCTGCTTCAGGCAGCTATGCAATGAAAGCTGGATTCATGCACTATCCTAGCTAGAGCTCAGCAGTTCCAGGTAAGACAAGAATATTGTTTTGTGGTTCAGCCACAGAAAAAGGTAGGGGGAAGAAGCAGTTTATGATTCTATCACATCCTCCAGAATGGAAAGGAGAAAGAGAAGCTGAGTCAGCCTTTTTCCTATTGTAAATCTGAGTTAACTTGACTCTTGTATGTGAGAGAACTAGCCCGCTAGAAAACAATTAAGCAGTGTACGTTACCCCAGAAATGAAGCTTCAGTACCTGCCTTTTGGTTGAGCGTACACCCCTCTCATTTTCAAAACGTAGATACAAATTTTCCAGTCCAGTCTTTAAAACCATCAATTTCTGCACGGCAAGCAGAGCTTTATCTTCATGAGATTTATAACTGATAAAACCTCAGAAAGTGCATTTGTGGGAAAAAGAACAGAAAATCCAACTCACTGAATTTCCTACCATCTCAGAGTAAGGTCGTATGTTGAAAGGAAATACGGTTGCTGCCAGCGCACACAGGAACTCTGGGCTCATCCACAAGGAAACAAGGTCCGGCACATTGTGATACAAATAGCGAAAGAATTGCATCAAGGTGACGGGATATTCTCGAAGCCAAGAGCCTTCCTCCTCAGACTGCCAGGGCTGGGTTGAAAAAGAAAAAGCATGTTAACGCAGATGAAGCTATTTAAGGAAGAGTCCTGTCAGAGGAGAGCTGTGGGAGGAGGAATAGTGTGGCCAGAGATGGCGTGAAATGCATCAAAACTGGTCAAGCACTTGTTCAAATAGAGCAGAATTGTGTGACCAAACACGACGCAGTGTCAGAAAACAGATCTAGACCATGTCAGATGTGTTGGAACACGTGTCAGAACAGATGATCAAACGGGTATCCAGAGGACATGACTGAAGACATGGTGTCCAGACACATGAACTAATGTCTGATCAAACATGAGACAGAACATGTGTCTGAGAACCTCACGAACTTGTGAGGAACGAGGTACCACACGTGACAATACAGTTGGCTGCTGAGCAAGGCACATGATAATGAACACCTGATCCCAACATGAGACCAAGCATATGAACACACAAGTCTGACACACCAACTCGTAACAGCAATGTGTACCCCAGCAGGTCACCAAGACGTGTTTTCTGGATATGTGTGCTGGTCACATCTGGACAAGTCAACACACATGAAACATGCAGCCAACACTTCCCAGTGCATATTACAAACATGTCACCTGCTTGGTCATTACACCTGAACAGGTGCTGTTTTACATAGATTTCACAAGATCCTTTTCAGCAAACAAATGCTTTAGGCCCCAGTTAATACAAAAGTTTCCCACTAAGAAACCAACTTTCATTACTATTGACATTAGATTCAAAAATGAAAAGAAAACACATTTTTCTGGCAATAAGTTCATTTCCTCTAGTATGTGGCTATTAATAGTCAGGGGACTTCTCTGCATATGGAAGCTTCACACACAAAATCAGCAACTGTCAGAGCTCTGAGCAGATGGACTGGAGAGTCTCAAACATATTGCCACGATGTTAAGCAGGAAAAAAATCCGTTCTCTCTGCCAAGGGCATTTTATCCTTCTGCTTCCTGGTTTTGCTTTACTTGCAGCCTTTTTGTGAAAAAGCAATGCTAACTTTATGGCCACTAATATTGCTACAGGTAACAAGAAACAAAATAAGACAGAATAACCCAATGACAACAATGGCTTTTAAGCAAGTATTACGAACCTAAATGCCAGCTGGGTTTGTCATGACACTAAAACCTCACCTTTCCAATTTGGCTTTTGACCATGTGGTGTACTCAATCAATTCTGTATGTTCAAATAAATGCAAAATACTTATGCTTACTGAATTCAGCATGCTCCTCAGCATTCCCAACAGCAAGAAGGCAGCTTCTGTGCAAACACTATGTACTGAAGAGGTAACAGTGCCACAAGAGGCAGGAACTCCAAATATGAATGTCCAAATAGAATCCAAATCAAACTATAAGAGGTAAAAGAAGAGAAAGACATAAAATAAACTCTTTCTGCAGAGCAATTTGATACTACTTTTTATTATATCTATGACATTCACTTGACAGTATCTAAATAATAAAGGTTACAGAATGTAAAAAGATAGATCCTCCAAAATTCGCAGGGAGATCACGTGTCATGAGGCACTGAAGAAAATTCCCTCCAACCACAGAGCAACATAACTGCAGCTCCCTCCTTCTCCAAGCATTTACATCTTCTGAAATGAGACGTGCCAGCACAAATGCTGCACAATCAACTTATTTTACTTCAGTATATCTAGCAACAAAACTCACTAAGTGTCCCACAGAAAACATGAACAAAACAAATATACCAAGCTGTATTTTCTAATAATAAATTTTAAAAAAGCATTTAAAAATAAATAGAAGAATGACAAACTGCCCAAGCTCTAGCATTAAAAGCTCTACTGCCAAACATTTCAGATAGCTGCATTTTATTTCAGTTTAACATCACCGCATTTCAACACTGTAAGCAGAAGATGAGCTTCACAACTCTGCAACAGCATAGTGCTACATGTGCCATCAAGTATTCCTCTTGAGAAAACGTGGGCAGAATACCTTTTGATCTGTAATTTTTACCTTCAATTTCCCACTGAGAAGTGGATGTTGGCACTCCTGGTATCTGTTCTAAATGGGTACCCTGTCAACCCGGAGCAGGCTTTTCTCCATAAAAGACTACACTAAGGCTTCCTGTTCATTTATATGCAATTAAAACAGGTTAAAAATCAACCTGCTGAGAATGATAATACATTTTTCCCCTAAAAACTGTGATGTTTCCCTGAAAACACAATTTTTTTTAAACTAACTGCCTTGTTTTGTCTGTAACCTTGTGACCTCTCTTTACCACAATAACTCCCACTCTTCCAAAAAAGTCATACCCCATTCCACATCAACTCGACCCCAGAACGTCCAAGACAGAAACCAGCTGCAGCTCTGCCACAGAAAGCTGCCTTCCACACACTCCCACCGCATCTCATCCTCCCATTCCCAACACAGCACAAAACAGGATGCACTGACTTTCGTGTCAGCTGCAGGGGATTATGGGTGTTAATCCAGTATTTTCTTTGACGACAGACAGAATAACACTTACATCTTACTAGGTAATCCCTACCTGTGAGCCCTGCTTACATCGGCCGCTGGCGATGGGCGCACTGACCTGCAGGTTTTCAGGCAGCTCAGTGACCGGCTGCTGCAGGAAAAGGGCCATGAGGAGGAAGTATAGTGCAGGTACGTTTGTGTGCTTGGGGAGAAGGGACTGCAGGACAGGGAAGCCTGGGAAGTGACATGCATCACGGTTAATCTCCCGGACTGTCGATCTTCCACCAGCACTCCTGCCAACATTGAACCCTGAGAGAAAGGAAAACACAAAAGCCAACAGTGATAATAGGGAAACGCCTGTGAAGCTCAACCATACTGAAGTGTTGAACTCAGGAGGGTACCTCCCCAGAAATTTCATGCTATAAAAACAAATGCTTGAGTACATACACACACACTCAGATCCACATATATATAAATGAGGAATCCAGCTAATTAAACCCTTGCCACAGGCCTGCACAAATTCTATCAGCAAGACTGAACAAAAATCAATCTCAGCTGGTTGCAGCAGAAATCTTAGAGTCAATGTTCTGTAATGTATTTCAAAAACTACAGAGTGTGAAAATTAAGGCAGCTGTACAGGTCATTGCCATTTGATGAGAAGCCATTTTTAAAATACCTCTTTGGCTACAGTGTAGGTTGGCATCAGTTCAAATGATACATACCAAAATAGGGAAAAAAAAAAAGGACAACTGCACATATGCTCTTCCAATATGACTGTAAATACACATCTATTTTAGAAAGGTTATGCGACTGAAGAAATTACTGGACATTTAAAGAAAACCCTGAACAAGAAACAGTCCACAGCCTAAACTGTCAATAGGTTTCAAATTTTAAGGCACGTACATCCAAACATGAAGAAATTATTACACAAAGTACAGATCTGAGTCAGCCAAACAACAGATGCTGCAGTATGTTTACAACAAATCTTTGCATATGTAATATGGTTTTTTAAAGACCAATTGCCAAAGCTTTCCTAGTTCATTGCTGATGCAAAGAATGATCATAATACCATGAGAGATACGTTACGGGAAGCCACCGTAAAAAGACTGAATTCCAGACAGATGATCTATGTGAAGAATAAGGTTGCACAAGGTACTTTGACAGAATTCAAAGAGACAAAGCACAACAACCTGGACTTTATATTTCACTGAAGTATATTAAAGTACACATTTCAGGAAAAGTCCTCCTTCAAAATTAAGAACAGTTCAAATTTTAACATCTATTTTCATATAATAAACCAGTTTGGAAAAGCCTTTAGTGAAGAAACAGATCGTTTACTGCTTTAACACAGAGTAGTCGTTACTTGCACAATCACCTTAGAAATGACAACTAAGCTGTATTAACAGTAATTACAACTGCCCTGATCCAACGCCAGCTCCAGCTCATGGGAAGACTGCCACTTAATTTCACTGCATTTGTACGAGGGTCTAAACTGGCAGCAATCTGAAAACCACTGTCTTTGTATTACTAAAAAATACCAGACCCACTGAAAATAGGCTATACCCTGATCAAGGTTACCAAATAAAATGCCTGCAGATAACATAACAGAGGAAATAAAGTTAAAAGCTTGCACAAACTTGCATAACACATACATTACTTCTCTGCAGAAAGAGCCATTGCCATGGTGGTAACAGAAGAGGGGAAAAATTATTCTTTGTGACAACTTACCAAGCCCCTAAAATAACTCTGACTTTAATATCAGGTACCATGTCTTGCTTTTCCCGAGAAACTCTATAAGGAATGCATAGCTACTTAAGATCCAGTAGTTAAGGGATGAAGAAGAAAAGGAATACTGAAGTACTCCACAAAAAAAAAAAAAAAAAAAAAAAAAAAAAAAAACCAACCTTGAAATACTGCTTTCTTGGTGGTCCTGTACTGCTGTGGCAAGTGGGCGTTTATGACAGGTTGCGCTTTCTGTTAAGATTTAAACTAGAATCTCTATAATTAAACTTCACAGCAAATAACTAAATGCCTTCAGCAAGCAGTGATGCATCCTATGCTTCTATTTTTCTCCCTTTTTAAATACTGGGGTCAAATGAAGATGATATAAAAAAGACACATTCTCATGGACATAAGCTCTGGGAGCCCTCCTGTCTCATGTCACACCCCTTCAGAACAGTCCATACAGACTTCTGCCAGGAGAGCTGGGGCAAACTACCAGCTACAAACTCTGTAATAAATTTCAGGGAATCAGAAGGGCAAAAGACAAAAACTAACATCCTTTATTTCAGACAGCTTAAAGATAGCTTAGAATACAGCACTGACACCTTATACCATCCACTCTAGGTCCTGCAGGGTAATGGTACCTCTGTAAGTCTGGGTAAACAAGGCTTTAAGAACCCCCAAAATAACCTTTAGTAGCAGCCAGGGGGCATACGTGTGCCCGAAGGAGGAATGACAGCAAGCTAAGCAGAGGAAAAGAAAGGCTGAAATGAAGCTGTGCGCACAGAAATTTCCCAGGTAGCACAAATCCAAACTGGTAATTCTAATTTGCATAGAACTCACTAAACAAAGCAGCACAGGTTTAACACTGCATGATGCTGTAACTAATGCAACTAACATTTTTTTCTGAATCTTCATTTGCTTGAGTGTAGCACCTCGTGTGATGCCTTTGCGTTCAGCTCAGATGTGCTTGCCCACGGGACATAATTAACCATACCTTGACAGTGATAAAAAACTGATTGCGGTTCAGGCTTCATGCAGATGAAAATGCAATACTGAACTATAACAACATCTGTGCAACGTCAACTGTGTAGAACTGCTCCCTTTTGCTTAGGAAATCTATTATACCTCAGAAAAATGAAGGGCAACAGCATTTGACCAGAGCAGAGACAACAGTAATAGGAAAGATGCTCCCATAAGAGAGTTTTCATACCATACCTAGCACAGTACCGATCTTATTGGTCAAGACAGAATCTGTTTGATCAAGCCAGCCTCCACCACTGAGACCTTCCTTGAATTTAATAAGGATGGACTGATTACTCAGAAGGACCACAAGAATTCGCATGGCAGCCGTGACCGTGGTGGAATGCAGATGTTCCTCCATAAACATCATAATCCAATCAAACCCCAGGGTCTTGACCAGTTCTTCACAAGCCCTAACAAAAGAGAAAAAGGTCACACATCAAAGCATTTATTCTTCTACTAGATAGCATAAGTCAGTGTCCTCCACTACAGAGCAAACTTCAAGACTGAAGAAAATTCACATCTACCCAAGCATTTTCTGCATGCTGAAGTTAGCCTACCTCTGAACAAGGAATGTTACTCTGCAACTCTCACTAAAGAGAACCCAGAGAGCAATGTCAGTTTTTGTTTAGGTAAAGGGCATGACTGAATACAGCCAACTCAGACCATTCTGATTGGAATAAGATTTCTTCAATTGCTGTTTCTGGAATGTTCTGGAATGCTGACCTGAAAACATTTGTCAACCAAATGTTCTTTCTAATTACAACTTGCTGAGCTATACACAGATATGAAGTTTTCACAGGTATACTTTTTAATAAACCGTTTTAGTTTTAAAAAATAATATTTTCTCTATTTGTTTTACTAAGAAAATAATTGCTTGGGAATATTTGAAGAAAATACCATCATGTAAGTTCTATCTGCTTACTACTATTATTACTGCAGCACAACTGAGAACACAAAACTCAAGAATCATGGACTCTATATCTTCCAGCATACCCACAGCTTATTCAGCAACAGCTGTGTAAATCATTCAACAGTTCCTATAAAATTATACAATTTAAGCAATGAATGGAGTGGGGGTCTGTATAATTCTCTCCCTTCAAATTAGAAAATATTATCCTCGCTCTATCTCAACTTCTTGGTACTTACTGCAAATTAACAGCTGTCTTTTCTTTGGAAGTATATAGAAGTTTCAGGAGGATATCTAAAAGCCTGTTCCGCAGCAGGATAAGATTAGCTGAAACAAGTCCTCCAAAATCATCCTCAGTTCCTAGACAGTAAGTACAAACCGAATTAAGCAAAATTAGACTTCTGGAAAACGGACATTTTGAAGACTACTCATAATCTCCATAAACAAGTAAACTTAATCTGTTCCTACTGAGATCAAGAGAAAGCTGTACTAAAACACAGACAGCCTGCTACACTTCATCTGGTACACACTGCTGAGAAATGCTTGGTGCTTCCATTATCTCTTCACAAAGCATTTCTTGAGTTTTAAAGGATGCATAGAAGGATATTGCATCTTCTCAGACAATTATCTAAACTGTGGTGTTCTGCATTAGCTAAGCCAATTGGTACCTGACACGCAAAAATAATTAAAAAAAACCAGAGAAATTAGTAAAAACTCACAACAGTTGGGTAAACATTATGCCTCCTATGGGAGGAAACACAAAAAACAAGAAAAATTTAAAAAGGATAGTTTCCAATTCCCTCGAAATGTAAGACATGGGAAGAATGATTAATTTCCATTTCTTTCAAGTCAGATCTCTGAATTTCTCATCAGTTGAAAAACAAGCTTACTACAAAATGCACACACAGCTCAAGATCAACTTTACTGCTATTTGTTGAATCCTTCTTATTGTACCTTACTATGTCAAAGGAGGAACTCTTTTTCACAGTAGTATAAAAAGGAATACTTGAGGCGAGACACACAAAAAACGAAGACAGTCTGGACACATTCTGTGCCCTACTTGTGTGCATAAGCCACAGACAAGAAATCAAAGCATCTTTGAGGGCCACAATACAGCTTAACTGACAAAGACCAGTAACCTAAAAATATGAAATCTAATGCCCTCCACCTCACTTCCCTCTCCACTCCTGTCCCAGAGCCATTCTATCCCATGGCTCTCCGCTGCCCCAGGCAGGGAAAAAGCAACATAAGCTCTGGATAACCTGGGCCAGCCCACAGTGGAAACACAGATAGGGATCTCTCTCCTATACCCAAGTCATTGTTTTTTACTGCTAAAAGCTGAAATGTCTTCATCTTTGAGACTGCAAAGAGAGAAAGCATTCAGTAAGGACAGACATGACATGCAGTGATAAACGTGCAGACTACCTAACCTTGATCTTTAGGAAAAACAGACAAATAAAGTCCATCCCTGTTACTTGTTCCTGCCTACCACTATATTCCCAAGGGATACAGAAACAGCAACAGCATCTTTGGGCATCCCCTTCAGATACTGGTTCAAATCCACCATTTGCTGAGGTCATTTCTCCCAGGGGACTCTGAGCAAAACTACAACAGCATAAGAATCTTTTATTTAAGGAACAAAGGTAGAAGTGTTCTCAAAACAATGAAATATAAGTACTATTGAAGGCTATATATATATTTTTTTTGTTTTTAAAGGAGAAAAATCACCCTAGATTGTCTATTTTTTTTTCCAGTTTCTTCACAGTTGGAAGGCAGATGTACATTGCACTTCCCTCTCCCATTCACATAATAAAGCAGAGATACACAATTTAAGAAGCATGTTGGAGAAACAGAAGGACAAAGTGCAGCGTTAAGAAGAAAAACAAAATAGGAGCGTGTGGTTTTCACACTGCTTTGCATGTAATACTAAGAAGTGAAGTTTCACAGCTGTCAGCCATATTATAACAAAATGATACTGCTGTACATTTTAAGTATTTAAGCACAGAAGAGAAACTATGACTCTTCTACTGTTTTTAAGTCATGCAATAACTTACCACTGTCAAGCTTTTCTTCATTATTTATTTCCATGACTACAAACTTCTCACAGACTGCAAATGTAGGTAAAGTGGAAGAGATGAACTGTCCAAACCTTGATATACACAAAAAGAACATCACGCATTGATATGACAGATGAATCCTCACCTACCAATAATTTACACCTAACATAAAATGAGAACACTAGTGAAAGGGCAATATACAAAAACTTTCTCGTATTTAGAGGTTGATAAAAACAGCCTAAATCTAAAGTTGCTAGCTAAAAACCAAAGTAATGTACATTAATAACCGGAATCTTGGCAGACAAGTTTGCAGCTACGGGACTCAGAGAACTCAAACTTTCGAGAAGAAGTGTGAAGATACCTCTAAGTTCTGGTAAAAGGAATTTTGCAAGTTAAAGAAAAGAGAGCAAAACATTCACCAACTATTACAGCTGAGCTAGTATTACATCAAAAAAACCGTTCATATGGTATAACATTTATGTCTACAGCTTGAGGTGATACAACACAAGGTCACAGCTTTCAAGAACAAGATGACGATGAGCTGCTCTAAGGAAGGAGACAGATTATATTCCTCTTTCCCCTGGAATTAACCTCAAAAGGTCCACAGCTACTTATTCTGAGCTGTCCAATATGTTTATCTTTACTTCCAGGAAACAGAAAAGGTGATGTTGGAACACTCAAATTTGCACTGGAATTCCACAGGAATTTAAGAATTACACCTATGCTGTCTATTCTTGAATTGCTTTCTGACGTTTCTGATACCTTTGACTGTACTTGACATAAGAAGCTGAAAATAAAACTACACATAAGAAAAAAACATCCAAGTCTGGTAATATTCTATCAATTTCCATAATAATCAAGCAGGAGATGAAAAAACCCAGTTAAGGCGTTCAACTCATTTAAAAACATATCATGTAGTCTTGAATGGATGAGTTGCAACTATTAATGCAACTTTCACCAGTCTTAATTATGCAAAATAATACAATTATACATAATTACTATCATTATACCTAACAACCTTAAATATTTTTCTGTAGTGATGAATTAGAAAAAATCTTGAAATTAACCTTTCGTGAGAGAGTCATCAAAGCTGGATTTTAACCAGAAGCATCCTCATGCTCAACCTTGAGTAACAGTCAACTGAATTTAAAAGTGCTCAGCATTTCACATGAAAAATGAAGCAAGAATAGGGCACCATTGTTACTTCCCTGCAAAACACTGAGCAAATTCTATCATTCAGTCACCCATCTTTAGATATAAACTGAATTTAATATTTAAATCAAGTTAAAAAAATGACTATGCCTATGCCCTCAGTCACTTCTTGTAGGACAAAATTCAGTGCAGGAACTTTCTACATTTGTTACTCCACAATGGTTTAACTGTATTTTGATCAGTATCAGCAACATAATGAAAATACCTAAGCCAGACTGAACATGAGCATGGGCTACCTGAGTAAGTCATAACTGCTGGGGAAGCCTTGAAGCAAGAAGCTCAGCACATTGCTAATTGCAGCAATCGTAGGCTGGGAGAGAGACATATCTCGAAGAGTCAAGAGCAGCCTTGGGATAAGTTGGAATTCCCTCATTAACTTTGCATTCTTTGCAGCTTCACTGAAAGAAGGAAGGAAAGGAGGTGTCAATTTAAAACTGGAGCATCCTCTACATATTATCTAATCTTGCAAGCCTCATTAGTAGGCAAGCACCAGCTCATACCTGGACTCTGTGAGAAGTTCGATGAAGTGCTCAAATAATGACAGATGAAGTTCATAGGGTGCATGAAGCCAGACCTGAAATACAGAATAAACAATGGTTAAGGTTTGTACTCGCATCCAGTTGAAGGCTCTAAACTGACAATCAAGCTTAATATACCAAAGGTTATGAAAGTCTCAAAGAGATTAAAACTTTTACCTGGCCTCTGCACTCATAAGCTGACTGCAAGGCTCTCAATTATTTTTTCCTCAAATTCAGTTAACTGTTAAATATTCTAGTGCAGACTAAAGTAACACACATTGGTACCAAAGACTGTCTCTGTAAAATGTATCATGCTTGAAATTCAGAGTTACAGACAAAAAAATTTAAATGTTATCTGCAATTTTTTCCTTAGACAGATAGCAAAGAGACCCAAAAGCTATTTGTGGTTTACAATGCTGATGTGAAATGCTGGATGGTACTGCTATGTTTATTTGACTGAAGATTGTCTGTTTGTAAAATTGACTTCTTATCTTCTGTCCGCACTGAATTCATGGGCCTTCCCTTATTTTTGTTTTGCCTTCCTCTTTAAGTCTTTACCCAGCATTTTCTGCATAGTATTTTAAATGATTTAGATCTCCTAGCAAAAGAAAACCCAATTATTTAAAAGTAAGAAAATATATATAAAACCAGGAAGTTCAACGTTACAGCTTCAGATCTTAAAACTGATCTCCTATTGAATAAAACATAACTAATGTGTGCAAAACAAGCTGCAATGAACAATTATTTGCTTTGCCTTTTCTTCAAATCTTATCTAAAATGATCAGAACAGTCTTTTCCTTACTCAGCTTAGCACAAGAATAACAACACCGAATTGATCAGATTTTCATGAAATAATAAGCATCACTGATTTCTAAATACAGAAATAAAAGAAATAGCAATTAAAAAAATCACAAGTCAGGAAAAGTGACCTCTTGAGGGTTCTTGAAATTTTCTTCTGAGTGACTCACAGACTCACTATGTGCTTTTTTTTTTTAATTAATATGGTATGCTTACTCCTTCTCCTGTTGTTCTTTGCCTCATGTGAAAAAAGGTGACACTGAACTTTAAAGTATGAAATTGGATAATTCCAATAGTAGTTTCTGAGTAACTATAAAATTGATGAAATTTCTCAGCTGGTTCCTTTAAACGTCAAAAAAAAATCAAAACAAAATAAGCCAAGAATATTCAGGAGAATTCACGACTACACAAAGATCTTACTCTGTGTAAAAGCAGTGGGGCTGTGATTAACAGCCTTGTCTCTGCTAACTAGTTCATCCAGCTTAAGAGTCTACCACAAATATTATCTGAGGTAGATGCAATAACCTCTATTAGGCTTATATTTAATTTTGTGAGCACAAAGTAATCATCATTGTAATTCAAATGGTTAAAAAAAAGAAAGAAGAAATTTCAGTGATTTTCACTTCTTGATTTCATTCTGTAATTACAGAGTACTACTGATCTTGGCAAGAGTATTTTTTGCTTGCATTAAAGTCCAGTTCCGTTAACATGAAGGCAACAGGAGTTTTTCCTAGACCGGACCCTTAAATAAAGATTCCAGGAGTGCAATGAAATGCTGAAATGCATATCTAAACAGTAAAATGAGTAATTCCATGGTTTTTATTTTGGTTTTTTTTTTGAAGCAGGTGAGAATCACAACAGCTTCACTCAGTCTGCATCAGATACAGATAATGCAAAAGGAACAAATGGCAGAGTTCTGTGCAATGCCTAACACTGTCAATCAGCCTCTATCACAAATCACATCTATCACATTAGCATTTTATTCTGAACTTGTCTACTATCCTCACTTTAAAACAAGAAAACTTGAATACTTCATAGGTTGTGCAAGCAGAATTTTAACTACTTCACTATTAACTTTGTAGAAGACATATGATGAAGTGATTCCAATGCACTGTGTTGAAAATTTACCTCCTACTGTTACTTTCATTGCATCTTTCATGCCTGAATATATTTACTGCAGTAGAATACAGATTAAAATAAAATTACTGTGGAACAGAAAACTACAAAACATCCAAGAGTTGGACTCAACAATCCTTATGGGTCCCTTCCAAGCTTGGGATATTCTGTGATTCTATGATTCTATGATCTTCTAGAACAACAAAAAGCATAAACACCCTCGGTGCCTATGAATTGTTTCAAGAGCAATCTAAGCACAAAAAGTTACCAATAATTTTGCACCTGAGCTATTTTACAGTACAATACACAAAACAGTATGTTTGGAGGAGACTAACCTAATCTGCTGTTGCTCAGTATTAAAAGTGCGCTATCGGTTTGCCAAACTACTCATTAACCAATATCATCATCACTTTCCGTGTAGCTTTGCATACCTCAAAATCACAGAGCAGATCCTGGAAGGCAGTGGAATTTGGAATAATGGAGGTCTCATGCCCACTGTCAACAGTTCCCACCAAGGAAAAAGTCAGATGGAGTATGTGACTGTTCAGAAGGGATCGTTTCTTCTTTAACAGCATCGCCAGCAACTAAAATGAGTAAACAGATAAGGAACCCTACAACAATGCAGGCATATTATATAAGAATAAGAAAGCATGGGTGCAACAGCTGTATCCCTTTTAAGAAGGTGCAAAAAGTACCTCTAGTACTTGATAGTTTTGATGAAAAAACTTGAAAATGGCATTTTCAGTTTCAATAAAATCATCTTCATCAGAATCAGAAAATTCATTGGTCACATGAAGATATATATATATATATATATTTTTTTTTTTTAAGTCAAATGATTCTTTTGCATAAGTGATTCTGCTTACTCTACCTCAGTGGAGAATTAAGAAGTTTTAAGCTTGAAAATGACCAACATCACTAATTATGAAATCTACGCAATCATGACAAAATAATAATTCTAGGAGCCTGCTTCTTTGGTTCCCCTCATGTGTTCAAGTCCTCTCTTGCTGGTAGACCACTGATACAGAAGCTCTTATGTTCGTAGTTATGGGCTCCTGTTAACAGTATTAAATGCCATTTATGTTCGTAGCAATGGGCTCATAGTAACAGGGTTAAGTGACATAATACAGCAAGGAAGAGCACAGCTTAAGGATGAGTGTTTCAGCAGAGCAATTAAATTGGCAAATATGCTTAGAAAAATTTTCCACCTTGCTCTTTAGAAGCTATCCAACTAACTAGTCTCTGTTAAACAGCCAAGAGCCTGGTAAACCCAAGAGCACAAACTAAGGTCACTGCAACACAACAAGGAATTCCCATGGGAATTGCAAGCAGAGATGCTGAAATTCAACAAATCCGGTCTGTTTTAAGGTATTTCTTACATACCTGGTAACCTCTGATTCTTTCCATTTCTTTGCTGGCTAGTGGATTGCTCTTTACCACACAGACTAAAGCCTTCACAGCTGCATACAGTCCCTCTACATCTGATGCCATGGCCACAAGTCCCAGAATAGCAGCAGCTCCACCAATGTACTGCAGAGTAGTGGCAACAGGCTTGGGGACAAATGTTCTTACTCCTGAGCAAAGGCGGTGAAAATAAACTAATTAAAATAAAGTCTTATAGGAAATCACTGGGAAATCATGTAAGTAATTTGCATTTTAGCACTGCTTGATTTATTAAAAGAATATCACTAGGTGAATTTTGACACCTCAGAAGAGGAGGTGATGGAAATTTTGCACTGGAAAATAGTTAATGAACTAAAAACAGGTAAGTATTTCCATGTGAACGTACTCATATGAAGTGAAAAAAGCATTCCATACCACTAAAACAAAAAAAGATGTCAAGAGAATATAAAAATGTAAAATAAATTTAATGACGCACCATAAACACCACATTGATCAATATGTGATTCATCTTCTGATCTTCTGGCATTAAGTTCTTATCAACAATTCATTAATGATGTTTAAACTTCATAATTCTCAGTTACTCAACTCACCCAAGTATCCTATCAAAGCTGCACCAATGGAGCGTGCAGGTCCATTCAAGTGCCCTGCTGAGTTATGTAGCAGCTTCACGGGTGTGGCATTTTCATGAGAAGAAATTGCAAGCTTTAGAAAATGAGGGAAGAAAAAAAAAAAGAGGATCAGAAGGGTTTAGCCTTTTCTACAAGAGTCTGAACATAAGCTGTGTATTTTTCTCCCGTGATATAGTAATACAAAACAAAACTAAACTACACCATAGTCATTAGGACATCCACTGCTGTAGTCTCCAGAGTTTAGGGAGGATTAATCTAACTTAAAAACAAAATCCCAATAAATGGTCCTCTGTATAAACAATTTACTTAAAGTAAAAATGTAAACCAACATTCAGATGTCCAAATGCACAGATAACTATCCTATTAGATTTGTTCATCTGCAACAGCGTATTTCTCAAATATATCATCTTAACTGTTTTTCTACAGGATTACAACTACTATCCACATTAAAAAGCAAAAATACCTCCATAAAGAAGCCAAGCTACACGGCTATTGGTAGTTTCAAGAACAGGAATAAAATCTACGGTCTCCTCCTTTTTTTTTTTTAAACGTTGAAGTAATTACAGGCAACTCTTCTGATAAGTACGTTATTGTTCCTAGTTCCTATGAGCAAATTGTCTTGAAAAGTCATACAAATAAACTCATCTTCCAATGTACCTGCTTGGCAATTGCTTTACTATCCAATTTGTTGTAAACCTTTCTTATTTTTGCCACTGTAAAAGAAGAAACTGAGAGTGCATAGAGACCAAAGGAGACCTTCTCTTCTGGTACTAATGATACTGGACATGGGTTGTTTCCTTCACACTTGGAATCTTTGCCTAAAAACGCAATGAAAAGAGAAAAAAGAATTGGTTTTCTCTTCAGTATTAACAGTAAAATACTGAAATCACACTACAGGATAGGTATTGAAAGAGAGCTTCTACAGACACAGGAGATTTGATACTGCTTTTACATATTTTCCACAACACAGTCAAAACCAGGTTGATGGCCTACAAGTCTACTGATGGCATACAAATCTGCTATTTAAAACAGAAGGAAAAAAATACAACAAACATTTTCTTTCAACATCTACTTAATGGCAACAGGTAGCCCATGACCTGGACATGCAATAAAAGATGCGGTTCTTCTTAATCTCCATTTTTGGAAAGTAACATTACTCCTGTTCTCAGTTTGTACCTTGCCTAAGAGCTGTTCACTTTCATTTCAATGTAAAGAAAAATGTGTTTGGTCCATTTTATGTGTGGCAACAGGCTTTATACAACAGCTTGCTAAGATAACTACTTTAGAACATGGTACAAGAGATGCATGACTGATTAAGAAGCAAAAGGCTCAGGTACTGAACAGAAGATCTATTCCAACCTTTCATTTTTTTTTAACCTTTTCTCCCATACTGGAGGCTTCTTGGAAGGCACTGCAAACACGAGTGACAGCTGTCTACAGTACTCAGAGGAATTGTGCAGAACATAGCACCTGAAACTTTGCAGAAATTCTCTTGTATGTCATCAATCCAAGTCAAAAGGTGTATCTAACTCCAATGAAATATATGAATGGAACTGAAAAATCGCAAATTTTATTTAGCTAACACTGAAATAACTGACAAGCTTGGTGTCAACATAATGTTTCAGTAAGAATCACATCTCTGTTGAGTCTCACTTGAGAGAATTTCAGATGTCTCAGTTTCCATATAGATGAAAACTCATGAAATTGTCTGCTCACACAGATGCCCTGAGAACATTCCTCCACTTCCACAAAGAAAGGAATTTATTCTACTGAACAAATTGCTCTTTGAGAGCTCTTCCCAAGGCCTGAAGAGTATCAGGACTTTCTCGCTTAAATGCAGGACAAATTCTCAGAAGATGGCAACAACCTTGATTACCAAAACCAGAGATAGAACTTCTGATGTAAGCATGGCACAGTTAAATGGCAAGTCAGATAGAATTTCCTCTGAAAGAACAACAGTAGAAGATTGCAAGGACTCATCCCTTCTCCAGGATTCTCACAAATAACCACTGCATTAAGGAAAAGCAAACTTTTTGGGTAGAGAGGCCAAGATAAAAGGCTACAGTAAGGAGCTTCATAATGTACCCTGTATCAGACTGTTCAGAGTTTGGCACAGTGCACGTATTGTGAACAGAAGCTCTGCTCTGCTCCTCCGTTCTGGAGCAGATTACTCCTGAAACACAATGAATGGAGAAAAGCTTATGTAGGAGAAATATGTTGCCATGCTGGACAAAGTCAACATGTTAAGAAATGAACTCTCTTAAACCACTGTAGGATTCCAGGTGAATATGGACTTAGCATAAAGGCAGGAAAATTTTTAATTCTTGGAAGTGAGTGTACAAACCCATTCATGGAGTTTGCTCTGGTTAATCTGGTGATTACAAGTTGCACAGAGTTAACGTGCATTCCAGGAGAAATGGTAACTGACCAGCAGATACTTAAAACCAGAGTAATTTGCAGGGTTTGAATCATTGTCAAAAAAGCAAGTAGTTGACACAGGTCTATACAGGACAAACAATTCCCTTTCACTCAGGATACACAAGGAGGACTACCTGCTTTTTCATGATACTTTGGTATCTCACAGCCTGAAATTCCACACTTGTTTTGTTGTGGTTTTTCTTTTTTTTTTTTTTTTCCTATTGCCACTCTGCTGAAAACATTTACCATGAAAGCCAAAACTATGCATTTTCTGTATATCCTTCAATTCCATATCACCCTCTTCACTCTGCTCCCTTCCTTGAAAATGGTGATGGTTTCTCATTGGAAGAGCTGGAAAGTATTGTGGTGCTCATGGAGAAACCCAACACAAGGATAAGATAATCTGATGTTTCCTGGTTTTAGTTATGCCATTTAAAAGCCCTATGATAGCCACATAAAGGAAAGAACATCTTCTGAAAGTATACTAACATGAGTGAATAGGGAACTTAACTGCACAGAAAGACAAGGAGCCCTACGGAACAGAAAGATCTCACTGGTGACAGCTTATCTTACCAGAGCTACTGTCAAATCCACTGCCCAAATTGGTAAAGACAGGGCTATGGAAACATTTCTAACAAGGTTATTTTTACCTTTTTACAGTCCATCTCCTTTCAGTCTTAAACAAGACTACTTAAAAAATGTAATAAAATTACTCAGATTTTTTTCCCAGTACATGCTTTCAGACTATCTGCTGCATCACAATCTCTCCTGTTTAACTTCCCCCTGGTGCCCCTCGGTTGACCTATTAATGTTTATAACAATTCCATTTCAAGATAGCTATGTTTAAAGCACTGTAAACAGCTGCCACTTGTTGTGTTTACAGTGCCTTCCAGGAAGGACGTTCTTATGAACAGCTTTTCCTCTCTGCTACTGCCTATTCTCTTTTTCATACCTTTTCTGCCACTGGATTTAACTAACTCAGACCATCCTACTGACTACCATTTGAATTACTTACACGGTACATATACTGCTTGAAAGCTTCCAACATAATTTGGTCCCAGCTCATAAATGGTGCTAACTCCTGGGGCAGGCAGAACTTCCTCCAGGAAATGCGTAGGGCCCAAGCGCCACACCAAGGATGAGAGCTGGCGCTGCGCAGGTGGTGTGCCGATATAGGCATAGACAGTGCTGACTACAGGAGGATTGGCAGAACCAGAGCCACTGGGACTGCTATGAATATAGTGAAGCTGTAAGGGAGAAAAGTACAGAGAAGTTACTGACAACATCCAGGTGCCGTGAAAAGAAAGTAGATACTTCAGAAATTTAGGGAAGCATTCTGCAAGCCAAGGGACAAAGCAATCGATTGACATGTAACACACGGTATTCTGACACTGTATGGTAAGAGTGAAAAGCATTATCCAGAGGTAAACTCAAAGATCAGAAGTCTAGCGGTTTTCAAATGACCAGAGTGTGCAGAGAAACACAGGATGAAAACACGGTGAGTTCTGGAGAAAAATGCAGAAGAGTGAGGTAGTACCTTGCCTCTAAAAACGTGGTGCCTCATGACTGTCACTGTTTGGTTTTCTTCCAAAATCAGTAAGACTACCTCATAATCTCGTGTCCTTTCCCTCCCCTTCTTCAATTTATGAAAATAAGCCTCTGATCATAGAATCATAAGGTTGGAAAGGACCTGCAAGATCATCTAGTCCAACCATCCTCCCATTACCATTTCTCTTTGGCCATTTCTCTTTGGATAACTACACCGTTTTATGCTGAAGTGGATGCATAATCAACTCAAATTGATAAGTTTGTCAGACAACAGTAAACAAACGTATGCATAACATGCTGGCATGTATATAACAATAGCAACAATCTTGCAGGCATTTTCCTCCTACAGTGTAAAAATTCTATGACCAGCTATTGAATGTAGTCACGTACGGTCAAATGTAATTAGCACATCAAGGCATCCAATGTAACAAGAAAAGTTAATATAATGCTCTTTGCAGAAGCAGTAATAAACACAAAATTTAAAAGCTAAAATATCCTTCTACCTATAGCAGTAAACTAACCTAACTGATTTGCACCCTATATTGCTATTAGCTTATTCACTCTTTAACACCCATGCCTGCTAGGCACCAGATACTCTTTCATTATCAGTTACAGGTGAGGACAGGGTCCCAAGTGTTATTCCATGGTCTCTGGACTTGGCCTTCTAGTTTGTTCCAGCTGTTAAGAAAACATGCACCATGCCTGCCTTCCTTCAGTACTGCTATTCCTCATCCATAAGAAAACACTCATTATCTTCTACTTAACAGAACTGAGGCTGGAAGCTGCATAGCGAGCAAAGATCTCTTTTTGCAAGGCTCCTCTTATTTTTTATGCACATACACGCACAGAGAGAAAGAGATCACTCCAACCAATAAAAGTGATTATTTCAAGATTTATTTTACCTTAACAGTGTTAACAAGCTGTCCATCAAGGTACAGTGCTGCCGTACTATTCTTCAGCATGCCTTTACTCATGACCAGAACCAGGTGATGCCACTGGCCTTCTGCAATGAGCTCACCACAGCGAAAACGGGCACAACAAGGAAGAATTTCATAAAATGATGACTCTTCACTGAAATCATCAACTAAAAGGAAAGTATCAGTTAGAGGGCAACAGGAAAAATGTTAGTTTGGTTTTTATGTCATCAGAAAATACAAAAACCTGCAGTGATACATTGAAGCCAGAATGTCAGAAATCACATAGATAAAGTAACCAAAATTACAAGTAACATTGTATGAGTAAAGTAATACAATTAACAAGATCAGAATGTTTTAATTATTTCTTTTAAAATTCCAAGTACGAGAACTGAAAGAATGAATTTATTTTTGAAGAAGCGCTCAAAACACATTATCACAATCGAACAGACCGAACTTCTACGAGGACTTGCATATAAGCCAATGAGAAGTTTTGTTGCTTTCAATAACGTGTATCTGTTCTTCTGGCCCTAAAAATTCCCTAAGAAAATTCTCAGTATAATTTTAGACTGTTGCAAATTACATTTTACTTCTCTACTTCTCCCTCCCCACTGCTAACTTTCTCAGGTTTCTCTCTAAAACTTCAAACCTACTTTTTAATCTAACACACACCTTAGAAAGATATCCATACCTCTCATCCTTCCTCCTGACACATTTCCCTTCTCTATGGGCTACAGTGTGACTGTGCTGCAGCGTGGTCCTCCACAGAGGATGTAGGGGAACCTGTACTCTGATGCCTGGAGCATCCCTCTCCTCCTGCTCCAATCTTTGTTTCCAAGGGGCTGTTTCTCACAACCATTTTTCCTTACTCTTCACTCCATGCAAGCTTTTTCCCTTTCTTATGTATCTGTCTTCAACGTATACTGTTGCCTTCAGTTCTCAATAAATAATTTATTATTATTATTATTTTTACTTTTTCTAAAACACATCCTTTGATTTCACACCAGAAAGCACAATCAGTTTGCAGTACTCAGGTCCGTTAGTTTCTCCATCAGAATCACCAAAATCTCCCACTCTACTTGAAAGCCCAGAAAGGAAAAAAAGACAAAGTTTGAAAATTCTACACTAGAGAACATTTCAACAGAAAGCAGGAGTTCTTCTGATCTCTCTTCATTCTTTCATGTTGAAGGAAAAGAAACTAATCTTCTTACTTCAATAACAGTGTATACAGAAAGAACACTACAGTCTTTAGAAATAGTACAAGGAAAAGGATAAAAGCAGAGTTCTCAGAACTAACTTCCAGACACAAAAATAATCTTTCCTCAACTTCTTTCTCTCCAGCCAGGCACCTCAAAGTGCAACTCTCAATCACAAAAAGAATCCCTAAAGCACTCAGTATACTCTCACAACAGATTGTCAGCACTATTAATCCCACACGCTTGCAGACCAGCTATCTCTGTTCTTCAGGTAACGACCTGCTCAGGACTTGACTGCACACCATCAACTACTATAAGCCATCAAAAGGCAGCAGACCACCAAAGCAAAGCATCTCATTCACTTAAAAAGGAATCTTTGTAGGCAGAGACATTCAAATCCTCTCTGTCAAAGCCTCTTCAAACCCTATATCTTTTAAAGAGTTAGATATGAGCTTACAAACTAAAAATGTTTAATTTACTGCTCCGATGCAGGCTAAAGCAATTACTATGAACATAAACTTGGGCTTATTCAGTCTGGAGAAGAGAAGGCTCCAGGGAGGCTCCAGGCCTTCTAGTAATTAAAAGGGAGATTAAAAACAAGAGGGAGATAGACTTTTTACATGGGCAGATAGTGACTGGACAATGGGGAACCATGTTAAGCTCAAAGAGAGGAGATTTAGATTAAATATTAAGTGGCAGTTCTTTACTCAGAAGTGCCAGAAGAGGTTGTCCACAGAAGTTGTGGATGCCTCAACCCCAGAGGTGTTCAAGGCCAGACTGGATGGGCCCTGAGCAGCCTGATCTGGTGGGTGGCAACTCTGCCAAAAGCAGGAGGTTGGAAACAGATGGGCTTTAAGGACCCTTCCAACCTGAGCCATTCTTTGACTATAAGAATTCAGCTTTACAAGAAAGAAAAAGCTGTCACTATCTTTCTAATTTAAGAGCTTTAGTTCTACCCTTGTACAACGAGTCTCCAGCTCTCAAGTATTAGGTTTTGAGCAACTTTTTCTTTGAGTTTCTACTTAGAGAAAATAGTATGAAATTATGTGAATGCCTATTTATCATGAAGGTAAAGAATATTCTATAACAGTCTGCTTAGGTTTTTGGAAATAATTACAATTGCGAAGAAAAAAATTTATTAGTCCTTATTATTCAAAATGAACTGAACATTTGGCTTGGAAGCTCTAAAGAAGGATAAAGCAGAAGGAAATGGCTGAACCTGAGGCCTCTAACCACACTGACAGCTCTCCCAAGCAAATTCAGCAACCTAATCAGCTTCACTTTGCTTTTTATAGCGCTTTCTGTAACTCCTCTCTTGATCTCAGATGCCAAATGCACCTACAAACTCTTTCTGCAAACTGATCACATCATTAAAACATAAACAAAATGACTGACCACCTTCAACTAGCCAGCCAGCAAAGCTGGTGAAGCTCCAAGTTCAGTCACACACAGTTCCTACAAACAAGACATTTGTCTAGTCTAGATCTAGACAATCATAACGTTGTCGGGATTCTCAGATGACACAACAACTCTTACCATAATTTTGAAGTAATTCTTCTTTAGTTGAAACAATTAGTGACCGGTCTTTTGCCGAGAGGACAATGGCAAGGCACACGTAGTGCTGCTCCGAGGAGTTAGCGCGCCGCACTACAGTAAGAAGTCTGACAGGATGGTTATTTGGAGGAGTACTAAAATGTTCAATGCAAAACCAAGTTGAGTAGCTTAAACCAGATGGTGGTGGGAAAAATCGTTCACCTGAGAACAAAAAGGAAAACTCATTATATAGTTGAAATAGCCACTACTTAGTACACCTACATGTTCCTATCCCTTTTTTTTTTCTTCCCAACTGCTCAGTTCCTCAGCTGATACTAGCTATGCCTTCTCAAGTTTTTCCTTTGTGAACTTTGATGCTGCTATTTTCACCTCTGACAGAAGCCTGCAGAAAAGTCACATCAAGCTACCTCAGAGGGACTTCTTTCAAAATCAGGCAAAGCAACAATTGCACACTACTCTTACCCTACAGACAAAAATTAACTTTAAAGATGTGCTTGGTCAGAACACCCAAGCTTCAGTTCCCTAGACAAAAGAGGGGATCTAAGAGAGGGCTCGTATCAGTATAGGATACATTTTCCACAGGTGTGACTGAGTTAGATCCATCCAGTCTTCCCTGCCAAAGATCTCTCTGCCAGATACACTCAACCCTTTTTAGTTTCCACAGGTTCTCCCACAGAACAACAACAAAGAGTTCACAGAGTTCAACTGCTGTCTAACCCATCTTACTGCAGCAAAACTTGTGCTTTTGCTTTTTCTTCTCTTTTTTTTTAATAATATTTAAGACTTATTTTGATCAACAGATCATGTTCAGTTAGCCCCACAACATACCAGGTCACTGTAGGCTGAATAGCTTGCAGTGAACAAATATATGGGATGGGAAGCAATTTAGATGGGACTTTTACAATTATATTTGTAACTACATCAGTAATACTTTCAGGGAACAATTCAGCAGAGGTAAGCAACACGGATGGCCTTACAATCCATCCCATGGTTCCTATGCTCTGGCCACTTAACACTGGTACCTACATTTGTTCTTAACGTTATGTTCTCCTGAAAGCCTTGTGCTTTGAAGCAATCGCACATTTGCGTTTTGTATAGCTTTTCATTGTCTTAGGAGCAAAAAGTAGCAGCAACATAAAAATCAAGACACGCGAAGTTCTCAATTGTGAACATGCAATATCCAACGCCATAACATCACTTCATACCTGAACGTCATCTGGTAAAAAAATACTGTTAACAGTAATACCCAGGTACTTACCAGTTCCAATTCCACTGACAACCGCACCATCAATAAGTCCTGTCGTGACAGCATTATTGGTGGGTGCATTGTGGGGAGCCAAACTTGGCAAGAACAGACAGCTGTTAAACAGAAAATCAGCATCACACTAGAGTATACGAAAGCCAGGATAATCAGAGTTCAATACACAGTACATATAACCAGTTAATATCTCCATATCTCCAGTTAATTATCAACTTTTTCCAGTTACTTGGACTCCACATAGTTTCCTGCTTTACATATGTTTCTGCTTTGCCTATTTCCTCATTTTCAAGTTCTTCAGCAACTTCAAGAAGGTTTCAGAGCATTTGGGCGGTATAAAAGTCACATGGAAATTCTAGCAACAGCTGTTTTTCTGCAGGGGTATGACAGCATCCCTTTGTTACAGAAGGCCCGTGAAATCCAGATCCAACAGAGTACTATTAACACTGCGATACATGTGGTCTTGCACTTTTTCACACAGCAAGCATTAGCTTCAAGTCAATGACAGAACGGACGTCTGTGGCACGAAGCATTACTTTCTTTTCTTTAAAGGATTCATTTGTTTCCAGACTGCAAATAGCCCATTAAAAATTTCAATCATTCCTTTGAAAGAAGAAAGTAACAGAACACTGCGTTGTGCCCTATGCCTTTTGAGAGCACTATGGTACCTTACCCGAACCCTTCAAGAGATGTGTCAAATTCGATGAAGGCAGGAGTGACTGATGAGCCGTGAAGCCTGATATCATGGGGTGTTGTCATGGACACCAAGCACTTCACTCGCGTCAGGGGGACTGTGCTTCCTTCAGCTGGTTTGAGCAGGCTCCTACTGATCCGGTAGTGGCTATCTTCATGCAAACTGAAGACGCTGTCTGAACCCAGACCTTCCATTGAGGTAACCATGCTATCTGCAGTAAGAAATCAATACACAATATGGTATTGCAAAAAGAAGTCATTTTCCGGCTTTTATTGGGTTTTTCCAGAGCAACAGCTCAATGATCAAGGACTGCCCACAAATTCAGCCTCTCCATTAGAAGGTCAAGAGTTCAAAAGCACTGCTCTCATTAGAATCATAGAATCATTAAGGTTGGAAAAGACCTCTAAGATCATCCAGTCCAATCCCAACCTATCCCTACCATGCCCGCTAACCACGTCCCTCAGTGACATAACTCCATGGTTCTTGAACACCTCCAGAAACAGTGACTCCACCACATCCCTGGGCCGCCTGTTCCAATGTCTCACCGCTGTTTCCCAACATCCAACCAAATTATGTAAGTATTCAGCTGAGGCAAATTGATTAACATCTTTGCAAGAAGGCACACAGATTTGGCAGTGCTACCAGAAACTAAGTGAAAAACCCATCTCATTACCTCACACCAGAAAAAGCTCCTTTCACATAACTCAGGCACATTCCTATTATACGGCCTAGCAGACAGGAAAGAAACTGCTTCATCTTATTCAGATGCAGTAGCTTTAAACCAAAAGCCTCAGAGCTCAAAATAAGCAGAGAAGCTCAGATTTGCTCAGTAATTGAACGTAGTAACCTGCAGCGTACCCATGAAAGTAGTTTTGCCTTCTCTTTCTTAGTTTAGTAATTTTTCAAGTTCATATTTTCAGTTTTCACTGTTTATTCTTCCCCCATCCTTTAATAATACCCTATTAAACATAAATAAATAAAAGAATTCAGTGCTGGCCAAGAGAAAAGTTTACCCTCTCTTTCCCTTCTCTCCTTTCCTGTGCACATAATCTGATGACATAACACAAATAGAATAGAATGCAATTACTTAATCTTGTGTATCTGAAATTAAAATGAAACATGAGAGTTTTGTAGACATTGGAGAGAAGGTATTTAATGCTCGTAACTTAACACCATCCAGGATACTTTTTAGTTCCTTTTAAATAACTCAAGCGTTAAGATGTGAACAATGCTTCACAACGCACTGTTTGATGACCGAGTCAACATCCAGAAATAAATATCACGTGCTTTGGAAACTCACCAACAACATGTTTGTACTATCACCCACTGAGACTTCCCTGTACTACGTGAATGGCTGTTCCCAGGCTGTACAACCGATGAATAATAGGAGAGAGGGGCACGTGTGGAAGAGAGGTTCAGATCAGCTAGAAAAATCCACTGATATCAAGCTCAAACAACCCGTTACAGACATTCAGCACAGTTCACCAGGCTTATTTATTAAATAGCTGGAAAACATATGTAAGTGTTCTAGTGCAAGAATTATAGCTGATGGGCCATTGATGTATGAGGTATTCTATCAGACAGAACACAAAGAAATAATGAATGTTCTCAGAGTACGTATGTATATCTACAATCCAACAACATCAAGTAAGTATTCTGACTTACGTACAGCAATTTCATCTGCCACCTTCCTGAATCCATGGGAGAGACTACACAGATGTAACGACATGATGTGAACCTTGAAGTATGTAGGTTGCTCTGATAGTAACACCTCTTATTTATTTCCACGGAAAATACAGCAGATACAAGGAGCACAATAACACTACTTGACAGAGCAAATTCTCAGGTACAGAACACTATTTTTCAACATAGTCATTACCATTAGCCACACACTTTTGCTAGTGACAAACAAGAACCTGTATGCTGCGCTCATCAAATCTGCACCAGAAAAGGTGGCCCACCGTTTCACAGCTGCTATGACGGCACTGTTGCTAGGAAAACGTTGCCCACACAGTCCAACTTCCACTGCATTAATATCCACAAACGTTCCACAAGCATAGATGAATGTCAATAGATACAATTTCTTCTGTATAGAGGAATTCAGTTCCACACCTTTGCTTCATACACCCTTCCATGTCAGATGCCATTTGGTCAGATTGCCCCTCTGCTGCTGCCATCTGTCTCATGGCAACAAAATGTAACAATATTGGTAGGAAGGTTCAACCTCTACTGCCATTCCACCAGCATCTGCCTCTGACATTATGGACTAACATCATAAAATAGGAGGCATTACTTTCAGAGCAGCCCTCATATCTGAGAATAATATTTTTCCTTTTACTGTTAATCAGCTACATCCTTAGCATCCACTAAAAACCTGAAAGCGAGCTGGTATCAAAGAACTGCAGAATGGTTAAGGTTGGAATAGTCCTCTGAAGGTCATCTGCTCTAGCAAGGGACACTCATAGCAGGGTACCCAGGCTGATGTCCACGTGGATTTTCAAGACCTCCAAGAGACTCCACAACCCCTCTGAGCAACCTGTGCCAGTGCTCCATCACCCACGCAATAAAGATGTTTCGTATTTAATTGCTACTATTTGTAAATTTAGAAATGTTTATTTCATATACATCTAGTGATGTTATTAAGTACCGCATTCCCTCTTTTTTCCAATTAAATTGTCCTGATGATTCCATATTCATACAATGTTGGGGCAAAGTTATGTCTTTCTGCATGTTTACGTACAAATATTTACATAAATATGCAGTTGAAGGATATCAGTAAAATGATCTTTACACAAACTTCTGGTACCTCAGCACTTACTTCTCATTTCTGGTTCAAAACTCAACGAGCTTGGTTTGTGCACACGGTACTGCTTCAACAGCTTTTTGTCCCAAGCTCCGCAATTCAGAGGATTTCCCAAGCGTAAAAATTCCCTAGGAAAGAGGACAAAAAAGAATTTGAGGATCATATTCCCAAGTTTTTATCCCAGAATGGCACCTGATAAAAAAAAGTTAATTACTTCATAGAATCATAGAACGGCCTAGGTTGAAAATGACATCAAAGATCATCTGTTTCTACCCCCCTGCTACATGCAGGGTCACCAACCGCTAGACCAGGCTGCCCAGAGCCACAACCAACCTGGCCTTAAATGCCTCCAGGGATGGGGCATCCACAACCTCCTTGGGCAACCTGTTCCAGTGTGTCACCATCCTCCCTCTGAGTGAAAAACTTCCTCCTAATATCTAACCTAAACCTCCCCTGTCTTTAAAACCATTCCTCCTCGTCCTATCACTATCCACCCACGTAAAATATCATACCCCCTCCTGTTTGTATGTTCCCTTCAAGTACTGGAAGGTCACAATGAGGTCTCCCCCCAGAGCCTTCTTTTCTCCAAGCAACTTAAGTATATTTTTAACTAGGCAACTGAACAAAATACAGAATAATTACAAGAAACCCACATGACTGATTTGAAACTTCAAACTTTGAAGACATGCTATCAAAAGTTGATGTTATTTCAACTAACC
This sequence comes from Pavo muticus, assembly GCA_016647715.1. Classification (NCBI taxonomy): domain Eukaryota; kingdom Metazoa; phylum Chordata; class Aves; order Galliformes; family Phasianidae; genus Pavo; species Pavo muticus. The sequence goes on from JACDJE010000062.1 coordinate 2,037,524, forward strand.
AAAAGGGCTTTAATAAAGCAGACAACTTCTTGGCAATAAGGCCACTACATTCCTGGGGGAAAGGATCGGTATCCCTGCTGCATACTCAAAAAGCTGAGCTCACCTAGAAACCACAGGCTCACATGAGAAAGTCATCTCTGCATTGTTTCATCCATCTGTTCAGTTATAATAGGAGGACAGCTTCAGAGCTACCAACATCTGTGCTTACAGATGCTTATAGATATCTATTGTACCTGTAGCTACAGCTATGTTATCAATATCTATGGCTTGGGGATGCTCAAGTCCCTGTGATGACAAGTGTGCACGCTGGAGTGATTTCCAGTAATTCCAAATGCCACCAAAGGGGAGCGACAAACTGTCCTGGTTGTATCTCAGCCACTTACCTACCCACAGAGGATTATAACATCAAATTCCTCATGCCAGGTGAGATCCAGCAAGAAACTCAAAAGCACGACACAGCTGTGTGGGTATCAACAAATGGTTCCAAATATGCGCACAATAAACTTTTCAACCTTCCTTTTCTAGCATCAGCACAGAAAGATACACAAACATCCATGCGCTAACATACAGGAAGCTCAACTTTTTGAAGTTATGCTTCACAACAATTTAAGTAAATTTTCACAATAAAGCCACTTTCTTTATTTATCCTTTCTATCTCAGAAAGTGTTACAGCAGAACTGGTCCAGAACAAGGCCAGGCAGAGCTACCAAAGTTGAAGAAGAGGGCCATCAGCCCCACTCTTACTATAAAGGCTCGATTTCTCCAGACATTTCTTCCATCACATCCCAGTGTTTCCTTCACATGCACTGAAGGGACAAATCAAACAGCTGCCCTGAAGATTTTCCAGTCTGGGGTATTTAAAGCTAAACAGAAACATCTAGCGATTGACTCCCTTCTGTAGCACCATCGCTTTTACAATCTTTGTGTTTCCTCTTGCTGACAGCCTAGCCAGGCTGTCACTAGATGCAGTGCAACTGGATTGCACTATGGATAGCCTCTCAGTATTTACAGGAAGGAAGGAAGGAAGTATGCAACTTCAGTGCAATCTCTGGAAAAAAAACCAAAACACCACATTTCCTTCCATCATACTCCTTCCCCCTGATTCCCCACATCTCCAGGGCTACATGCTGATTAGCAGAAGCAAGACAGGCTATTTAAGGAGAAATAAAGCAGGATTCTGTGCCATCCACTGCCACACAAGGCCGTTTATGCTCTCTAACAATCCAGGCTATTTACAGTCAGCCAGCCTCAGCACAGGCACAAGGGCCTGGCTCTGCAGGACTCAATGGTGTCGTTCTGACCTGAGCACCATGGGCTGCAGTGCCTGGGAGGCCAGCCTTTCAAACATCCTCTGGAGCGGGGGATGCAGCGAATGGTCCTCATCAGCCAGAGCAGCGCTGCATCTCTGGAGAAGGCGTGCGTGGAGCCCAGCTTCGCACATGACTTGCTGGTTCCTCTCCGTATGCACAAGGGACTGCAGGATGTTGGCCACTGCCAGCTGGAGGTCCAGCGCATGCTGAAATGAAAGAAAAACAACGTGCAACTTCAGAAGAGACAAACTGAGAAAACCCTTATGCATAATAATCAAAGGGAAACCACCCTTGGCAATCAATACACAAAATGTCCCGTACTAAGCTGTGTGCGCACCCTGCAGGGACAATGAACACCTGCATCACCTTCTTTTTTGAAAATAAAAGACAGGAGTTTGAGAGAAACAAATGAAGTCAAGCTAATACAAAATGATTTCTATCAGACCTTTCCTACATATCTATTTAACCTGACAGTTCTGTGAAGCATACAAGTTTCCTGGCAGGAAGTAAGAGTACACCGTCTCTTTCTTATATCCTGTAGCCATCCTTCCGTCCAGTCACTCCCAAAGCAGAAGACAGCAGGGATGTTTTGCCCACCTCTGGGTGTGTAGTTGATCCAACAGAGGCCAGAAGATCCAGCATCGCAAGCATAGCACCAGGGTGAATAACAACCGCGTCAGAGCTTTGCATGGATGCAGATCCCATTTGCAGTTTCACATCAGGTATGTTTTTCTGAGGGCAAACAGGAGGTGTTGAAACAGAATGATATGCGTGCCTGCAGGGAAAAAAGTAAACAACACACCATTACAACCCCCAGCTGTTACAATCTTTGTTGAGTTCTGGAGGGTTTTTTTGTTTGTTTTTGTTTTGTTGTTGTTTTTTTAACAGCTGCTGTAAAATCTAACCAGTACATGGATGTTACCAGTACTCCTTCCCCTTCCCTCGTGTCAACATACCAAGCACTTTTCTCTTCTCAAACCAATTGATGCATTTTCCCACAGACAACCCAGAAGGGTCTAAATTTCTCGAGGGCACTTAAACACTGTAGGAATCTGTTCCCCAGGTGATGCACAACTTAAAGAACAGGAAAGTTGCCTCTCTCATCACCGTTCTCATCCTAGTTGCAGCGGCAGCACACACAGGCAACCAGTAATCCTGTCGAAAGCTGTATTCGTTCCAGAAAACCCATTTCTCCCCAATTTCTTTAACAAATACTAATGAAATTTGCTATCAAACAACTGTGGGCAACCTCTAACCAACCGGCTGGAACAATGTTTGTCTTGGGGCACACCCCTGCCAGCAGCCCATATGCTCTCAATCTTACAGTGACTGTTGAAGCAATCTCATTTTACATGAATCTTCTTTAGTGTACATATGTACATACATACAGAGTATTTAAGGTATACGCCTACTTGTGAGAAGAAAGAAAACATACTCTCAGATAAGAGTTTTATTGAGAATCAAGTATTGCTTGCCATTTCACAGACAGTGGCAGCTGAAAAAGGGTCTTCTTCAGTCAAGACAATCATTTTGTCCCTCCTGCTCCCAGTGAGGAAGATTTGCCTTCAACAGAAATAACGCTCACAGACTCTCACTGTCTCAGCCATTAGGCACTTTTCATCAGGCAACCTTTTTTCCCCGCTGAAACGGGACACACAGGGAAGGTGACAATGGCTGCAAGTACAGCTCTGTCCTAAATATTTCAGCGGTTGCATCTTGAACACACAAACCAGCAACAAAAAGCAAGATCATTTGTGGTGAAAGCTGGAGGCACTACTTATTTTAGCCAAAGACGGGACATTATAAAATACAGCACAATCTTCCTGTACCGGCCAGAAAATAGGCTGCACAAAGAGAGTTTCAACAAAAGCGTGCCCATCAGTAAGATGAGAGACAGCTGAATGGAAATTTGGCATCTGAAAGAACCCTAGAGCACTTTTTACATACAACATTCCTTTAAAAAAGATGACATTTGTGATGCTTAACTCCTGTAGCTAATCCTTAGACCACACACAGAACAGTACAACGAATCTAAGAAAAAAAATCTGTCCAAATCAATTTTCCCCAAAAATTTCACCAACTCTTTAACCACCAAATTTCCAAACAAACTTCTCCAGCAGACCTAATGCTTGAAATACTTGGTAGAGAGAAGCACTCTTGCTTGTTTCTTTGAAAATTAAATATAATTAAGGACAGCAGAACAACTTGAAATAGTATTGTACAGAGAAAGTCTCTTCACCTCTTCTTAACCTTTTCTCTTTCTTAAGACAGAAATTTAAATATATGCATTTCTTTTCTTGCAAAAGTCTTCCTCCCAACACTCGAAGAGGAGAACTGCCGTCTCTTTGCAACATAACTCTGATAACATCCACATAAGTTTTAGAGGACACAATTTAGAAACCTGATTGTATTTAGCAATGCTTTTCAGTCTAACAAAATTCCTCTCTTCAAAGCACTCTAAGAGAAAACTTCCATCCAATTTTAAGCACAAATTTTACTTCTAAGTGTCCTAACCAGCACTATCGCATCCACCTTATTAAGTCAACTTTGAAGCTGTAATACAGTAGTACAGGAAAAGCCTAATTAAACTCCCAGTCAATACTCAGAATGATGAACAAACAAGCAGATAGCCTTTGCCTCAATCTGCCTGCCCTTTGACATTGCATGCAATAAACTGATTGGGGAAACAGTGGAGAGCAGGCAGTTGGCTTTTCTGTCAACAACATAGCAAAAAATTATAACCAAAAAGCAAACATTAGTAAGCAGTGCTTTGCACACCACTTGAAAACACCCTAACCTCCCTATGCAGCTTCCCATATGGAAGTACTTACATAAAAGCAACAGTCAGTTCAAAAACACTTCCCCTAGGCAGGGAAAAGACCATAGGCCTTACAAAACCCTGCCGAACTATCGATCAAATGTTTTACATCAGCAAGTCAGTGCACACTCTGCAAAAAATTAATTTACTCGCACTTATACGTTACTCACTTTATCCCCCTAAGGAGGGAAAGGAAGAAGCAGGCAATGCAAGAAGTCACTCTGACCAAGTCTAACTGCTACAAATGAGCACTCTAACAAGCCACTGAGCTTCTGACTAAAAGTACCTCTTCCTGAAAAATTAATTGGGTAAAACAATTGGGGAAAACCAAACCCTGCTGCATTACATCACAGACTACCAGAGTCTGAATTTCTCTGAACTGCTCCCGATTGCTTTTACATTTCTTAGATCACATGCTACTCTAGACCTTTTGATTTTCGACCATTAACATAACTCAAAGTAATTTGAGACCTTGGAGAAATTTTGCTCTCATATATGAGCAGAACTACGTACTACTCATTATGAAATACACCCTGACATTTATTTCATCCAGTAAGCACATGAGCAAAAATGGACACCTCACAAACAGTAGCAACTTGAGAGAAAAATGAGAATGACGAAACAACAGTGAGAAACCAGAAGCAAGATGAACTTCTCTTAAAAGGATCGGTACCTTTTCCTCGACAAAGCTGGCGTACCCCAGGGAGAGGGGAGAGAGGTCTCATTTGTCAGGCAAGGAGGGATCTGTTCTGCACGACTACAGACAAAACAGACAGGGGTAGGACAGAAAGGTTAGAGAAGAAACCAGAGGTCAAAAGCTTGTTAGTTTTACACAGCCATCACCAATGAAGTCTTTACTTGGACTCGTTCCTCAGAATCAACACAGATGACAAAGAACGTTGCTGAGTGGCACTCATCAGTGTGGACATGCACAGCACATCCTTGTGTGGCACTCATCAGGTAAATGTGTGGACATGCACAGCACATCCTTGTTTTATGGCACGGCTCCGCAGTGCTCGTTCATTACTTGGTAGAGTTTATCCATATGATCGCATTGGCAAAACAGAGCATCTTTCAATATTAGCAGAAATTGAGCAGGGAAAGTAAAGCCTGAGCAAATTAAACATGATCAACGTAGTTAAGATGAAATCAACATAAACTTCACAAGGACTGATGATCAGAAAATTCAAGAAAGGAAAAAGCAGTCACTGAAAATGACAACAAAAAAAGAAACTTGAGGTAGCTTATGCTGCAGCATTAAGGAATTTACTTACCCCGCTGAATCCTCATGCTCCACTGCTAGCTAGTGTTATAACTTTCTACAGCAAGCACAGAACTTAAGTCTTAACACACATTTTCCTCTCATAACCAGAATATTTTAATAATCTTTTAAAATGAGATTAAGAAATGCATTTCTGTACTTGGTTTGTGAGGTTTTTGTTTGTTTGCTGTTTTAAAAACCCAGAAGAGATTATTTGCTGCTTTGGAGGAAAATCCTTCACAAACCATGAAGTCTGGTGCTTCACCAGTCACCTACTTCAAAAACCTGACCAACCTCCAACTCTATTAACGTCTCGACGTATACGATCATAGCTGCAACACTTGGAAAAATCAGACCCTTACTTTGACTGTGAATCAGATGGCCCACCTTTGAATAACAGGATTATATGCATTAAATACACGGGGTACAGAAGCTTCAAGACCCCACTTATAAAGCGGACAGTCTGTATCTTATTTTCTTGGACCTTGAATGATACATGAGAACTACCTTCAGGTAAAGCAAATCTTAAATACATACTTCAATATGTTCACAATGACAATAAAACAATCTCAAAAGACACATGTTACTTTTCATTCCTCATATCAGGTGTCACTTAAATTCTACTTGTTTAACTCAGAGAACGTCTTCCAGTTAATTATTATTACTGACAGGTTAGATAGAACTTGAAGAACATGCCTATCCGTATAAAACAAAGCACATTTGTCATATTTTCCCCTGACTTATTTTAAAATCCCATGTTTCAATGGAAAGAAAGTTAAGGTTTAATGTTGAAAAGCCAATTTCTCATTTAACTTAATAAATGCATAAAGTTCTGGTCATTCTGTATGATAAAGCTATCAGGTGGTCTGTCTATCAACCAACAGGCTGCTTAAACTCATCAAATATAATCACAAGCAATATCTCAGCTTTAATTACTGCCGTGACAAGAACATTCAACATCAGAGGGAGCGTCTCATACTCTCAAGAACACCAGGGAGCTAAATCAATATTTGGTGAGACAGAGACATCTTACTTCTCTCACTGGCGTAAAGGAACAAAGAAACAGATTTAAATGGATATACAAAAGCTTGCCACGAATACATTTGAAGAAAATTACCTTGAGGAACACCAGGGAAAAAAGAACAGAGTTCATACCTGTCAAAAGAATCTGTTGCTACCTTGTAGAGGTAAATAAAAAGTTTGCTGCAATGTCTTAGCGTAGGTGACACAGAATCCAGAGCGATTAGGTCATCCTCCAACAGTCTTTGAAATAATTGTGTATTTGAAGGAAAGACATTCAATGGACTTATTTTTCTTGAGTCTGAGAAGCAGCCAAGCAATCGAACAGCATCTGCCAGTTTTTCATACTGGATCTCTGTTTTGAAGAAATGAGAGTTGGCTGGCTCATAGCGCATTGCCGCAGTCAGTGTGCAGAACACTGTGTGAAGCAGTTCAAACACTTGATTCTGGTTTACTTTCTCCCAGCCATTCTTCGGCGGTGAGCACAAAGATCTTTCCATAGCAACGAGCAAAGATGTGACATACACAAATCCACCAACTTTTCTAAAAACAGTTCTGGTGCGATGGCTTTCTCTTAGCACTGACAGGAGGGCCTACCAACAAAACAAATAACCAAAACGAAGAAGAAAATAGAACAGCATTACTGATTCCTTGGAAAAAAGATAGGAACATTTCTGTTTGGTATACAAGCAAAACTACTGTCTTTTATCAGAACTGGGTAACGCATCAAGTCTCCAAAGACCTCTGTATTTTATAAGTCCACATCCATATTAGGTTTAATCTTTCTCTATGCAGAAACCCATAAATATTTGAGCTGAATGAAACATGGCTTTAAAAGAGATGCCCAAAACCAAACTTAAGAGAGAAACAATTATGCAGAAAACGCTACTGGTTGAAGGAAACACAAAGCTACAGCATAAACAGTGGAAATAATGTGGATCTCAGTATCACAGAATAACATCCAAACTTCTGTGAAAAGGGGGGGACTGACTCAGTGATGATGGTGGGGGAAAACACTCCCACACTACCTAAAAAAAGCAGCTGTCACAGGAAGTTCGATCCACTTGTGAATAAACAAAATAGAGAGAAAAAAAATATATTTCCATATCTAATGTCACAGGTGGCAGAAAACTCTCACTGTTCCAGAAAAAAATAGAGCGCAAAAATAAAGTAAATCTTCCATCACTCAGTGCTCACTTCTTCAGAATCACGCTGTTTTGATGCACTCAGAGGATGGACAGTGAAACAGACTGTTTTACTCTCTCAAGGACAATATCTCACTTCCTGCCAAACCTGGATCGAATTCATGGGACGTACCACTGCAACAGTCTCGACTGTCAATTCCACCACCAAAACAGCACAAATGGAGGCAAATACAACAGGTCAGATAAAGAGGACAAGAACCTTGACTTGCTGCCTTAAATCCATTGGGAACTGTGGTAACTTTTCTCTGCCTTTGAGTGTCATGAATTAGATACACTTAAAAACTAGAAGATGCTGACAGACAAAATACGTTACATGAATTGCTTTGTTATTAGCTTTCCTCGTTCTCTTTTAGAATAACATATGGCTGCTCATCTGCCAGAGGAATACTACAGCTCCTTCTAACAAGGATGAACCTAAATGTCTGCCAATTCTCTCAAGTAACGCTCATGTTTACCCAATACTACTTGCCTAGCTTTTCTAGCCTAACATAACAGTATTATGTCTATTTTCAAAATAACATTAGCTATTCTGAAAAGAAATTGTGGGTTAGGACTAGCAGCCAAAAAGCTTGTAAGAAATAACAGTTGACAGTCTTCTTTCTCCACTGCCAGGCTTCTTTTGCAATATTTCCAGTTTTGCTTAAGAAAGCAGATTTTTTTGGTAGATTTTTTTGTTTGGGTTTGTTTGTTTCTTTTTTTCCCCTCATACACACTTCTATTCTGTGGATACTAACATTTACTTTTACAATGACACATTAAATTTTTAGAACTAACATACTGTGTTATATTAAAGCAAGTGTGTCCCAAGACAACACAAGCCAGTGCTGAAAATACAGTTGTGTGTTACACGCTCGATTTTTTCCCTATGTATTCTCAAAACATTTAACTGAGTAATACTCTGCAGCGAAGATTATCACAGCTGTATAATCTCATTCCTTAAGGCTCATCATAGAATCACAGAATCACTCACGTTGGAAAAGACCTTAAAGATCAGTTTTCATCTCTGTGATTCTGAAAACTGTCATGGATGGACAGAAGGAAAAAAACAGCATCAAATATACTAATTTCATCTCCATAGACAATATTCATGAAATCCCTTTCTCAGAGTATTCTTTAAAAACTGTAGATGAATGTCTTAGGAAGGAGTCCTAAGCAGTACTTCATTTACCCTTAAGATGTCCGTTTTCAGCTGCAGTTCCGTAGGTGGAGCGGAGTGCATCAGTCCCAGCAAAGTGCCCATATCATCTTCCCCGCTCGGCGATAACACCAACTGCTGGATGATCATCAGCGCGTGCTGTCGGCACTGCGGATACTTCACAATGTTGTGCACACATCTTGCACCACCAAACTCCCTGAAAATACCTATGCAGATTGGGGGGAGGGATGGGAGGGTTGTAAGGGCAGCAGCACGAGTAATAAATAAATAAATAAATAAATAAATATCAGTAGCAAATAACAACAAAGAAAACACAAAAGACATTTCAATTCACTTCTAAAGATTGGATGACAGGGTTTTAGCTGGATGCTTAATGACTTTTACTAGTATTTGCCTCTCACAACAAAATAGAACTCCTCTTCAAATAAAGGTGTTGAAAATAAGAGGTCAGTTCTAAAAGTCTCCTCGTTAATTCTGCTACTTCAACACGTTATTCTTTTTGTGATACAGCCTAATGAGTCGACTGAAATAAACAGAATAAACAGAAGATGTAACAAAAGCTGCACCTTTAGTGAAGAGTATCAGCTACTTTCATTAAGGATTGCATTTATTACTCTGGAGTAATATGGTTCATTGCCAAAAACATAACTGAGCTGCTGGACAAGAGCAGCCAGCTACGAGCACTGATCTGCTCTGTCCACAAGAACTGCGAGGTAATACACAAGCTTTCTTTCACCGAGATTCATCTCGATAGAGCTTAAACCAATAACTGTTCTCAAGCTTATTGGATATACAGAACATGTGCAATATTAATTGAAAATTGTCCTAAAACCTCTGATCCCTGGAAACAGGGCCACTGAGCTCACATCCCTTTCCTGCTGCACAAACACGGACTACCACTTCTCTGAGAGTTGGTTTCTTCCCTCCTCCTGTACAGCTCTGCCACACATCTGAGCTTGGCACTACTGACCAAAATTCAGCCTTCAGCCTCCGCGGCCCTTACAAAAAATCTCTGTGGTTCCACGCCACAGCTCTGACATGTCTTAATTCTGTCTAATGAGAAAAACCAAAGTTGAGCAATAAATGTTCAAGTGTATAATGGATTAATATGATTTACCTGTAATCTACACTAATTCCTCTCTGACACCTTCTTATTTCAGCCTAGTTGGTCTACTCTTCAATCACCATTCAAAAGAGTCCAATGTTTTTTTCCCCCTCTCCCCTGAGGGGATAACTAGCTCGAAGGATACAAGGGCAACAGCGCATGTTATACACCTCAACTTCAGTAAAGTTTCTGGCAGTGCTATCCACAGCATCTTCACAAGCAGCCTGACACAACAGTCTAAATGCAATCACGACAGACTAAATACAGAACTAACTGAAACATCAATTCAGACTAATGTCTGCTTCTCGACTGTGCCCTTCTGATTTGACGAGGACACGCCACCCAGCTTGAGTGCTATGAATAATGCCTTTACTGATATAAGAATGAGCATATTTAGCAAGTATGTGGATAAAGTTGAGTTGGCAGATGTAAAAATCCAGTGTTGTGGGCAAAATTCAAGAGTCAGCTCTAAAAAAAAAAGCATAGCAATGAAATGGCTTAGACAACTGTAGAGGTTTCAGAGGATTAGAAACTTACCATGAGCAACTATGTTTAAACAGCACATGAGAAGAAAAATGCAAATTAATATCATAGGACATTAACAAGGATGCATATAACACCTGAGACACAAGACAAAGATAGAAGTCATCCAGCATACATATAGTTGTTTTTAAATACAACAGCTATCTGCTGTTGACTTCCAAGAGGGCTGGCAATGGGACAGATGACAAAAAGACTTCAGCATAACTCGCAACAGAGAACACACTGTATATGAGGAAAAACAGAAGTAAGTCACTAAGACCATAGAGGGAGGATCCCTCTGTCTATTCTGCATTTCTATACAGAAACCAGGCGGGTTTTTCAGTAGCTACACAAAACATCTACTCAGAATGACCTATACATAGATTCAGCACACATAGCCAGACTATATAACCTCATAGCCAGACTATATAACCTCATACCCTTCCTAAAGAAGTATCACTAAGTTTGTTCAACTTCGATAACTCATTCAGAAAATACCTAGATAGTATCTTTCTTTCCTCCAGAGTGCACTAAGATGCAGTTACTACTCTACCCTGAATCTCAGCTGTTACTCCCAACTACAACTTTTGGTAGAGTCCTTCAGAATCAGCACTGCTATAATTCCTTGCTGCTAGCGAAATGAGACATGTTGGCACTCAGTTCTTGGCCTCCAGCAGAAAGAGGAGTTGTCTTCCACTTGCGTTCACTGATAACAGACATTCTTGCCCTACTCAGGCAAGATTTAAACTCCTTTGAAGGATTTGAATGACAACACAGAATTAATGTATTAAAGCATTTTTACCCACAGGGCGAAGAAACACTATCTACCAGAATTGCATTAGTCAAAAGCTCGAGGAAAGAGCTTTTCAATGAATGTGTACACTCCCACAAAACAGGAAAACATTACAGAACGGAAGAAAAAAAAAATGGTGAAACTTCTTTTTTCCTGTAGGTCACAAATAACAGCCTCTGTGTTCTGATTCAGCCTCTAGCACAGCTTGCAAGTGATATAAAGAAATCAGTTTTCCAAGAAAAGTTGTGATATGTTTTTGCATGCTATTAGTACATAAGCACATGAACTTGCTTTTTTGTTTTACTGCCGGAAAAGACCATGGGTTTCAGATGAGAACAAGTACCTTCACCACACTTCTGTAGGAAAGGAGAAGAGATACAGTCAATTTTCCCTTACTTTTTCTTAAAAGAGAACACCTCTCCCCAGTATATCTTCCCTAACCTGGAGGGAAGCCCTAAACTCCTAACTAGAGCTACAGAATCCTTCAGCGATCTTATACCTAGTGGCAATAGGCTCATCTATACAATGGCTCTTGCCAGGCCCTTAAAATTACTCCCATCTGTGGATTACAGGCAGAAAGCTATCACTTTACACCAGCTCTGATGCACTTAAGAACACCTTTCTGGTCTAATATTCCCTTGAGTTAATAAAGAGACAGCCATCAACTCAACAGAAATTTTTTCAGCAAGCCACTCTGCTTTCCAGACCATCTTGTTGAATCTAAGAAATAAAGCAGAGGGGCAGATAGAAAGCACATTAATTGCCAAAGGCAGAAGGACAAAATTGTTTCAGAAAGCTCGAGGTAGTACAACCTCATAAAATGTGAAAGGAATAAACTTGAAGATGTACTCCACAGACAGACTCACTCCCTGTTGATTCCCTCTTCCTTTTTTCATTTAGAAGCAACTCACGATTCCATTCTTAGACATCTGTCATGGATTCTAACCTCTCATATTGAACTGAAAACAAGAACAAAACTAGAAGGGAGTAAGCAGCAGTCAGAATAGAGAAAAATAAAGAAGAAATGGGGGATAAAGGCCTCTGTGGCTAGAAACTTTGTTTCTCCAAGGTGGTGTCCTTTTCCTTCCCTTGTCGTCTTCCTCTCATAGAGCAAAGCAAAAGGTTTTAAGAACACCTATCATTTTTCCAGTTACTTTAAGTCCTCAGAGATAATTTGTACTAATGTGAAATAGACATTGTCTCTTTTGATGTTGCTCTGCGTCAGATAATAAAATGATGTACAGCGTAATCTGCCTCATTCAGAAAAACAGATACTTTTAACTGAGACCTACTTGTAGTTACTGACTAGGAATATACCTTCAAAAAAAGGAAACCCATCTTACACTACAGATGGCACAAATCAAATTTCAGTAGACATAACGTTGTCAACAGAAAATTACATGCCTACTTGTGCACTTAAATTTATCATAAGAAAACCAGTGCTACAAGCCCTACTACAGATGACTGCAGTAATGTTTGAGGAGAAATGGATGTGTGTGGTCCTTTTTAAGTAAAAAATTGCCAAGAATATCAAGTCAAAAAAAAAAAAAAAAAAACCAACCCAAAAAACTATCTTGAATTCCTTTATTTTATGTACTCCAGGTTATGCTACTGATTTTCTCTTATGGAAGAAAACTTGGCAAGAAAGAAGAAGGATATTTCACTGTGATTAATTGCCTGAAGATAGAAAATCAGGACTACTTTGTCTTTAGGCAAATTTCTCAACTGCATTTTTATAAGTGCTTCGTTTTTATAAGTGCTTTGCCAATGGTCTTTCTACTTACCTGCATTTGTGTTTGAGCCTTGTAGTAGAACCGTCAGGGTCTCCATAACCAACAAAGCCAACTGCTTTTGGTCCTCAAATGAACTGTTTCTTGAATCCCCTAAAAATAATTGCAGAAGTAAAGACATAGAAAAAAAAAAATCACTCTTTGCTAAGATGCTTTTTGATTTTTTCCACCAACGCTTTCAATTTCTTTATTTCCCCAGAGAAAACAAACTAATCAAACTTCAAAGCAAGTAAGATTTAGTCTGCATGAGCATCCACAGGAAAGCTTAATTATGAAATGCGTGAAAACGCCATTTATAAAACCAAGAATTTTAAGAGAAGCTTTTGAGTTCTGTGAGCTCAGTGGCTGCCAGTGCAGCTGTACGTGTTGTTTCACATCTCCAAATATTGTTTCTTCAAGTCACAGTGCCACATCACTGATGAAGACCAACAGGATCTGCTTCGTTCTCTAAGTACTCGCAAAGAGAAATTACACACAAAAGCACAAAACTACATCTACCTAAGTAATTTAAATGTCTGATGATTTGACAGCTGTAACAGATGAACCTACACTGCATATGGCATTTGAAGCACAGCATAACACCCCAGAAAAGAAGAATGATTAATAAGCTGCAAGGTGGAACACGAGGGTAACACCCAACCAGGCAGCACTCTAATCAGATGCCATCTTCATCCATTTATTGAGAAGCACTTGAGAAATTACGTATTTTCCAACAAAAGTTTCTGGCAATGTAGGTTTTTACATATAATCAACTGACTCACCAGCAAAGCTTCATACTATAAACCCAGGTAAATCAGCCAACAATGACATATTGAAGTTTCACTGACACATGCTAACTCTATTGCTGTTTGGGTAAAAAATAAACTAAAAAGCATGCAAATATGGTTTGCACTTGCCAAGCAACTAGTGGCTTAACTTTGAGATTTCCAATTTTGGACATGAAAACACTTACATATAATTTTTGTTGTAATGTTCTTACTAGAATATGGACCTAACATCTTTTTTTAAAAAAAAAGTCAGTAAACTTAAATACATAACCCCATGAAGAGCCTTATAGCAATCCTAGGGGGCCAGGCAAGACAACTAGGGTGAAGCAGAGGAGAAAAGGGCAGGCTATGTATTGTTTCTTCACTCTTTCTTTTGACGTACAGTAACTTTAACATTAAAAACAATTGAAAAAGTAAATTACGAACTCTTACTTTGATTTTCTGAGATTGCCTCGTGAAGGACAGAAAGGAAGAGGGAACCCCAGTGTGTCTATAAGACGGCGCAGGAGTACCTGCCAGGACTCTGCCCTTAAGAGACACATTCCAACTTTCTTCGTTTTCCTCATATCCATTATCCTCCAACATTCCCAGCCAGAAATACATGCATTAGTAAAATGGAAGCCCACACGCTACCTTGATCATTCAAAGCCTGAGTGGGATCTTTCAGAAGGGCTGCATATTTATGAAGAAGATTTACCATCACCTCCAAAAGCCCCACCTCCCTGAAGACATCCTTAAAGATGTAGTCGTGACGGGTGAATTTCAGGAGCGTCTTCATGGCAATGATGCTACAGTGATAAGAAGTGCTGGATTTTAAAAGGATGCTCACACTGATCAGTTCTTTACAGGGTATGTAATTCAAGCTGAAGACAACAAATTCCAGCATCTCAAAGTATTTGGTCTGCACTTCTGGAAGTTTAGAAATTTTCTCTGCAAACTGAGACAATGTGTGCTGTGATTCCAAAATGAAGTAATTGGCATTGTCCGCCATATAAATATTCGTGATGGCATCAAGGATAATTTGTGCTAGATAGCTAGTTTTTGCTTTCAAAAATGCATTCTGAAGGACGGAAAACGCTTGAATATTCCTCACGCTGTGACCTAAATTAGGAAACAAAGTGGGATGGGAAGAAAAAAGTGAAAGTTCTTGATTGTCTCCATGAGTACACTTACTAATAACATTCCATGCATTCTAATAAGCGTGGTTAAAATAACAGTAACGTTACTTTTTTAATTAAAATGGGCTCTTCAAAAAAGCCTTTGCATAACCGATTATATTGCAAATCCTATGACTTACTATTCTTTCAGATGACGTCTTTGTCTTTGAAAGCAAGTGTTTACACATGCAGCTAAATGAATGATAGTTTCATTCAAATAGGGAAGTAAGGTGACCTATTTCTAAAATTTGCAAGGGAATACAGTTCTAGAGGAAAAACAAAGCCTGCGTGTCATCTATCTGGTGTGTAAGAAAACACATTACAGAAAACAGTAAAATGTTCTGCATTCCGTCATACAGAAGACCACTACGTCCTTCAAAAGTTTTAGGTAGGCTAAGTTTAGAAGAACATGCATCTGATCACCTTCATTTAATAGAGCAATAAGCAATGACAAAGCCTTATCAGTTGAGTTCAAAGCTAAACAGCATGCATGGCCTCTGAGTTATCACGTTCCGTTCACTCTTCGGAAATTCTGTGCGATAAAAGAGAGCTAAGTGCAGAGAAACTCCAGAGGGCTGCAGAAGGCCTGCCTTCAACAGAGAGCATGCTCTTGCTCAGTTCTGCATTAGAATTTTACACGAATAATCATACCAGTATCAGACGCTGGCACTGGGATGGCTTTTGGGAATCAGCCTGGGAATAAGAAAGCTTTGGCAAGGTCCAGTACTATCAATAATTAGGAAGTCAAAATAAATGGAAGAATTTGTGCTAATATTACTGCTACAGTATGCTTTACACAAAGACTTCCCATCTCTAAAAGCGACGTCAAACTTCTTTTAACTGCCATAAATTTCAATCAGATCTCATTCATTTAGCCAAAGACCGCCTCGCTTACGTGTGTTCCTGTGGCCCCCATAATTTTCAATGGGCAGTGCAGATATTACCCTACCAGAAAGTCGCCTCAAAGCTCAATGTTGTAA
Source organism: Pavo muticus (assembly GCA_016647715.1). Taxonomy (NCBI): domain Eukaryota; kingdom Metazoa; phylum Chordata; class Aves; order Galliformes; family Phasianidae; genus Pavo; species Pavo muticus. The sequence goes on from JACDJE010000062.1 coordinate 2,053,408, forward strand.
CTTTTACAAGGATAGTACAACTCACAGTGGTCCAATCCCACTGTGTAAGAATCAGCTCATGATAAATATCCTTTGGAAAAAAAATACACGTACAGAAGAAAATCAGGATGCTCTAACAATAAAACCTTACCTTCAAACAAGCTAAAGTAAACCATTAACATGATTTCCAAACCTTTTGAAAAAGAGTCTTGATTTGTTGTGTATGCTCTGTGGAATACTACTGTCTCCATCTTTTACAAACTCAGCTGTCCAATTTGAAAGAAAACTAAATTATCTCAGTGTTTAGCCTCGCTACTTTCCCTGCTGTATTCCTCCAGAAAGGAACAAGAAACTTCCTTGAAAAGTTACATGCAACAGTTTCACTTACTGGAAGAATATTCACAGTAAATTGCAAGTCATATTCATTCATTTCTAAAAGAAGGTGTTTGCATGCTTTCTTTGAAATGAAAAATGTTGGAAAGTGGACGGAGTTCAACAAACATGAAAGGAACATAGGCAGTGACAGACACAACTGGTTATGTCCTAATTAAGTATAAACAGTTGTTTCAGGCAATCAGGCAGATTAATGCATTATCTTTGATTGTTACAAGGACCCCTGAAGAAACCAAATCTTCACCAGCTCTACAGAGTTCAAAACCTAAAAAGATTTAAATAAAAGCAATTAAGGAAATGTGTTAATACATTCTCCACAGATAACTCATCAACAGAACTGAGAAATAAAAGGAACAGACAGATGTCATGACAAACACGAAAAAATGAAATACGAGGTGGTTTTTCTTGAGAACATAAGAGATGGTGCCTCTTATGTTACTATCTCATCAATGCTGATTAGCTTAGGCAAAAATCAGTGTTATTACCAGAACACGAACAAACTAAACTCTGCCTGTATCACCTTTTCCTGGTTAGTGCAGAGGGAAAACAGATTCCATAAATAAAGAACTTTCTCAATACTGGAAAAGTGATCGTCCCAAAAGCTTAGATATACAAGAGAAATGGTCAAAGTAAATCCATTAGCATACAAATCTATAATGATAACCCTATCACAAAACCTTTGCAAATATCTCCAGTGTTACTAAAACCAGAGAGAAGCCCAAGAAGCAAGCTAGCTCCACAGCCACCTGCTAAACTCCACAGTCCTTTCTTACATACAAAATCAAACTGCATTTTAAGTGCGTAGAATCAAAATTCTGTTTTTATAAAAAATCTTTCCCCTGCAAACTTCCTCAGCCTTAGATCCATATCATAATTCACTGTGGCTGCAAGCACACCGCAGGTTTCACCACTCTGAATGCTCACTGGTGATGAAACAACAGCTCCCAAGATAGCTTTTGTCAGCCTTAGCAAGTGTAACAGAAAGAAATCTCCTCAATTAAAAACAAAAAAATACAAAACAAACAATAACAAACCACCACCAAAGTAGCACTTAACCCTTCAGTAAGTTTTGTGAGATCAGATTAGAACATTATAAATCAAATCGGTGCATCTCCCCATACTGATAATCACTTAAGATATCCAAATAGATACTGTGAGCTTTGTGCAGATGTTTGACTTCCCTACAGTTCTCAAAAAAGAAAAAAAAAACCAAATAACTGCATTTACTTTTTTAAGTATTAAACACAAAGAAAAAGGACCTCCAGGACAAGATAACCAAATGTTTAATAAGCAATCTTAGTAAAAGTACTTATACTCAGCAGCAAACAGTTTGCATAGTACACAGCTTCTCTGTATTTTATTGTTTATTTTTTATAACATCCAGTGAGGGAGGGAAAAACGCTCACCTTTGCCTGCAGGCTGTGGCACTGCAAATCCAGGTAGTAGGAAAGGTACCCCGGTGGTAACACCAGCTGGTTTCAATTCATTCACACCATATGTTGTTAAGGAAGTAATCAAATTAACCAAGTCCTTCAAAGCATCCTTTGATTCGGCCTCTTTTGCCTGTTCTAATCTAAAGGATATAAAAACAACAGAAGACCATTAGCACAAGTTCATTTCAACTCAAATCACTGTCATCAATGATTTCTTTCATTTTTCTCTGTTAACTTAGAAAATAATCTCTCACGTACCCTGTACACTCTTTTATACATTTTCCATTCACATTTCTAACCATTCAGTCAGTCAAACATTAATGGATTTATGACAGCATACATTTAATTCCTATAAAAATTCACTTCATAAATCTTGCCGTGAACTCAACAACCTGCTAGAAAGCTGCACAGATATTAAAAATTAATTTTAAATGACCCAGAAGGCCAGTTGCATCCTGCATCAAAAGAGGAGTGGCAGCAGGGCAAGGGAGGTGATTTTCTCTCTCTGCTCTAGTGAAGCCCCACCTGGAGTATCGTATTCAAGCCTAGGGCCCTCAGAACAGGAAGGATGCAGAGCTGTCAGAGCGGGTCCAGAGGAGGGTCACAAAAATGATCAGAGGGCTGGAGCACCTCTCCTATAGAGACAGGTTGAAGGAGCTAGGCTTGTTCAGTCTGGAGAAGAAAAGGCTCTGGGAAGAAACCTCATCGTGGCCTTCCAGTACTTGAAGGGAGCTGGTGGATGGCAACCAGTCTACAGCAGGGGCATTGTAACTGGAGGGGTTTTAAAGTCCCTTCCGGCCCAAACCATTCTGTGACAAATCCTCTTATGAATAGGAAGCTGACAGGCAAATACCTAGATAGTCTGTCAGTAAATAAACCTGCACTTAATCTACTGTGGCTCATTCATAGCTGATAATTTGTGTTAAGGAAATAGCCTTACTAGAAACGGAATACCTAGAAGTGCACAGCGAAGTATCTTCTTCACAACTACAGACTCTTATATAGAAATCCTAGGGGGTAGGAATTGTCACAGCTAATTGTAATCACCACTTACTGATAGTAATTCAGTCAGGGAAAATTTAAAAAAAAAAAAATGAATACAAAGAAAAAAACGCAAACCATTAAAACCCAGATTATTCTCAGTTCCAATCAACTGCTTACACATTCAAATCTTTTTATCCGCTTATTACTGTTTCAGGAGGACAGGGCTAAGGAAGACAGCACAAGCAAACTGCTTTCTCTTAGTCCCATGCAAATTGCCCAGCCAGGGACCATGGGTCACATGCTGGGGCTGAGGTGACAGGGCAGTGGAAGGCAGCAAAGCGGTAGTTGGAACCAGCAGCACCAACAGGCCAGCTTGCTCCCAGTATCACATCTGTCTGCACAACTCAGCAGGAAACCAACTGAACAAAATGCTGAATTGCTACCCAATTGTATTCTAGCTGGGAAGGCACCTGAAAGTCACCAAAAGTTTCACTGCATACTAAGTCTCTACAGACCCGAGGAGAAAGCCAAGGACCACAATCCCTTATTTGCTCATGCAGTGTAAGCAGTATTTTTCTTTGTGCTGATAAACTCATTCTGCATCCCGCACCTTCTCTGCAGTGAGACCTATGGTTGCACCTCATTCACCCCACCATTACAGAAGGACTCAGCCCGACCATTACTATTATGTGAATCCTCCACACACCCTGCCCTTTCATATCATCGAGGTGAAAGTATACACTCTCTCCCTTGTTCTTCACAGGTCTCTGGCAATGTCTTATTAAGTCAATATCTTCACATGCTATTTTGCCTTACCAGCTCCAAAGCCTTCCCTCTTTGTGACTGGACTCCCAGTGCCCACATTTCATACTCCTACATGACAGCCATCCTCCTAACAGTACTGCATACTGGAAGACCTTCTCCCAAGCATTTTTTGCAAGGTTTTTAGCAATTTTTCTGGAGACAGCACACAAAGAAGTAAGGATAACACATTTCCGCACTTTAACTCCGTCACGTCAAATGACAAACTGGTGCGCTGTGTGATTGTGCTCTCCTTTTCCAGAGGCACAAACACACTCCTCTACCTCTTCTCATACATCTGCCAGGGAATCTCCACTCTTTGGCTGAAAAAATGAGCAAGCTCAGGAGAAAGTCAGTTTAAAACACTCGATGTACAGAGGATCGCTTTTGTGCTTGAAAACGAAACTGCTAATGACAGCACGTTCCTAAAGTTCTGCCTAACCCCCGGCTGACAGTTTCTAGAAAACAACAAGTTTTTGATATATAACAATGCATTCATTCAAGTAATTTAATTCATACTCAGAACCGCAATTAATACTAAAAGAACAATAACATAACATGTATTGTAGTAATTTTGGCACATGTGGTAATTTATGCATGATTCTAACTGTCCCTAAGGACTTCATATGCCACGATAGAGCCTACCAACAGCACAGTACCTGCTTTCTTCTATAAAAGATGATTTAGTAAAAAAAAACAGCACCAGGGAATAATAAGCTAAACAATGTAGTTTCACAGCGTGAGAGAAGCACGTGAACTTGATGTTTTGGTCCTAATGTCTTCATTTCATAGCAACCTACAATCATTATTTTCCCTTTAAATCCACTGAACTCTTCTTTAATAGGAAATCTTTTTTAAAAGAGCTCACAGCCATCTGCCTGCATTCTTTTTACATACCTGAGGAGGAGATCGCAGAGGAAGTTGTATCCTTGCCATATCCTAAAATCATCCAGTAGCGTTTGTGATACATCACTGGAATCTTTGAGAAAACAAGAAAGCCCAGCAAACATCTCAACTATTTCAAGGGGAGAAAGGTCATCAGACTGCTGCATGTTCTGAACACACGTGGACAAACATTCTTTTTCTGGAAAGAATTGTAAGAAATTTAGGATTTTACTGACGTTAATCATTGAAATGAGAACAGTTTCTAAATGAAACGTAGCAAAAAGGTAACGGTTACTTAATTATCTCTTATCGTGCAACGTGTAACCTGACAGAATGCCTACAGATGAGTAAGATTCTCCAGTAGCTTCAGATTCGATTCCTATCCTTTTTCTGCCAGCCCTGTTCTCCCTTGGATAATCTTTACCTCTTGAAGACGACGACTGAGCAGACAAATACCAACTTTTATTTGAAAAGCTCACCTGGGAAAATCAGCCAAAAGAGAAAATAAAAATGAACTGGTTTAATAATTCTAAAAGATCCCATTCTGTATTTAAAAACAGTTACAGAAAGCCCTGAACTATACAGTGTTGCTGGTGTTAGCTAAAACCCGACACAGAACATTCACTGCATGGCTCCCCTGGTCAGCAATACCTCGGCTGGCATTACGTGCAGGCTCAAAGAATCCCGAGGCAAAGCAGACAGCTTGTCTCATTCTACACGTCTCATATTCCATTGGCACATTCCAAAAACCTTTCCCAAATCTGTACTCGGATTTCAGGTTTCAAAGATACTCCTCTTTGGTGACCTCCTACTCAAACTTTCCAGTATTTACAGAAAAGTGCAAGTATTTCTAGCTAGACTGATTAGAAAACTTCCCAGAAGTTCATATCAAAACACAATACAGAGAGCAGATGTTTCTTTGCATGTGAAGAAAAGCCTTAACTTTTCTCTAATATGAGTCTCCTGACACATTATTATCTCTTAAGTCAGTTTCACTTTAGTGCACCATCACAAATCCATCAGAAGCTTGCTATAGTTGTATGCAAAATAATTATCAGCTTTAAAATCCAATTTGAAAGCATTTAACCGATGTCTAATTTGTGCTTCTAAGAGATGCTGTACACTCACTTCTTTCTCACTGGAATAGAAAAGCTGCTGCTAGTGCAAGAAAAAACAGAGATTAACATTTACTGTCAAGTATGCAAAGACAGGGTGGCATCTTTCATAAATTGCCAAAAAAGGTTTTGCAGCACCTTATAAAAATTTGCTTGCCAGAGTGTTTGGGAAACAGTGATTTTTTTCCCCAGTAATCACAGACCGCTATAATTTGTGGTAAGAATGTCAGCTCATTGAAACAAGCGTTCCAATTGAAAAAGATATATATGTATTTAGACGGTGCTACTGTCTGAAAGCCTAAATACAACGCCAGAAATATGTTTTACCAAATTTCTCAACACTTACACGACTTAAAATTGATGCAGCACCACTATTTTCATTTAGTTACTTGTTCCCAAAGCTCTTCCCATGCATACTATCCTCTCTGACACCAGTCGTCATTTCACTTTGCTCTCACAAGTCCTTTGCCGCTAACCAGTGTGGCAGCAGCTCTTCTGAGGCAAACACTGAGCAATTCCTTGTAAAGATGCACCACGGGTAAAGTATTTGGTAGGTTAGCTTTCAAAATTTCTCATCAGCTCCCCCTGTATGCTGGTTTCCATACCAAAAACAGGACAATATTTCCCTCAAATAAGACTAGGAGGTAAAACTGAATGATTCTGGCTGCTTCATTCTGTTGATGACTGTCACACTAGTGGCACAGGAACTGAGAACAGTACCCCTGTGAGAGGTGTGAGTGACAGCTGAACAAAGGCAGGAGAGCCCTGGGCTAGGTGGTAGGGACAATGTTTTTGGGCTTGGGGAACTGGCAGGGCTGGCTGGATGCGAGCTAGCTGTTCCAACACACCATCAGTAAGTACTCGGGGGTTCCACATTCACACCAAGATCCCTCAAGCATTTCCTAGTGTCTCTCTATTACCCAGGTTTCACTGTGTTCAGGGCATAACATCCCCCTGATGTCGTGGATGACAGAGTAAACAGCAAATTACTGGTGGCTATATCGGTCTGACCCAGTACTTCCTGCAGAAGTGAAATGTCAGACAAAGAACATTCTTTCAGCATATCCAAATTAGCTCTCCCTGATTTTCATAATGCACCAGTATTTACTATAGGGCAGATGCTTTTCTGGGCTTCTAATAGCTCAAAATGCGTCAGCAGAACACTCTGAGCTGGTTTCTCTTCCTGCAGCTTCCTCAGATGTCCCTATACTTGAGTTGCCAGCTCTCTTGAGAGCAGTACCTAGGCAAAGCGGCCGTACATGAGGCACTGCTAGTTTGCCTTGCCTCTGCAAGGGACTGCTGCTGCTAATTGAAACATCGGACAGAAAGCAACAAAACTCCCTTAAGAATTAATGCTAGTAGCAAAAACAACAAACCTATTCACCTGCACAATGAGCATTTTTCAGTAGAAGCAGTTCCTGAAGTTTCTCAAACAGTAGCAACAATGAGACAGAATCTGTCTTCCTGGTTATCAGAAGCTCTGCAGCACAGCAGTAGGAAAACACTGCTGTCTAGTTTTAGAATGACATGTATGAAGCAAAACAAACTGAAAACACAAAAGCTCTTAAACATTACACGTGCATCAAGACTTACATCCAAAAAAAAAAAGCCCGCGAGTTTTCCTTGATCTACAGTTTTCATGCCTATTTCACTGTTAATAGAGCCATCCAAGATAAATAACTAACTAACAGTGGAGAAAGACACGTACCGTGAATGTATTTCACTACATTGACACTAAGGCCGTGACGCGATATGGTCATCAGTACTTCCCCTGCACTCTTCCTCCAAGGCAGGTTATAGGGAGGGCACCATGACGTTATTGCACTGAATAAAAGCTGCAGATCATCCTTTTGAGCCAGTTCTTCCGCAGGGGACACAAAACTGCACAGTTTTACTAAGATCTGAAACAGTAAGTCAGTAAATATCCAGCATTATTATCTTGCTATTGGTATGGCCATTTCTGCCTAGGCTTAGGAAAAGTTGAAACTTCCTTGCATGTAGCACACACGTTAAAGAAGCAGTGTGCTGCTCTCCCTTTGCTTATTAATTTAAAATAGAAAAACAAAGACACAGTTATTCAACTCATGGCTACTGCGGGACTCAATTCAGATGAAGATTATTAGCAAAACACTAGCAGATGAGCTTAAATAAATCCCTCAGGTAAAACAGCATGCTTGTTTTGGGTACCAGCATATTCCTTCCCTCTATAATCCAGTCGTTCACTGATTCACGGGTTTAAATCCCGCAGTGGGCCAAAGGCTCTGCGAGGCAAACCATTACATTCCTTCCTAATGCAAGGAAGTTCACTGAAAAGCTACTGGCGGAGCAACATCTGTACCTTCTCAATCAACAAAAACAGCCCAAAAAGCTTGATAGGGCTGTAGTGTTGCTGTAGCCTTTCCTATCTGAGAGCCTGTAGCCCGGATCCAACCTGCCAGATTACCTTAAACAAGACAATATGCAGCAGTGCAGCCTGCCAGTACACTATGTGTTCTCTTTTGTGCATTTTCTAAGGACATCTGTTGCCCACTTTCTGTCTTCTGCAGGAAGCTGAGGCTCTCTCCCAGAAAACGTAAGAAAGATTTTGTGAAGCTACCTGCACCCCAAGGAGGCACAGAAGTTAAGTTAAAACACAAGCACAGCATGGGGGCTACCTGAAGCCTCACCCTCTCCAGCTAACTCATTTCAGAGCACTACTTGACGGCCCTTGATGAGGGACAGAAAAGAGCAGAGAAGTAGCATATTAGGGGAACAGTATTTAGGTAGCTTCCACCATTTTTTAACTCTGCTGACTGAAATACATCGATGCAATTTCTGAAAGGTAGCTCAAAGCACATCATGATTTCTGTTTTGGAAGAAAATGTGCTGTACGAGGACAAAAAAAACCAAAAGAAGAAAATGGCTACATTCCAATACAGTGACTGTCACTGGGCAGACAGTGTAGCTAGTGAGTGTGAGAATAAGTCTGATCTTTATTTTTGTAGCACAGGTACCAAAATGCCGCACAAATTTACACTTACAAATCTCAGCACTGCCTTCAGATCACTGAAGGTGATGATTACCAACAGGCTTCTACAGCTTTGTGTGTGTGGTTATGCAGTTACTTCCAATGTGTACATGGAAACTGACAGTATGACAATTGAGTCCAGTCTAATAGTAACCGTCAGCTCCTTCTAATAGTTTAGTCATGAGAACATATGGGAATTCCTTCACAAAAACTCCATTTGGGACTTGGAAAGCAGGAGCAGGTTCCCTGGTCTCCCTGGCAAATCTGGAGAAAAGCATCTGGAAAAACATATGAGGGATAACTCTAACAGCAAATGCAAGCTAAGATGGTTTACCATCATATTTAAATTATTTACTTCCAAATGCATGGTTTACTTCTGTAAGTAAAAGAAAATCAGGATATGTTAAATTAACTCACAGATTATTAACAATGCTAATAATCTTTACTATGTCTATTTCAACCAACAGTGGCCAAAGATACCAAATATCAGAGTAAAGCAGAGCAATAGCAAATGCTTCTTTTTTTTTTTTTTTTAAGGCAGCTGTGTGGAAGAGGTGCAGTAATTTTTTTTGAAGAAACACTTGCTGAGGACAGAAATCACAGGACAAACAGGACAGGACTTTAACCTCATCTGTGCTTCCAGAAACTCTAAGACCACAGTTTGCAAAGAATCAAGAGAGCAGTTTCTGGAGACTTCTCATGAAGCATTTCCCCTTTTTGTAAGACCTCTGACCTATTTTACCTTTCTTACCTGTACAAAGACTTTCTGTAGTAGCGCTCGGCGCTCTGCGAGAGGTAGCTCATTCTGTGCTCCTCCAACTACCTCAGGCACATGTGGAAGGTCAAAAAACAGATACAGACATTTAACGAGTGTGGAAGGCACTGACATTGTAGTCATGCAGTCCACGGTTTTCTGAGGAGAAAGAAAATAAAGCAAAACCACAGCTGAGTGGATTATTACAGTCAGAATTTTATGCTCCTGTAATACAGTTGACTCGAACACTGGTTTTTCTTTCTAACATTTCTGAGCAGTCCAGGTGGCAGTACAGATTGACTACCTATTTGCAAATGCCTACCTAAATAGCAACCTTAAAAATAGCATCCTAATTTATTTACTCGACAATAGCACCTAACAGCCACAGGCAGAAGCAGTCCCTGCACTAAAACCAACAGACTCTGCCAATAGGAGCTTGCAAGTTGATTACAACACGTTCAGTCAAGCCCTCATTAACTGGCTATTTAACAGTAGAAATGGGGGTGGGCACACAATTAGTCAATTCATGCATTTGGATAGCAAGAAGGTAGAAGTAGGAATAAGGAGCAAAGAAGAAAAAAATAAGAAAGCATCATCGGTAAGGAAAGCCAAACTGGGCGGAGGCTGGTGACATACTAAATGTATGGCAGATGACATGCTGAGTTATAATGGCAAATTAGAGCAGAAAGGGCAAACCACACAGCAGCCTGTATGTTGCCATAGATTGGTTCTCTAATGTGGGTAAGAAGTAGAACCAAAGGCAGAAGCAGTAACGTCTGTGATACCATTTGCTCGTCATTGCTTTTGTCTTCCCCTTCTAGTAATGCACCCTACATAAATTAGGGGGCAGGCATGTACTGAGACTGAGTGATTTAGGTAGTGCACGTGACGTGGATCTCTTTGGAGGCTAAGCAGCAGCACGTTCAAGAGGCCTTTGGAGAACAATAACAATTGCCTGCAATAACTCTAACTTCAAGTTCCAAAAGAATGGTTTGGAGCTGAAGCGGAAACTCTGTGGCACCACAGCAGAAAAATACCTTAATACAAAAAGCAGAAAGCAGTCTAGAACATCATTTAGCGAGTGTTCTTACAGTTCATTCTTGTGATTCTTGTGCGTCTCCAAGCCCACAACTTTCATTAAGCGTTGCTGTTTAAGACTAACCTGTCCTGATGAAGCTAGCAAATTAATTGTAGTGAGCAGCATCCAACCTCTGCTTGCTTCTTCACTTTGATTGATCTCCAGAAACTGGACGATGGCACGACTTGCAGCCTCTGTAAGGGGGACAAGGTGAAAAGAAAAGAAAAGAAATAAAAATTCAGATTGAAAGTCTGCAGCATGGAAAACTTTCAACAGTCTGTGCGCTAAGCATGAATTCAGCTCCGCAGCACTGCTTGAGGGAAAAAAATTAATAACCAAAAAAAGGAAAGAAAAGGACCAGCTTCAGGCCTATTCTCTCCCAGCCCACATTCTTGTCTTCCACGCGCACTTGGCTTTGACATTAACCTAGGCTGTAAAAAGTACATTTTAAGTATCGTGTTTTCAACCAGTAGTCAGGTTGTGCAGTTGCATGCAGCAACTTTTCTTTAAGTATTTTGGCTTCACCAAATACAACTTACTCTTTTTCAGGTGTATTAATTCACTATCACTTAGGAGTTTCAGTGGGAAAAGCTGATACTCATGGTCTGGGGCACAGGAGGGGGGGAGAACCGCACTGAAACGACAGTATGGAGAATAACTGGACAGGACTGAAGGGGAAGAGAGATGCAAAAAGACAAAAGGAATAAAAGCAGGAAAACAAAAAAGGTAAAAAAGACCAACAACTACCTCAGTGCCATCCTACTGGTTTTTTGTAAGATGAAAATGCTAACAACTTCTGGTTACTTAGCATAAGTACTTTTAGCATAAGTTACTTTTGGAATCAGAAGTGATTCTATACCAATGAGAGCATAAGTTAAACATTCAGCCTGGGAAATAAGTTATCATCCTCAATAAATATGAGCAAAATACAAATGAACAAGAATATAAATGAACTAAAAATGAAGTCCTAATTCACTGCTGTCTACATACACGTGTGTTAAGACACCTGTAATGCCAGTAAAGGGAAGTGCCTACAATACTTAAGGAAAATCTAAAGCCGTTTTGCATTAATACTGCACATCAATCATCTTCAATGCTTTCAATGTCAGCTAGAACAGAAAAAGAAGTAATATTGCTGAAAAGAGGAATTACGGTGAAATTACAAAACAAGAAAGAAGCCCATAGTTGAATCCAACTTCAATCTTGTTTTGTCTGCTCCATCTTCTGTCAGATTCCCCACAATATACCTGTGCATGAGCTTCTTCTAAGGTAAATGCACCCCTCTACTTGAAACTTGTTGGAGAACATCTTGAGCGTTATGTCCAGCTTTGGTCCCACCCCAGTACAGGAAAGATGACAATGAAAAGAAGCTCAGCAGAGGACCACCAAGACGCTGGAGCGCTGTCCTGTGAGGAGAGACTGAAGAACCACGACCCACTCAGCACAAGGAGAGATGGCCCTCGTGCCTGCAGAGTGCAGCCCCAGTGCTGACAGCAGGGATGCAACAAAGAGCTGGAGCCTGGCTTTTCACAGCGACCCACGGCAGGAGATATGGCTTAAACTGAAACAACAGAGACCCAGACTGTGTGTAAGGAGACCTTCCCCCTCTGCGGGCGGCCAGACGCTGGGACAGGCCCTAGGAGATTGTGCTGGCTCCAGCCTTGGAGGTTTTCAAGGCCTAAGAGGCCTTGCAAAGAAAACGTGGTTTTCACTTACGTCCAGAAAAAAACAAACCAAACTTTTAAAGTCATAATCCTAAAGAAAAACAGACAGAAAGACAGATTGCAGGAAAAAATGAACACTTATTTTGGTTTTGTAAAGGCTGTTTTTCAAAGATTCTGTTTTCGCAGCCTTATTTTGCCCTACAATTTTTCTGAACAAGCCACCGGGTTTTCCAAGTCTGGGACTGAAGTAAGGGGAGGCAATCACCAAATCCCTGAATGGGACTGACCAAAATTACATCAGACAGGATTTCCCTTCACTTTGGTATTGCAGGTTCCAAACGGTGGACACACAGCAAACAACCACTGCGCCAACCTACCATGCTTGGGGTGGGTAGTTCATTTTCTCAAATAATTGCTCCTAAAAATTGGCTGCAAACAGGAAAGACTGGTACAGAACAAACAGGGTACCAATAGCCTCCTTGGGGCACGGCTTTCAAAAGCCACCTGTGGGACACAGGTTCTCCTGGTATCTCTGAAAGTGAGAGACTGAGAGGTTAGGTACGTGCTTTGAAAAAGCTGCAGCGCTGCTGGCATTCTAAACGGCAAAGCAGTCAAGCACTATAAATAGTCGCTTCAAAACTGTCAGTCTTAATTGAGCAGTACCTAAAACACAGACAGCATTTTAAGTGCAGGAATACATTCTTTTGTCATCTGCTCTGAGCAAATTTGACAGCACTACTATTCAGGATTCACTTCTGTCGTCAGCACTAGCCTTACTTTATTGCTTGTAATTCTTCCTTGTTTTGCAGCTTTCAAGAAATCCTTTTGCTACAACATCCTCTGTGCCTGACCCAATGTCCTTAGTCCTTGAACTTCTGCACAAGAATCTAGGATTTGGACGTGATAGCTAATAACAACAGCAAGGAAGCAAAGAGATAAAGAACTAGAAGGTAACATCTATACATGAATATCTTGACAAGTCTACAGGCATGGGTGGATAACTACGACCACAGTTATGACCATAGTGAGTACAGTAGTCAGATTTTTCAACATTGAGCTGGTAAATACAGGAAAGAGGCTTGGTAGAACGACCAAAGAAATTTCATACAGAAGAGGCAGTGGGGATGCTCTGTGTCTCGGACTTCAGAAAAACAGCAGATAGAAACCTACAGGATAAGTTCTATTCAGATTGCTAACAAAAGCAGCACTGCATTAAAGGAAACGTTCCTGCCTATAGCAACAGCAGTAAGGATTAATTCAGCATTTACGTAGATATTCTAGTAAACAGAACAATATCACTGTACTATTTCATACTGTACTGTTATCTTTAGTGTAGTATCAGTGGCAAAAGCCTAGGTGGGTAGGTAAGGAAAATATCCATACGCACACCAGAGTGTGTGTTGGCAGTGGGGCTTTTCATGGACCCCTCTTCTAAGCAAGCCCCCACTGCTCTACAAGAAGAATACCTGGAAATACACTCAGATGCCCAAGGAAGCATATAGTTTCAGTGAGCCAACAAGTAAAAGAAGCATCAACTTAAACTAAAGAGGCAAGAAACCTTTGTTCCATCAGGAACAGTGCAGTGCTGTCATCACAAACAGGAGATACGAAGGCGCTGATCCAAGAATGGGAGGGCTGCTCAGCAAAAGATAAACAGTTCAATGGTGCCAGCATTTAGCTTCACTAACCCAGCTGATACAAGAATGAGCTTTCCAGGATGTCCTAGAAACGCACTGTATCACACTTCACTTACCTCATGTAAGATCTGACAAATAGCGTCTAAGATTAATTAAAAGGTTAAAAGAAAGAAATAAGATGCAGTCATTGACCAAGACTGATTCCTCGTGGCTAACAGATAGGGCTCTGCTTCCCCTTTGGAGCCACGTCTGTAAATCCAAAATACAATCACCGTGTAAAGCTAAGTCACCTACAGGTCAAGGGGAAACGTGCAAGGAAGAAAACACGATCATGTAGTCACAGCAGGTCAGATCACCTTCAGCCTACGACTCTCTGCTCAACAGACAAACAGCTAACCAGCATATCTCTGTGTAGCCCCTAACTCCTCCGTTAGCAAGAAACAGCCCCAGTGCTTCTAAGAGATGCAGACACTATAGATAACACTATCAGAAAAACTTCAGCCCTCAACACGAAAGGAGCCTGAAAGGCCACTTGTAGAAGATACGTATTCTTAAACTGCCATCTACAACATCTAACAAAAACAAGGCAGAGTTTGCAGATCAAGAGAATTCAAAGGGGAAAAACAAAGGCAGACTTTGTCAGAGGCCGAATACAAACCACTGATGCGGTTTTCTGCTATGTCTAAACGTTATGCTGAGGAATGTTATCAATTTGGTCTCCCAACATGGTTTTAAAGTAAGACAATGGCTGTCTTTAACCTTGTACATCAGAGAAATGCAAAAGTTAAAATGTGTTTTTTCAATGGTCAAACAGTTCGATTAAAAAAGGGGAAAAAAAAGAAAAAAGCAACAACAATAGGGTGCAAATAATAAAGGAAGAAGCTGTTTCTGAAGGGAAGGAGGGATCAGTTTAACAGTCCAGAGCCATGGGAAAATAAGTGAATTTAGCATGAGCTTGTAAATACTGTAACAGATTCACAGAGAATGTTGCAAATACGGAATGATACGTTGCTTAAAATTAACAAGGTGCAACAAAACAGAAGTGGATTTAAAAGCTGCCTAAAACAGCAATGTAAACAGAGTAGCACCTACACCGAGTAATTCAAAAAAAACCAAAACACCTGAAATTCACCTTAGAAGGGGTTAAAATATTCCAGCTCTATGATGAACCTTTCCGTTTCCTCCCTCTGGGATTTCTCAGGCAGAAGGCACAGTACTCACTGGAACAACGACCCAAAAGGTCCTTGGCTCACGGCAGCTGTGCCGCAAGGAGCAGCTCTCCCATCCCAGCACACAGCAGCCGGCTCCGCACACAGGGCCTGGGGGACCACCCCACCTGCACCGACCAGAGGCACGCCTTCAACACACGCGCAAGTCCTGATGCCTGAACTCATTTTTGCTGCCATTTTTGCCCCGGGCACAAATTATAAGGATGGGCCAAAGGTAGGAGGGCATGCTGTTGAAATACCCAGGCTATATATTTCTTTTATCTTGCAGCAGTGGTGATTAAACAGGAAGAGCTTGCCTCCAAGCTATGTGTTTTGCAAAATACAGAAGATGAAGTGCTACTTGCTCCCCATCATCTGTAGCCAAAGTGGCCGTTAGCAACCACATTCATTCTATCAACATTCCAGCAGTCTCTGCACCTTGTTTCAGCAATCTATCTTTTCCATCTCAGAGCCAGATGCTCCCAAAAGGTTTATTTCAGAACAGACTATGCAAGAAAAAGAGGAGATTAGACATCCATTTTAGTATAGCACCACCATGATTTTTCAATCAATTCAGACATGAAACGGGATGCATTTGTTGAAAATCTGACAGCTAAAACCCTCAAGAATACAGAGATAGCTATCTTAACTGTAACCCCACCACCTTCCCAAACAAAATAAGTTGAGGCAAGGGAAACCACGCATCCGTCCTCATAGGGATGGCAACTGCAATCACCTGCAAACCACGACTGCTCCACAGGACAGACCTCAGTGTGGAAGACAATCTAACAGTTCTAATGTCCTCATCTTTATTACTCCATGGTTACATTCATACTGGAGAAACGGTACAGCTGAAACTGTAGTTCAACACTACAATGGCAGCGTTAAGAGACTGTGTAAGATAGAACGCTGGCGCAGTTACAACTGAATCATGAAATGCTGTTCCGAGAAAACAACTGCAGTTTGCCAAGAATAACTGAGATGTGTCTGTGATGGCAGGCATTATTCACACAGCTCCTACTTTAATTATTAAATGGTCTGATGAAAAAACTGCACTGCGCTCCATCACAAGACAGAAAAAAACCAGGTAACATCTATCATACCACACTCCCAACTAGAAAACGCTGCCAACTGCATCTACATCTTTAAAGAGAAAAAGCAAGCTCTTTGAAAATTCCTTCCCCTTTGTTAACAAAAAGGGAAGTTCACTTCTAACAATATTTGTGGGGAAATCTTGTCCCTAAAAACAAGCTCAGCAATTTTGTTCATTTAAACTGAGCATTTCATGCCATGAAGAATTGGCGTTCAGATACTCTCTGAGATATTTCCCACCTAGAGCTGTTACTCTAAAAGCATGCCAGAAGATACAGTTACCTACTAAAAGCTATTAGGATACACTGTATTATTTCCTTTGGTAGAAAAAGGACCTTTCCAATATTTAAGCATAATTATTTTGTCTCTGAAAGAAAAAGTACTTCTAAAAAGCCTAGAAGATCTTTTCAGCGTCTCAGGGGACATTCACCTACCTCTCAACACTTCAGCACAGCAGCACAAAAAACCATGAGTTTTAACAGTCTGTTAACTGGGCACTGACGGAGAGCAAAATGCAACTCTGTGGCCTGGCCAAGAGTCACAAAGCAAGTGCATTGCATGGAGCTAGCTACCAGGGCTTCCCACACTCCATCTAATAAAGTTCTACCAACAGAAGTGATGGCAGTCTTAACTAAGTAAAAAAATACATTACTGTTTTCCTCCTAATAAAACTATTGCTACTCATCATATTAAAGCTTACAAGAGTACTAACCTGTGTTTTTAAGTCACTGTGGTTAAGACTCCTAGCGACGAAAAGAACAAAAGAAGAAAAGCCCGAAAGCTCAACAAAAAAATCTACTCTAACTTCTGGGGCTCCAAGGATGAAAACGGGGCCATCTTGGAGCAGCTGGGCAGAGATAATGGGTGAAGAACTAAATAAATAGACGGTCATTCTTAGCAAGATCCAGCAGAGAGGTGTGACAGGTGCTCCCCAAGGAAAAGAACGTTCAAGCCAACACCACCCTTCTGCTGGCTGGACATTCACGTCTCTCACACACACACGGACACTGTGCCCCTGTTTTCCCCACAGAGTACAGGTTCTATCTGTTGTAGCTGTCTGTCCATCCTGGATACTTTCCTGTTATTCACTCTACTTAAAATGGAAAGAAATTACAATTGGCACAATTTGCATTGACAGCACGTGTCATACTTTGCAGAGCCTTTTCTAGCTCGCTATTTCCTCATTTGCCACCAAATCCAAACTGAGAAGCCAGCAGAGATCTTAAAATTATCTGGAAAGCAAAAAAACTTGATATTGCTCAGAAAAACTCTCCTCTTGCCAGGAAACAATGCTCAGATAAGGAAGTCAAAGGGGAAGGTTAAGGCAACGCGCCTTCCCAGCACACCATCCTCCAATATGCAACTTCCAGCAAGCAGTCAAGGTTTGACACACCAATGGCTCAGTACAGAACTAAGTCTCCCTCTGGCATTCAACAAACAGACCTTAAAGAGGGGCCAAGACGCATCTTTCCAGTGCTGGGGATGCTGGTCCTAATGTGCTGCTCACCATAATTCCACATCTTCCTATTAGCTACTAGGCCAGCAGCTCATTTAAAGGTATGATTTAAACACACACATATCTGAGGGACAAACCAATACCAACAGACACATTCAGCAAGCTACAGCAGCCATTTCCACGATCTTGTGTCCTCCTACTAGTTGAGGCAACTCAGCGTACTCCTGTCTTCAACACGTTATCAAGCTTGTGGAACTTAACTGTCTTATACCCTAGGCAGGAGGACTCAACTTGCCTCATTCTCTCAGCCCAAAGAAACAGAACACATTTTCCCTGTTAAGACTTCAATGTCCACACTTTATCACGGGCAAAAGCTCAGCTCTGTGCCCCATGCAGTACCTGTGGATTTATTCGATGCTCTCCGCCGAATCTCAGTCACCATCAATCGTGACACTTGAGTAGTGAATTGTAAGAGGTCAGAAAATTTTTCTGTCATTGTACTTGGAGGAGCATTTCCAAACACCTAGAACAAAAGAAAAATAGATACATTTAAAATATCGCCCTACTTCCATAAATCATTATAAGCTACCACTTCCTCCTTGCAAACAGAAGGTATCACTATTGAGATCACTTGTTTTCTGCTGCATTATTCATCCTTGTACTGTTTTTTCGCAGTGCACATTGTAAGATATAAGTACATGCGAAATTATGTCATCATAGAGGGAGGAAAGATCTGATAAATAAAAGGGGAAAAGAGAACCACGAATTTTATTGCACAACGAAAAACTCCCAGAGGGGGAAAGACCACATTGCACAGTAAGCGCTCCCACAGGGCTTCTGTTTTAAGAGCAACTGTTTACTGGACCAACATATCCCATGGGGTGAACTCCAAGTACAGAATGATAAGCATGAAATATTCCAGAAGACACTATCCAGAAGTGACTATCCCAGGAAGCCCCCCAGGTCCCACACTTCCCAAGGCCTCATTCTCCTTTCTTGAGATCCTCCTTAACATAACAGCAGTAGTCACTAACAATTTGTTTTTAATTAATTGTTGCTTAACTCTACTAACTTACTCTTCATGATTAAGTATTGATTTGATGATAAAATCATCAGTTGAATCACAGTCAGCAGGGAGATACCTGTTAACTCTATAGAACTGCACAAAGTTATAGAACATGAAATTATCTTGGGAAGGATTCAAAGTTGCTTCGGTAGTCCACTTGTCATAAAAGACAACACACAACAAGGAGTCCCTGTCTGCTTATCTGAGGTACTCCTCTCCCAAAAAAGGTCCCAGGAAAGGCATGATGTTAGATATTAATTACTGAAAGAAGCATGCCATCCACACTGGTACCACCACTTGTGTCAGTGCTGAAAAAATACAATAGCCTCCTGAATATCTGAGTATCTCAGTACCTCTCTGCCTGTTGACTTTTTTTTTCCCCCTCTCATAGCTAATTGCATATCCTTGGCAATGTAAGAGCATTGCTAACAAGCCAGGGTTCTTGGATAACGGTTTTTTTTTTATCTTAATTTTTTTTTAAGTAACATTTTACATCAACACATCATATTCGCTTCTTAACAAGGGAATGAAATCTTTAACAGCAGATTTGGACTCAAATGCTACTTCAGCCTCTTCTCCCTTTCTCCTTTATCGGCGCTACTGTTGCAGGTGAGCTGTTGACGTATGAGGTCACTCAGAAGTCTGGGCACCTCCAGTGACATCCACGACATCGCAGTGAACAGGGATGCAAGGCAATTGTGGCACTGAGTAGCTTTGCAACTGACAAGCTACTAACAAAAAAAGCCTAATAAGCTAGAAGAGTAAATGACCTTTCTTAAGGTCATTTTCTGCAATCTCCCTCCCCTTCCCTCATGCTTTAGTAGGGGGCTGGACTCGATGATCTCTCTCTTCCAACCGCTGCAGTTCTGTGATTCAATTCTGTGCGTAAAGTTTCACTTCTTACTCCTTCACTCAGTGTCAGTAGCTCTGGCATGTTAGAGAACAGCCAAAAATATTTCTCCTGCCTACTTGCATTTCAAAGGCATGCTGAAACAGAGCCAGAAATACTAAATTAAAATTAAACACTATTTCCGCACTATAAAAATAGCTTTCACCAGAAACTTAGGTGTTCCTCACACAGGAAACTTCAGCTGCCATTACCAATGAAGAAAGCAGCCAGAAGGCCAAGCACTGGAGGCAGATGACCCTTTGAGGTCGACTAAGAAACACCTGCAAACTGGGATTGCAAAGCAGGGAGCACTCCTGCATCTTTCACAGAACTGACGGGCTACAAAAGGCGAGGAGGGCCCAGTGCACGCATGTTCCCTGCTGTGACCTACTCAAGACCAGTCAGACTAGAACACACATTGCCAGAGTACCTTACTAACACCTACTGCTTAAAGCTCAGACCAAGGAAAAAAGAAAGCGGATTGGCACAAGTGTCTTAAGATGGCTAATTGTCAGCAGATCATAGGAAAGGCAGACTGCAGCTGCAAACGATGAAAGGCTGACTGAGGAGATCCAGTTTTGAATGTTTTGCCCCATAACCAAGGTTGCACTAAAATAAGTACGTTGTAATAGTCCTTGACTAAAGGCAGTAAGTAACACACATGGAATAGGATACGAAGCATTTTAACAGTGAGCTGTCTTTTTTTAATACCAAAAGGAGTGGTTCTTCCAAGAAGATTTAAGCAATTTACCGTATTCAAACATCACTTATTCAAAATAGCCTCTCCATCCATCCATCCATTCAATTCTTCCATATACCTCAGGAGCTTTGGTACAGCACCAGTAGCACAAGGCAGGGCACTGCCACACCGCTTCTGAGAACAGAGCTCATATGGATGCGGACCTCTGAAAGGAGGCTTCTGAAAACTTTTCCAGAGGACGAATATTTCATGATTTATGTACTGATTTAGCTTTTTATTACTTCATGATTCGATATTTCATAAGCCTCCCTGACCAATGAGGAAACAAATGTTCCAAACATTAACAACATAGTAAGACAGTTCAGGCTGCAGCAAGCTTCAGACATCCCACATCTACAAACAGAAGGCTGCTCTAGCTCCTCTGGATCTACTGATTAACAATCCTCAAAAATAATCAGAGAGAACCTCATTCCACAAAACACTTCAGCTATCTCTGCCAAATCAATCATCTTAGGTGGTTAAGCAAAAAAGCACCTGATTCATTAGCTGCCTGGTGCTGACCACGTGGATGCCCATGGGAAGCAGGTCAATGCCTCACCCGAGGTCTCTGCATCCAGTAAAAATCACCACCGTGTGCTTGGCTTAAGGCAGCAGTACTAGAAGTACACAGCTCTACCTTACGCAAAGTAAGGATTCAGGATCTGATTCAAACCAAGCTATTAACTGATACCATGAAATGTTTGCAGCTATTATCTTTGAGAAACAAGAATTTTTTAAAAAAAGGAACGCCTGGCAATGTTTTGATGTTTCCTTTCAACAGAAGCAGGTCCCACAGGAAAGCCACCTCCGAATTTAGTGTGCAGCAAGCCATCTCAGAATCAACATTTACCAGCTCTTCCACTGAACATGCCACGTAAGACTTGTAATGAAAAGAAATATTTCACCCCTTCTGATTTTTTTATTCCAATCAACTTCTGACTTTGCCGTAGTCTGTCTTGCCAAGCTAGTGGGATTTTCCCAACATAGACAGCTGACACTCCAAAAAACACAAGGCTAGATAAGCCAAGAAAGCCACCTGCAGACTTTAGCCATAATCCTCAAAAGAAGGCGGCGGCATTAAGCAGCAACCTAAAAAGAGAAACTACAGAAGTCAAAATAAGTAGATGACATTGCAATTCTTCAACCTCTTGCACACAAGAAGACAAGAATGAATTTGTGCAGAAGTCAAGGGGAAAAAAACCTGCAATAGATGAGATTTGAGTGAAATCAGTTTTGTTTGTGCTACACTAACAGTTTGTTGACAACTCATAATGGTTATCAGTGACTGTGCAATAAGGAAGTAAAAGAGCACAAATAATACGTGCTTTCACCACTGCACCAGACAAAGGTTCCGGATTTACAGGGGTTGGAAAACAAAGGCACCACATCTGACAAAGGCCTGCATTTGAGGCAAGAAGGACAACTTCAGTATAAAGTTCACCAAGGAAAGGAAACTAAAGGTTCTCCAGGATTTAGAAAACTAAGAACCTATCAACAAAGTTTGGTGACATACAGTGGAGGAGAGACATGCATAATTTAGGGAAGGAAAACCTGAAAAAACAGGGAAAAAAGGGATCTAAGACAAAAGACTAGCCAAAACGCCCTCCTACAAACGGAAACAGCAGAAGACATGCATACCATCTTGAAATCTTTAGATTTGGTGTCTGAGAACAGGTAGGCAAGAGCTGATTGTGAGTAGAAAGAAACTTACAGTTAGTTGGTTTGGGTTTTTTTTTTTTCAGAACACTTGTTCAATGTAAGCTGAACAAGAAACGGTGAGTGAGAACAAACGATGCAAAGACACGGGACAACTAAAATTAAGGTTTAACAGGATTAAGAAGGGACAAAGAATTACAAGGGGTAAAGGCAGGGGAAGTGGAAGAAAGTGGAGTAAAAAAGAGAAATTTAAAACTCCCTTTTTATCTCAAGTCTAATCAAGGTCTAAGGAAAGACTGCCCTACATAAGTAGGACACCGATTGCTGCACCATATTCCTGCAAACTCAGCTGTATCACCAACCGGGGGTTCCGTAACTACAGTGCTACAACTGAGCACCACCAGGGCCCAGGAACAAAAAGAGTTTCTCTGCCTGCAGATTACAACGCAGTGCTGAAGTGAGTACAGTGAGTATCCTCCCCCCTCAGAAGCATCAGCCACCTGAAACCACCACAGGGAGAATTCCAGGTGTAATTGCAACAAAATATTATTCACAGGCTCAAGCCAAGATTAAGACTCCACTGTGCACGTTAGTAAAAAACAATTAAGAAAGTTCATGGCTGGAGGGCATACAATCCAGGCAGATAAACTCAGGAGGAAGTGGGTGAGCTGAGTTTTTTTTCTCCCAGACTCACACACCAGCTTACCTGCAGCACTAGGAATAAGACCCCAAGGCAACAGAATGACATTTAGGGGGGGTTTATCTACTGAAGCTTGCTGTTGAGTAGCCTGAAAATCCTATTAGCACTATATCTAGACTAGGACTGCTCTTTCTACACAACATGCAAGCAGTCCAATGTGTAACACCATCAAAAGCCATATGTGCAATAAAACGTCAATCTAGAAAAAGAACTGATTTTCCAATCAAATTTTTCCCTTTTATAGCGTAATCAATGATTCCACTTCTCCACAGTAGCACACGCAACCAGAAATCCATCATTCAAGAGGAGATTCAGTAGTAAGAGCTCAGGGCACAGCAGGAAAAAGACAAATGTAGATCTCTGTATATACTGCTCAATCAAGAGCCTAAAGCCACCACTGAAGTTATTAGGCTCAATGAAGCGGCAAAGGAACTAAAAGCGATATAAGGCATGGGGAGGATTTAGCTCCTACCAATGCCAGTGGCAGCAGACACAGCCCTGCTCCAAGCCACCTCAGTGCCTGAGCACAGGGGGCAGTAAAATAGGAATGTCACTGCACATGCAGCTATTGGATCCTCGCTGAAACTCCCCTTGCCCAAAAAGAGTAAATCAGATTCACACAGGGAAAAGGCCGCGAGAATTTATCACATGAGAGAAGATTAAAAAATGTTCAGCTTGCACAGCCTTGCAAAACCAAATCTGACAAGAGAGAGCATGATTGTTATCTCTAAAAATGCATTAATACAGTAAGCGTCAAGAAAGGAGAAATGTGATTTAGGCTCAAGGACAGTGATGGCACACAAACAAATGGGTACAAACTTGCCATAACTAAGCCTAAGCTAGAAATCACCTCTAAAAGAGGAGAATAAAGACTGCAGCAGCAGACAACTTCACCTTGGAAAACATCTCACAGGGTACTCTGTTTCCCAGAAGATAAAGGTGCCTAAAAAAACAGTAAGCTGTGCAGGAGAGCTGTCTGAAGCTACATCCCGCCACGGGCTGCATCTCAGAAACAGTCCTGACAGAAGAAAATCTCCAACGATGGGTTCATCCACTTACACAACAATACATGAGGAAAAGATAGAAAAAAATACAGGATGCCAACAAAAGAGCAAGTTCCGTTCTGCTAGAACCAGAGATCCTGGGGAAACAAAATAAGAGCAGTTGGTTTCAATAAAGCAGAAGTCTCTCAGAGACTCTGGCTTACCCTGTTAAATACCGGCAGCATCATGTATAGTTTTTCCTCCTGTTCTTTCTGGGTCATGTGCCGGGGAGGGTGGCAGAGCTCTGTGAAGAGGCGCCGCAGGTGCATCAGCCCCAGCGCATTGTCCTGGGGGCTGCACTCCTCCTGCCGGGGCCGGCCCATGATCCTCTTCACCATATTCATCCTGACTGGCTTCCGGAGCTCCCCTGCGTCCTGTGCAGAAACAAACACAAACCACTGAGAGCAAGAAAGTCAGGCGCCATCCCATCACAGCTTGTAAATGCACAGCAGCCCTTCTTGCAGCAAAGTTCCATGCCACAGTTATCACCGTTAGGTAATTTTATATGCTAAGAAGCAGACAGCTTGCAACAGGGCAACACCCAACACCCTCCAGCATCAATCACAGCTGCCCAGGCAAAGAGCACAGCAAAACACTTAGGTGCAGTTTCTAAGATGTTTTTGTGATTCTTCAATGCTCATCTCAGAGCATTTACTGAAAAACTATTGACATGTTGCAAAGTATTCTCAAAATAATTCTAGAATACAATTAGTACCAGTTCTATATGTTACACTGTAACCAAACAAGGCCTTCACACCTTCTCAGACATTGGTTATATCAATACAAAGGCACAGGTAGCTTTTTTCCCTTGACTTCCCTAGGGCAAGCAGACACTATCTTCCCTACAGACTTACTGCTGACCTCACACACAGCTGTCCAATCCACAGGAAAGCTCCCCCACCATCTCCCTCCTGGAGCACAAGCAGCTCACTGTAACACTTCTCACTGATACCACATAGTGCCTGTACGCAGCCCTGCACCATTCTGCAAAGCAACGTGGCTTACTCTTCTGTACCTGAGACTGAAGTCTGTGAACAAGGATCTTAGAAGGGAATTGAGTGGCTCAGAGTAGATAACTCACTCAGATGTAGCCCGTTGGACACTACTGCAAAAGGGACCACTGTCATGCTCACCTTCACGTATGGGAAGGGGTGAAGGGGAACAGAAAATGATTTCTACACATGAATTTATGGAGAACAAAAATGAAAGAGTCAATGGAATTACAATGTCCACTTCTCAGACTGTTGAAAAACTGAAGAAGGTCAGTAAAAGCGATAAAAATTATTCAAGGATAGAAAATGCCTTGCAGCAAAAAATGTCAAGAAGTTGGTCTATTTAAATTACCAAAAAAAGAGGTTATCGTGAAGGGTCAATTATGAAAAGGAGAAGTGATTATATCAAAGGTGCCACAACTGGAATAACAGAGGGAAATACCAGTTACTGAGGAATCATTAAACCCAGAGACAAAGTCATAAGAGAAGACAGCAGCTGGGGAAAAAAAAAAAGAGGGGGGAGGAACCTCCTCATTACAAACTAGAACAAAGCTTCTAATACTGAAGATAATTAACCAACCCCCGGTAGGAGGAATTTAACAAGAAGAACTACATTTTCTGCCTAAGCCAAGATGAAATACCCTTCTGGAATGTATTGGTAAAACTGCATTTTAATCTCAGGAAAAAAAAAACTGATGGCAACAAATATTTTGGTATAAAAAACACATAAAAAAAAGAAAAAAGAAGCCACTAAAAGCAGCTAAGCTTTTCTAACGTACAACCCAGCAACTACCAGCCTATGCTGGAGATTTGCACTGACCTTTCACATTTCAAGAGAAATGAGAGGAAAGTGGCTGTGGTCTTTTACTATACTATCTTCAAGAAATAACACAGGTTACAGACTTCAGGTCAGGAAGATACATGCAATATAGGATGAAATGAATGGGACAGGATAAGAGGAAACAGCCTTAAGCTGCACCAGGGGAGGTTCGGGTTGGATATTAGGAGACATTTCTTCTCAAAAAGAGCAGTGATGCAGTGGCACAGGCTGCCCAGGGAGGTGGCGCAGGCACCATTCCTGCAGGTGCTCAGGAACTGTGGAGATGTGGCACTGAGGGACATGGTCAGTGGGCATGGTGGGGATGGATTGGACTAGATCATCTTAGTGGTCTTTTCCAACGTGTATGATTTTATGAAACAGCACAGCTCCTGGAGGAATCCCAAACCTTTTCTCAAACTGTTCAGATTGGGAGTTCTTCTCACGCTATGACAGCAGGATAATTGATCTAAATGAAATATGGAATAATGCACCTGAGCCAAAACTTCACTGCCTGAGCAGTGATAGGGGAGGGAGGGAAGCTGTATTTTAGTGTTATTAAACTCTTTCATAGATGATACCTGAAATTTCTTTTAGTGACTCACACAGTGCTGGTAACTCCATATATAATACACAAAGCACGCTGTCATTCCACCCACCACTGCTGTTGACTTTTGTTAGTTGTGCCAGTTCTTCTATTAAATCAGCAATATCCCGTGACTTCATTTAGCCTAAGCACACACAGAGAATGGCAGTTTGCACTGCTTCAGCCACACAGCTGTACTTCAAGAATTGGCCATTCTAGCATTGTCCAAGAAGACCAACTAAACGGTGTGTGCTGTATGTACCACTCTTGGAATTAGGCGGGAAACGAGCCCCACTGTATTTCTGTCAGAAAACAGGTGAGTGGGGGCTCCATGCAACAACATCACTGAGAAGTGAATATAAATCTGAGGCATTTTTTTCTACTCCAAATATAGTCTGTTTTTATTATTGTAGCATAAAATATCTGTGGAAATACAGGAAGATAACCATATACTCTGAATTCGGTCTCAAGACATGTGAGAAGGACAATTCATTATTTACAGAAGGTAAAGCTTCCTTACTGTGGATCTGAATAACAGTATTCACTTACCCTATTTAAACGTTGAGATCTAAAATTTAAAAAAAAAAAAAAACTAAAATACTGGGAGAAATGATACACAAGAAATACTGCACTGGGAAGGAGTATGGCTGTTTGCTGAGTGGAAGGACTGCCACTGGTCGGGATTATACCCCATACAAATATTTTGACTGGAGTTCTGTTTGTTTTGTCTTATGACCACCAACAGAAAGCAGTACACCTCAATCCTTCACTGCCAACAGAGCATCCAGAACAAAGGCACTCTCTATTGTACCACCTGAAAACATCTGTACCATCTTCTTCCTGCCAGCACCACACATGACTTGGATTCAGCTCTAAGGCTGATGCTCTCCTTCATGTCAAAATCAAACTATTCTAGGATTTGCAGTAACAGCCAGAGCCACCTGTCCATATTTTACTCAAAGCACACAGAAATCAATGAATGCTGCACAGCCAAAGTCTACATCGCCCCACACCTCCTGCATCGCCGCACACTGTCATGGTGCTGATACCCACGGGCCATCAGCGGGAAGCATTTGGAAGCCAAATCCGACCATGCACTGGGGCTCAGTAAGCGGTGCTCCATGGAGGTTTCATCAGAAGAACAAACTGAGCCCACCCAGCCCGTACTTTCCTGTGCCAGCACCATTCACAGATGCTGCACAGAGCGGCAGAGAAGATGATGGATGTCTCACGCTCACAAAACACTTGAACTCCATTTGCAGAGGTGAAGGTAACCTTTAGGGGTGCAAGGTTTGCGGAGGGCCAGGGCAGCGCAGCGCACGTTGCATTCTGGGCACCAGCACTGGGAATTCACTGTGTAAGGACAGGGAAATCTCCTCTCCTGCACTTCCTGTCAGCTTCTCCAATAAGTACATGCACGTATTTTGCAGATGCATTTCCATTTGCCCTTACACCAACACATAAAAACCTAAGTTCGGTTTGAGTAGAGCAATTTTAAATCGACAGCATTCCAATGGTGCCTACACTAACCCTGTTTCTAAGACAGCAAACAAAGTGCCTCACACAGGACCTGGGGAGGAGCGTGGCAGTTACAAACCAAAAGGTTGTTTCTGCAGACGCTCTCTGGTACTCGCAGCACTGACCTCTATAGCATTCCTGGGATCGGGGCCAACAGCCTCAGGAAATCAGAGCCCATTCCTTTCTGAGGTTCCTCTTCAAGAGCAATGCTGTCCATTCACTGGAGAAGGTAAGAAAAGAACAGAGGTTAGAACACAAACATGCCAACAAAAGCAGAGCTTTGCTGTGCTGCAAAGAGCAGTCGCTCCTAGGATATCTGTGAGATCACTGATTTCAGCTCTGATTCCCAACCTGCCATGTTCAGCACCATCAGTGGAGGTACCTATGCTATGGTACAGACGTACCCCACATCAACAAGGAAAACCTTGCAGCAACACAAATATACACTTTGTGAATTTTATTTTGTACAGTAAAAATAACAAAGATTTTAGGGGAACAAAAAAAAAACAGAAGTGAAAAGCAGCAGCATATGATCACTGTGCCTTCACAAGCATTTGCCAGAGAGGTGGCATTCACACAACTCCTGGCTCAGAGGGATGTGGTGCTTAATAACTATACAGTGTTTTGATCCAACCTCACTGCAAGCATTGAAAATAGAAATCAGCATGTTGGCAGGTCCATGAGCTCAGCAGCAACAGCCACACCTATGTATATCATGAACAACTTCTTTGGTTAGGAACTATTTTTTAAATACAGACAACGGAAATCTTACATACGGGCTACAAATCAGATCAAACTGCATTTAGGCCAGATTTAATTAGCACTGCCTATACTGCCAAAGCTCAACTGACCAGTTGTTGTGCTGCAAGCAGCCCAACGCTGTGAGCTCACTTGAGCAGAAATCAGAGTGCAGCATCAGCAGTTCCTCCAGCTTCCATCAAAAATAAAACAAGAAGTCATCACTGTTAGGAAGTGAAACCACAGAGACAGCTTCCGACCCCCCTTCCACAGGCATTACTTACTCAGTGTGAAATAAGAAATTGGGAGAAATCCTGTGGGAGCACCAATTAGGGTCTGCATGCACCAAGCTGCCTGTTCTAGGAACACTTTCCACAGCATGCATGGAGCACCTTGTCTCCAAGTCTTGATCCCTTACATTGCCCTACTTCTGTATTAGAAGTGCATCAGGGCCACAGTGACTTACGAAATACTTGGTCACAGAATGGAACAGCTCTGATCCACAGTCCCAAAACCAAAAGGCACAGGGGACAGGCGGGGCTGTGTGAACACAGCTCACAGGAGCTGAACAGCTCTCTCAGTGCCAAAAATAAACCACTCCCACTTTAATTATGTCAACTGATCTTTAGCATCGGCCAAACTCAAATTCTCTCTGTTGTCATCGGCAGAATCACCAACAACGACTGCAAAGCCAATGGCACGCCCTATCTATTCCACAACAAGAAGCAAAGAAAAGGAAGAAGGCAGCTCAGAAAAATGTGAATTTTGAGCATGCCAGAAGTCTGACATCATCAGAAGCGTAACTGAATCAAGCAACACAACAGCTCAGTTTTCAGCATCCTGGCCACAACAGCAATGCTCTGTGAGCAGCCAGCACAGCTCAGGCTTTATCAGCCTCTCCATGTCCCCCCTCCATGGCAGCGAGATGGCAGGCCCACACATATCCAAGCACACAGAGAGCAGGGACAGACAGCAGCACTGTCTTCCCACCATGCCAGACATGGACAAAAACAGTGCCACGCATTCTGAGAACACAGAACCATTTCTGGCCAATCTCCACAGCATGGCCTGGCCTGGCCTGCTTCCTTGGTTCCTCTCATGTCTCCTCCGCAAAGGATCAACACCTCTGGGAAATACAATGGTGCACCAAGTACAGAAAACAAAATCCTTCCTCCTCACTGTTGAGGCAAGGATCTGTGTTCTGCCAACAACCCAGACTCACATTCATCCACCTTAAAGGATCATTTGGGCACACAGCAAACAGCCCTATCCACCTACTCCTGCCCCTCGCGGGCACAACAGAGCTCCCCTGGTCTCACAGCAGGCACCTAAGGGACTCTGCAGCCATTCTACATATGGACCGACAGAGTGCCAAGCAGAGAAGCAAGGCAATACCAAATAGGGCTGCACTGTTCCAGGTATGCGAGGAGCAGAGACGTGGCACCTCGCTTGCTGCTGACAGCTCTCTCCTTGGCAACCTCAGATGTCCCATAGGGCTCTGACACCCAATAGCGAAGAGGAGCACGCAAAGACTCAACTGGCCATTCAGCAGTAGAAGCCTTCTCATGACCATTTTGGAAACATGTAAGTAGGAATTACCTCCTGAAAAAGGAAATGACATGCAACTCTACTACAGGATGTCACCAGGTTTCTGCCTGCTAAGCACAACACTACCTCAGTGATCCCTCACCCACCAGAGCACATCCTCACCTACGCATGCACATGCAGGCCATGGCTCAGCAGGTGCCAGCACCACAAAGAATCCACATCGTATCTCCTGACTTTATTTTCATGGCCCACTGCTGACCTCTGGCAGTGAGCACATCTACTATCTTCCAGAAATCAGGCGTCATTCAGGAAAAAAATGCTTCCGTGTCTAAAACACCTCTGCTCCCATGCAAGCCCAGCATAAAGCTCCTGCTGCATTGAAGTGCGACCTCTGAGTTCAAGGGGTTATAACGTATCATTTGCAATCACCTTCCCAAAGCATAGTATAGGGGTGGTCAGCTTGAACAGGACTGGTAAAACCCGAACTGACACTTCACAGTAACTTTCAGAAGAGTTCAGGTTGACAGGCACTCCTTGAAGAGCTTACTTACATAGTTTGAATCATTATGTACAATTATTCCTTCTGCTATCAAAAATGGTTTTCCTGCAGATGGATACATTTTTTCTTCTGGTGTTATTTATACCACACCGTGCATTGGTCAGTATGTATTAAACTCAAAGCACTTCTTGGTACTTTAAAAACAAAAAAAACAACAACAAAGACCAACTGAACTTTGATTACAGCATTTCCAAACATTTTTCTTTAGAACCGGTAGTGATAAGTATAAATTCACTTCCAACGATGCAGAAGTGATGTCTGGGCTTGAATAATGCCTATGAGCTGTCACTACTTCTTCCTCCCCATCCATTTCAGTACTTCGCTTGCTTTGACACAGAACACTGGCAGCACTGCAGTGACCTTCCAAGCACAGGTTTCAGTTCTGTCCCTAATTTTACATAGGATAAATCTCTCTGTACTTTCTAGACACTCATTTATGAAACTCCAAAAATCAACACAACTTGCTGCTTCCCTCACCATACATCCCACAAAAGATGCTGGATCTCAAATCACTCCATTCTTGGAAAGAAGCAAACAGAGCAAGAACCTCCATAAAGTCCACTCATTTTTCCCCTCTCGCTTCTGAAATCCATAAAAGAAACACAAGCACTACCCAGTTCAACTATACTCCCCTGACTTCACCACTCGGCAGACAAAGGAGGTTTATCAAGCTATGACATACTGTACTGGTGCTACCACCATATAAAAAATGAGAGCCTTAAAAAAGCATCAAATATTTTGTTACATACCACAGGCGTTCAACAGAAACCTATTCCAACCTCAGCAGCCTTTTCATGTTGTTACATACATGTAACTAATTGGGAGGAGCTGACAGGAAGTGCAGGAGAGGAGATTTCCCTGTCCTTACACAGTGAATTCCCAGTGCTGGTGCCCAGAATGCAACGTGCGCTGCCCTGGCCCTCCAGAAACCTTGCACCCTAAAGGTTACCTTCACCTCTGCAAATGGAGTTCAAGTGTTTTGTGAGCGTGAGACATCCATCATCTTCTCTGCCGCTCTGTGCAGCATCTGTGAATGGCGCTGGCACAGGAAAGTACGGGCTGGGTGGGCTCAGTTTGTTCTTCTGATGAAACCTCCATGGAGCACCGCTTACAGAGCCCCAGTGCATGGTCGGATTTGGCTTCCAAATGCTTCCCGCTGATGGCCCGTGGGTATCAGCACCATGACAGTGTGCGGCGATGCAGGAGGTGTGGGGCGATGTAGACTTTGGCTGTGCAGCATTCATTGATTTCTGTGTGCTTTGAGTAAAATATGGACAGGTGGCTCTGGCTGTTACTGCAAATCCTAGAATAGTTTGATTTTGACATGAAGGAGAGCATCAGCCTTAGAGCTGAATCCAAGTCATGTGTGGTGCTGGCAGGAAGAAGATGGTGCAGGTGTTTTCAGGTGGCACAACAGGGAGTGAACGTGAATTTTCATGTAATCACTGCCATGTTCTGCCAAGTTACAAAAATCCACCTACGTGTTATGGTGGAGAAATGCCTTACTACAGAAAACCAAAACATGTCAGTACAAGAAGAGCAAAGCACTGATCATAGAATCACCAAGGTTGGAAAAGACCTCCAAGATCATCCAGTCCAACCATTCACCTGTCACCAATATTTCCCACTAAACCACATCCCACATTGCAAGATCTGAACATTTCTTGAACACCTCCACAGTCGGTGACTCCACCACCTCCCTGGGCAGCCCATCCCAGCACCTGACCACTCTCTCAGAGAAGAATTACTTCCTAACATCCAACCTGAATCTTCCCTGATGCAACTTGAGGCCATTCCCTCTCGTCCTGATACTGAAGCCTGAGCTGTTAGAAATTAAATACAGCACTCGAGTGCTGGTAGCCCATGTCCAAGAGATTAAAGAGATTAAAGACTGCTTCTAACTGAAAGCAAAGGCACTGTGGCATTACACGCAAAGCAGGCCCAACTGCTGCCTGTTCCAGCAGTGACACACGCCTAGCACCCATGTTCCAGGCCACGGGCAGTACAAGGGACACAAATGTCCAGCACACTATTTGGACAGGCCTGGCTCAGGAGGTCAGGACCACGCACTGCAAGTAGGAGCCAGTGTCCGAATTCTCATGGTTTGCATTCCCATCCCACTGCCAAACAAAGGCTCCGCTGGCCTCACGCACTGGAAGACAAAGGAGGAAAATGCATCACAGCTCACAGTTTACCTTCTCACAGACAGAGCCTAAAGGTTTACAGCAGAAAACACCAAAAATGACACAGAGGAGCCTACTGACATTTGTCATCATAGTCCCTTAAACATCTCTTACCAAATATTATTTCATCCATCTTCAACTTAGCACGGGATGTGACAGTCCGTAACTCTGTGTTGTCCCTCTTCCCAAGAGCAGGAGTAACGCAGCCCAGAAAGCAGGGAATACAAGAAGGACTGCACCAGATGGGGCAGGGAACATCCCACACACCCCACAGCCAAACACCACCGCAGACTGAAATACGTTACCAGCACAGAGGAGGGGATCTTGGACACTGTGGTCTCAATCACAGATGTCTCTGCCATATGACTGTGTGACAAAGCATGATTCGGGGCACGACATTCTGCTCTAACGCACAATTATCTGCTCTCTCCAAGCTCCAAACATATACATAAGCACTGATAAGCACTGTAACCATGTTAAGCCTCTGCTTTTCACACACAATGGCAGATATACTGCCTGATGCCAGTTATAACTGGACTAAAGATAATGCAGATGCCTCAGCTGGTATTCCCTACAACTAACAGTATTTGGGGAAGGGGGGTAGGGAGGCGGGAAGCAAGCTATTCCAAATCCAGCAGCAACCCTCAAAACACAGACACTTCCAAATTCAACAGCAGAAAGGAGGACCACAACAAAAGGAGTCATAATGACCAAGTATTACAACCAGCTTCCCAGATACAACTGCTAAGCATTGCTCCCTGCCACTCAACTCACTCGTGAGTGAAAAAAAAACCCACAGAACAGCCAAACTCTCCACAAATGATGCTGCATTCACCAGATAGGCCCCATATCCTCCTATGCCTTTCAAGCAATTCTCACGTATCCCAGAAAAACCCCAATCTTGCATGGGTTTTACTTCAGCCAGATTCATCTCAACACTGCAAAGCACGGAAAAGAAAAACACAAGGGGTTGATGAGGCAAAACAGAAGGAGCCATAACCTTCCAGAGCTGCATTAATGTCTCCTGCAGAAGCAGCCCACATGCAGAGGCAGAACAACAACACAGAACTTCCGCGCTTTGGCAGAGCAGGCTTCACAAGCAATGAAAGTTAAATGCCACCAACTCAGGCTTTTAAAAAGGGACGTGGAAGTCAAGGAAACAAAGCAGGTCTCATTCAGTTTAGGCAAGTTCCATGGGACAGCCTAGGCCTGGCCTCAGTGCTGATGCAGTCATTCAAAGAGTCACAAAGATGTAACGCAACCCCCGATCTCTGTGCCACTGGAAGGAAGCAGCAGTGCTCCATCAGTTGAGCATTTCCATTAAGCCAAGGCCAAAATTACACTGGAAAAAGGAATAAGAAAATTTTAGCGTACGCTCAGTGTTATTTTGCTCTTTGATTACTTCCTAATTAAATTTGCAAGCTTTGATAATATCTACACTTCTATAAGCTGATGTTCCAAATGGAAATAAATGCTAATTCCCTCTCAAAATGAACCATCAAAAACTTGTACATTTAAATAAATTAGGAAAATTCATTTCAAGTTGTCTTCAGAATATTCTCACGTACTGCATTCAATCCCTAATTTACAAAACTCCCTGCCAAGGAGACATGACTCCACTATCACTCAGACTGCCGTCTGCTCTTATGAGCAAAAAATGTGCTTCTTGAACAGAGAAATCAGAATCTGTCAGGATTAAGAAATTCACCTCGAGATGCTCTCTATACAGATACATTAAACTGACTTGCACATCACTTGCAGCATTAAACTGAAATTAATTACACTGCTTGAAAGTGAGCATTATGCTTTCAAGCAGAGGTTTTCAAATCCAGTAATTAGGTCTTATTACAGCACTGACTCCTATCATGGAAATGCCAGCTACTCTTCGTATTTAAGTACAGAACAACACGGGTTGGAAGGCATCTGTGAAGGTGACATGCTCCAACCTTGGCTTGGCACAGGGTCAGCTTAGATCAGGTTGCTTGGAGCCACATTGAACTCCAAGCATCTCCAAGGACGGAAATCGCACTGCCTCTCTGAGAAACGGGCTCCGGTGCTTGGCTGCTATCACAGCGCAGGTGGAAATCGTTGCTGTAGGTGTTATTTACCTTGCCGAGTGCCTCTCATCCCTGTGCAAGAGGTGCGGTCATCCCTTCTAAAATCAAAGCACTGACGTACATACTTGAAGTTGATCAAATACCCACAGAGAAGACATAAATTAGATCAATCAAATATACGTTCAAACAACAACTCCGTGTTACTTAAAACAACCTTTAATTTTGTGTATGAAAGAATAAAAAAAAATCTTCCTGAACAAACAGAACATGCTGCTTCATCAAATCAGAATCCAGTAAACTAGAGAGGGATTCTGTTCATTTCAGAAAGTTAATGCCTTGCTAATCCTTTAGCTCTCCCCAGGAATAAATACATATATAAACCCTTTGGATACAGAGACAAACCCCGATTACCTACATTTCTGAAGCCCGGAGGTCAGCCATCTCCCTGAGGACAGAAGCTCTGGCAGTTTTGATGGTATTTTGAAGTGTTGCAACACACTTTTAGGTGCTATTTTACAACGTCTTGGGGTCACAGCAGGATGCTGTTTCTCTGTTTCAGTAAGAAGTGTTTAAGTTGTTCCAAATAATACACACCAAAGTAAGTAAAGATTTTTCTCTCTTAATTAGTGTCAACGTGCCGGTTTGCTCAATACAGCCCAACTCAGTGGTGCTGTATTACATAACGTGATCGATATATCAGTATGCGACCCCAGCTGCTAATTTAAAGCTCATATTAGTTGTTATTTACTCTTTAATTAATCACAAAATTACAATCTCCTAACAGGGACTGAAGGCTGACCTGTATTAAAAAGCCACAGGCTATCGGCGGAACAAAGACGAAGCCAGGCTCTTCACAACAACCAACGCACAGTGGGAAAATGAGGCAACAGGCGTAACCTGAAACAAGAGAGGCTAAAACTGCTTGTAAAGGAGTAACGTTCTTCCTGAGGACAGCCACAAAAGGAATTAGTGCTGAGGAAGGAGCAGTGTGGATGAGGGGCTGGCCAGGCCACAAGCGGTTCCCATCAGTGCTCCTGCTCTGGGCTCAGCACACTGCTCACACCACTTCTGGGCTGCACAGCTCTCATCCACACGTTCTCTGGGGCTGGGAAGGAATTTGCTTGCAGGGCAGCTTTGATTTCCGGGCTGCGAGCTCACTACTTCTGGTCTGCACAACAGCCTCCCTGGTCAGCAGCCCTAGGCTTTAAGGGCATGTATTGCAAGAAATGGCTTCCCCTCTAAATAAAACGTCACCGTTCAGGGAAGGTTGTACCTCTTTTTGCCGTATACTGTTCAACACTGCTTCACAGCTCAGTGTGGAAATGGCAGCAACCGAGTAAGTTGAGGGTGATGGTATATATAAATCCTAAAAATAAAGCCTCGCTTCTTTGTTTCTTCATTGGCTACATCAGAAATCTTCAATGGCACAGCTACAAGAGGTTTCAGTTTCCCAACAACCACCTATGAACTAACAGCACTAAGTGTCCCAATAACCACGCGGGCCTGCAGTGCAAAATCAGAGAGGAGCACTTAAAGTCAAAGAGCACTGTCCCACTCAGAGACCTCAAACCTGAAAAGAGGAATCCCACAGCCCGCGCTGCTCAGCACTGGCACTCAGACTGAGGGAATTTAAAAGAGAACATAAAGGACCACAGCCGGAGCTCTAAAAACAACTAAAAGAAGGGTTTGCACGCAGTCGCTCGGAAGGTTGTGCACAGCACTTGTGCTGGTGTGCTCCTTCCTCATTTTTCTCAAAGCAGCGCTCAGCAGTTTTAACTCAGCAGCACAAGCGTCTGAGAAAGGCTTCACTTTGCAACAGGAACAGTTCAAAGGAACGTTCGGATGATGGGCTTTCATTTGCTCAAGCACTGTAACTAAGTTTGAACTTTGTGCTTCTCTAAAAGAGCCTCCACACAGCAGACCTCATGCTGTTAAATTCACATTCAAAATTCAACCCAACTTTCCTCAGTGTCTCCCCTGACAACAACTCTGTTCGTCATTTCATTCACTGCTTTCTCCTCTCCTCTGAGATAGCAGATGAGAGAGCTTCCTAGCCAAAGCCATCTCACTATGCACATTTCTGACCGTAATTAGTGTGGATCGCATTCAGATCAGAAAACAACACCCATTTTTATTCTCTACTTCCCTGAGTAGCTTAATGCACTAAGTCCTAAAAAGCACAAAGGATGCAGTTAACATTTAGTTCCCTAAGTTCCATTTCTGTCAAAGCACGTATCCCACACCAAGGAAACCCACTCTGCCTAGAGCTCAGACATGATCTGTGTAAAGAACACGGGTGAATGAGAACCTTGGCCTCAAAGCACAAGGCCACGACAAAGATTCAGCAGGAAGCTTCAGACCCAAATCATTATGGAATGGGCACATTTTGACAGACTCGGGAAAAAAATTGACAAGATGGAATGATCTAAACCAAGGAAACATCATTTTCCAATGTGGAGTTGTGATCTCTGTTCACACAAGCAGTAACCTCACTACCAGAGAGGTCCATACGCTCCGTCACGAGGAGAAATGTTAAGAGAGAAACACCGAAAGATCAAAATCCTCACTTACTTTCCACAGTCATCCAGTTCCTCCTGTTACCACGGGCACAGGATGGCACCGTAATCACTGATCATCTCCAAGAGCTTGGAGTCAACGGGCTTGCGAACGTGCGAGTTCCAAGTGTGGATCTGCAGCTGTGATGTGGTTACTGCAGGGAGCCATGGGGGATCCCCTCTGCCTTTTTTTAATCTTCTTCTGGTTTTTTTTCCATCTGCTGATGGAAGGTGGAGGGGTGACTCACAGGGAGGGGGATGCAGCAGCTGACCCACGGTACAGCCTGAACCCTCCTTCCCCTCAGCGTGCTCTTACTCAACTTCCTCAAAGTGTATTCGGAAGGACCCGTTCCTCCTTCATGACGGCCTCATCACCGCTCTTCTACAATTTCATTCTCCACTACTCCTCTGAAACATAACAATACAAAAGCCCTACAAGTCCACTAAATGGAATCCAAGTTGGTCACAGTCATTTCTCCTATTGTAAAGTTCAAACTAAAAAATAATAGTTTTTAAAACTCATATTTCTGGCCGAAGTGATTTTTGGCAAAACCAAAGCAATACAAAAAACGTATCCACAAAGGGAAGAAAGGGACCTAATATCTTAACATTTCATTATAATTCGACTGCCTAAGAAATAACTGAACCTGAAAAAAGAAGATAACTGTCAAGATATAAATCCTGTCTGTTAAAGCTATTTAAACTCTTGCTTGCTTGTGTTCTGATTTGTTTTCAAGGGGAAAAAAACTAAAACAGAAACAGAATGTCACTGCACAAAGGCCAGCAGCAGGAGCGCCGGGTCTGGTTGGATGGATTACTGCCATTCAGGCACGGGCTAATCGTGGTGCGATGACTGCAGCCTCCAACAGATGCTATACAGAAATGGCACACTTGGCCTGCCGCCCATGCCATTAAAATTAGCGTTAATAAAGCCAACCCTGGGAGGTGTTATTTTGAAGGAATCGGGCTTTTCAGAGCACCATCATAACTCTTTCAGCTCACGATATGGAAACAAACTGCTGAACACCACAAATTAACAAAATAACCACATTTGCAAAATGAGATGGATTTCATCAGAACTCAAGAAACACCACAGAAGAAACTGAGCTTATATGTAGGAGGAGGTTTTTCACTCAGAGGGAGGATGGTGACGCACTGGAACGGGTTGCCCAAGGAGGTTGTGGATGCCCCATCCCTGGAGAAACTCAAGACCAGGCTGGATGTGGCTCTGGGCAGCCTGGTCTAGTGGTTGGCGACCCTGCACATAGCAGGGGGGGTTGAAACAGATGATCATTGTGGTCCTTTTCAACCCAGGCCATTCTATGATTCTGTGATTATTGATGTCAGCACCTTCCCAGTTGGCCCTGGTATTACACTATCACTAGACCTTGTACTGTTTTTAAGCCTGACCGTGACACTGGGCCTGCAGCAATCCACAGAGGAGAATTCACAGCTCAGTCTGTGATGCCTCCAAGAGCTGTACTGACTGTAAAGTAACCTGCTCCTCATAGCCAGCATCACCCTCAAACCGCCACAAACTGGTGCTAACCCTTATCTGCAACTTGAAACTCACGTAGAAATGCCCCTTTCCATTGTCTATGGTAGAAAATAAAACATCCAGTAACCAGCTCAACAGTGCACTGAGTCAAGAAGGGAAGCCAAGACGTAGACAACAGCAGCTTGGAAAAGAAACCACCAGATTTAAAGTAAGAAAAAAAACAACCTCTCTCTAAAGCAGCCAAGAAACCACTTCCTCCTCAATTGCTCCATTTCTGAGATTTTTAGCTCAACTGCTGACTGCTTTGGAACCTACTACAGAAAAAAGCCTTCTAAGTTATTATTCTTTGTTAGATCTCAATTAATGTGCCGTCACGACCAAAGAGTCGCATTCCAGAGGAGTGGATACCTTGTGTGTGTGTGTGTGTGTGTGTGTGTATACGTACGTATGTTTGTATGTATATACATGTATACATACACTACGTATACTTTGCTTTAATTCTCAAAACTGCTAGAAAGTGATTAAAACCTTCCTGGGGGGGTATTACCTCCTAGCACCAAACAAACCAACCCCAAAGACCACGTGTCAAGGCAGGCATCAGGAGGCAAAACAAAAACCCCTTAGGAACATCCTGATTCAAATAATCACCTTATCTCTGGCAGTGAACAAGGCAAAGAGAGACTCCTAGCAAGACACTCAACTTCAAGTTCTTAAAGAATAGCCATTAGTTTGGATTTTGGTGAAGCTCTGAGGCAAGTTCCTGAACTGAGCAGATTGAGATAAAAATGGATCTGGCACACATCTCAAAACCAAACAAACTCAAGTGTGCCAGCTTCCATTGCACCATGCTTCAGGCATTTGTTTTGGCAAGCTGGAAATACCACGCAAAGACTTTTGCCACAGATATGCTTTGTTCAGGGCGACAACACCATTTTCCAGAGTGCTTTGTGGCAGGTCTGTAGGTGCCAGCTTGTCAGTTAGAGATTGATTTCCAAATCCCTTCCGTTGCTGCATTAATTAAATAAATAAAAAATGCAACTGCCCTTGTGGTGCCAGAACTGTGGGGCCGAGGTCTGAGCTCCAATGGCCTTCAACAGCTACAGAAGCAATGCAATAACCCGTGACAAGCGTAACCACTAGAAATGTACTGAATATGCGCAGCAGAGCGAGGCTGTACTTGAGAAACAGAATATAGAAACCAGAAATGAATGTTCCTCCCATGAAGAATCTGGGGAGTAGAGGTACGAACAGAAGAGACTGGGATACATGTCACACATCCACTCTTTCAGCTGCAACAGAGAACACCCTCTGCACATACAGTATCTCTAAAGCAGGCTGAAGCACGCTTCCACGAAAGCAACTCCAACAAAAGCAGCTCGCACCAAGGGGACAGTTTGCTATGATAGACAGCACTTGTATAGATCTCTACCCAAACGTTCAGTCCCCAGTGCAGACACTAAGCAAGAAAATGCATCTTTTGCATTGCTTCTTTAGCATAACACTTACTGACTCAACAGACATTAAACGCTTGATGCCCAAATTGCTTCCTGGCATTGGACATTAGTCCTAGAGCCTATTCATGACTGATATAGATCACATTTGCTATGGAAACCCAAGAAATTCAGCAACCAACACGCTATCACAGATCAACCATCTCTTCTCATCTATTGGGACCACACAGGGTATACTCAGTTTATCTGTAAGCAAAAACCTGCAGGACAGGTTTCCAAGGGCTCCCTTCCCACCGCCCTGTGTGGCACACACGTGTCTGAAGGCTTACACAGATCAGAATGACCCACCCGGGGTCACTGAAACTACACACAACCTCAGACAGAGACAGCCTGACATCAAACTGCCACCTGAAAATGAAGTGCAAACAAGGCAAGATTTACAGTAGTTTTACAAAGCACTCATTGTAT
The DNA here is from genome assembly GCA_016647715.1 of Pavo muticus. Taxonomy (NCBI): domain Eukaryota; kingdom Metazoa; phylum Chordata; class Aves; order Galliformes; family Phasianidae; genus Pavo; species Pavo muticus. The sequence continues at coordinate 2,093,957 of JACDJE010000062.1, forward strand.
TATTGTATGTCATTATTCTATTGCCTTTGTTATTGCAGTGTGATCGCTCGGCTGGAAAAGATTTACAACTAACTCATCTTATGCACGGGAGAACTGCGTGTTATTTGGGGATCCAAAGTGTATGTGTGCATGGAGGGGAGGGCTGGGAAGAGGAGTAGAAAGAAACGTATCCCAGGCCCACCCTCTGAAGGATGAAAAAACACCAGATATTTACTTTATTCTAATACCGTGAGAACAGGAAATCATAACTTCTGACCTTAGCTTAGGCTAAGGCCATTTGTAGCAAAACTTCACTCGGATCCAAGCAAATGCCCGGCTTTGTCCTTTGTTTTCTTTCTAATGACATCCATAAAGTACGAAGCAATTCTCATGAAAAACTAACCGTTCTCTTTCCATTTTGCACTTGGAATGATATACAAGGGCAGCTTTATTTTGCAGCACACTGAACTGAAGAAAAAAACAAACCAAAACAAACGAGACGCTGACTGACAGGCATTGGGGAGAGTAGGAAACAACAGCATGAGGAAGAAAATAAGTTTGCAAAAGAAGCAGGCTGGAGGAGGGGGGGGGGGAAGAGGGAGAAGAAGATGATTAAAAAAACCCAAGTAGCAAGCAGCACAGCAGCAGCTGGTGCCCAGGGACTGGGAAGGACTTGGGCTCCACAACAACAGCGTCAGTTGCATAATCACTGCTGCCTGACAGCTTATACAACGTCCGCCCCGTCCTCAGCAGGGAAACGAATCAGCAACAAAAAAACATCCTTTCAGCCCACAGTGCAAGTAAGCAAACTGCCACATGTTAAATGCTACCACAGACAAGAGCTTCTAGTTTCAAACGCTACTTTTTAGCTTACTTGAACATAAAACATTAATTCCTACGTTACCCCTCGCTAAAAAACATCTTATTTTCCCTAAAAGCATGTCCTGTTACCACTGCCAAGCCACAAGAATCCACCACCTGGCCTTTCCAGCCCTGCTCTTGCAAGACACATCCGAGCTGCGGGAAGCTGCACGTAAGGCCAAGATGCAGGAATCAAGAGTTCTGCTGTCACCGTGGAACTTCATGAATTCTGTGCCTTCTGGAACATGGGAGGCATCTACCAAGAAACCTCAAGTACTGACACATGTAGTTGGAGATTTTGCAAATACCTACTGCAGAAGCGGCAGCACACTTCTAACAGAAACGGAGGTGAAAGAACCACAGAAGAACTTCACATTGCTTAAGCTGGGCAGAGGAGGTTTTCCCCGAGTGGCTGTGCCTCGCACAGACCTGTGTGCTGTGCTATGGCACAAAGAAGGGAAGGGAGGTTTGACTCAAGCGTGACAGACCTCGAACACACTGCATGCTGATTAGAGGGCAGCTGACTCGCAGCTTGCCAGCACTGAATCAATACAGATAACTCTAGCCTAATTACAGTCCTCTCATTCAGGTCTTGGACCACAAGAACAGAAGCTTTACCTCCTCTTCCAAAAATCTGCATTTCTCCTCTGCTCTCAGTCTCGTCCCTTTGGTTCTTCCTACCTCTGGGTCAGGAGGTTTACATCTTCCCGCTGTGATTTGGGCTCACGGCCCAGCGCTGCTGCATTGCAGAGTCAGCAAAGACATGATGCAGCAATATTCTTGAATTTCTCTGGATATGAAAATAGACGTCATTGCTGCCAAACACTGAAAGCCATCCAGAGACCCCAAGGCACTTCAGAAAAAATGAAAACCCACGGCAGTGACGCCAAGATGGTTGTCCTGGCTATTTTAAGTCCTGTTAGTGCTCTGAATATTGCAGACTTCTCTGACCGCGCAAATACAGCACAACCATTTGCTTGCCTGCTCATTGCTACAACCCCAAGAAGCAGCCTTTGCTCAGCAAGGACAACCAGCAGCGGTGGCAGGAATCGGTGGTTCCCCTTGGGTGGGAATACCACAGCCTGTGTTCCAGTGGCAGCACAGACAAACTGGAGAAGAAAGTGAGATGCTTAACGCATTGCCCACAAGCCACTTCGGACTGTCGGCTTCTGAAAAAGTAAACAGATGAGAACAGGCCCATCTCTAGCAAGGCGAAACAGAGAAGTCTCCAGCCCCAATGCCTTTGAACACACAAGATACTCAGAGATGCGAAACTACATGAAGGCCTGCTCTTCTCCACTCGACTCTTGAATTCCCAAGGAGCCTCAGGCAAATGACACAGGTGCTACTTGAGTTCACCTTACAAGAGGAGACACGAACACAGTACGACTGACACGAAAGAAAAAAGGACTGCTGAAATACCTGCTGCACTGAGACCACGCTGAGGACACCGCACTTCCAGCCACACCATCTCCACCTCCCCACTGCTTCCACCTCATCATTTCAGCAAGTGCAAATGGAAGCTAAGCTATGGTCTCTTTAAATATACAGCTGCCTCCTACAAGTCATGCCTGTAAATCTTCCTCTCCTGCAGTTCCAAACACGTGTCAACTTAAAACTGTTCACTTGAGGTGAGTCACAGTGCTGTGCTATGACAGTATGTTTGGCTCAACTGCCCTCCTTTTGCTTCAGCTCAGCGCTCAGGGAAGGGCTCCCTTCCCTCTCCCACCAGCCCACACACTGCTCACAGCAGAAAGGGCTCCTTCCCAGCTGCAGGAGTTCTCCGCGATGCTCTGGCACCTCACACCTGACTTTCTGCAGCATCCCAAAACATGAACTGGAAAAGATGGTCACTGCCCCTTCCAGAAGGTGGCTCAGCAGCTCCTTCTGAAACCCAACGGCTTGCAAGTCGAAGACAAGCGTGACTACCAAAATAATTCCATTTCTTTGAACTCTGATCCCAGAACATCTCCCAGCTGCATACAACAAACATTACAGCAAAAGCATACCACCTCTCTGCCACAATAGTCTAATGCAGTCACTACAGCCGTGTCTTGGCCAGCTGCAACTTCAGAGGCAGTGACCACGTCAGTGGCAATTCATCAGCAACCACCACAACCAGCCGCAGCTCATTTAAAACTTTGCTTTCCTTGGTATAATGGATTGCTGCAGAGAGCAATAATCCAGCCCTTAAAATCCCTTATTGCGAACATGCTACAAAGCAGCGCAGCTTTATACCTAATGTCTCAGCTCAGAACTAAAAAAACCGCTTACCTTCCCTAATGCTTCCGCAGCAACTCAGACTCTTGCTTAAAGACCTGCCAGCACCTCGTGCCCCTTGCACCAACTCGTTAGCAGTCCCCTCGCACCCTTCACAGCTCTTTGGCAAACAAGGATAACATTTCTCACTTTCAAGGACTCCTGCTTCACTCATTCAAAGAGAAAAGCAACTGCAGCCCACGCCTATCGCAGCGGGCCCCAACCCCTGTAAGGCAGGAGCAGCCGTGCTCCAGGACTCCGGCATTCCAAAGCTGACGCTGTATGTAAATTCAGTTCCAGGACAGATACCTGAACATTAAAGAACAAGCAAGTCAGAAAACTCAGCGCTAAGCTTTCGATGCTGCTAAGTTACCCACTTCCTAACCCACATGAAAAGATGCAACTTGCTGATAAGTGTACACATCTGAAAGATCATCAGCTTTAATGACTCACTATTTAGGTGTCAAGGGTTGCTCTGTAGCTGACACCTTCCAATTAAACAGCTCTCTGGAAGTATGATCCTGAAACCAGAGTCTAAGGTAATGGGAATCAAGGATGTTTGGAAGGCAATTACTTCTTTTCAAGGCTGTACGGATATCCTAAATGTCTCTTCCAATTACAGTCAGCCAAGTGCTCCGAGTCAGAAGAGTCTGTGTCCCCAGAAGTCTTCCCAGGTAAATTAAAAACCTCTCTTTCTGCAAAGGGAGATGGAAAGAAAGGAGCAGACCAGAAGAGAAAAAACTGAAAAAGCAGATCAATTGTAAGCAAAGTAATTATAAATGATGCAGAAAGAAAACAGAGATGGCGAGTTTGGCATCCAGAAGGCTAAATGGAGATCAGCAAACAAGAAGGAGAAGTCAGACTACACGTCTGCGGACACAAAGGTCCTAAAAATCTATTCTCTTAACTCACTAGAATGCACGTGTCCAGTCCTGACTATTTCTGCTTTATAACCCGAAAAGTCACTTGAGGACTACCCCCCCCCCCCCCCCCCCAACAAAAAAAAAAAAGCAGCAATAGCACAGATCTGTAATAATAGCACAGATCTGTAATAATAACAACAACAATTGTTGGCTTTCCCCCTTCAACCACCGACGGGCTTTTGTCAGCGGCACGCCCTAGGAAATCCCAACGTGCCGTGCTGATCTAATAAGAACACAAATATGAGCACGCTATTACCTAAACATGTCAAGTTTCAACCACTACCCCCTGCACAGCAAAATAAACAAACAGAACACTTTCATTCTCATCTCATCCCCATATCTAGATGATTTAGGGAAGTAACACACAGAAATAAAACCAAGTCTCCTGCACCCTGTATAAAACAGAGCTTCCTTGAACTTAGCGATCGCAGTCCTGTGGGCCAAAGGGAACGGCTCCAGGTTCTCTGATCCTGCCACTGCTGCACTGCTGACGATTCACCTGCCCTCGTATACCCAGAAATACAACGGCAAAAGAGTTCAGTCTCGGGAAAAAAAATATATGTGATTTGGAATGTCGATGCTATCCCAGAGTTAAATAAGCTCAAACCATCTGAAGCAATTCAGAAAACAAACAAATCTAATCACTTGCTGTATTTTCCCTTTGATGTCCAGGGATAACGAGTAAGATTTCCATATTTAAACATTAAAATAAGGGGTGAAGGGCAGGAGGGGAAGAAGAGCATTTGGCAGGGCCTCAGTCCGTCAGCCCCGTGCTGCTCTCCGCAGCTCCTCGCCTGCTCCACAGCATTTCTAGGGGGGCACTGAAGGAATTCTCTGTAGCAATCTTTTTCCTAGCGGTATTTTGGCCTTAGTCCAGAGAATGTGTTTTAAAACTGAAGACCAGCAGACTGTATCACGAACGGATCTCTTGAAAATCCACTGAAATTTTTTTAAAAGAGTTTTCTTTGAAGGGCAGAGAATTGAGGTTATGACCAAAAGAACAGCATAAAGGACAAATGAACACTCTGGTGGAACGGCATCCAAGCACACAAACACACTCTCTCCTTTGCTTGCTTGCTCTGTCACAAGCAAAGCTGTTTGCAAGAGCAGAACAGCAGACCAAAACAAAACAAAACAAGGAAGGCAAAATAATATATTTGTTTCATTTAAAATGCTCCCAGGAGCACATGGCAGACGTAAGGAGCTGGCACTGCAAGAGAAGCACCAACTGCGGAGCGGAGACGGGATTCCCTTACTAGTGGTAAGCTGTCAGAACCCTTCACCCTGCCTGTCCGGACACATCCACATACCACACGGAAGCAGCTGAAAAACTTCTAATCATGTTGCTGTAAGTAGGGTGTATGTTCAGACAGCACCTCCTCCTCTACGAGAGAGCAATTACTCATCAGTGCGGCCAGATGTGCCCAAGAGGGGCTGCAAAGAAGGGCAGGACATCAGTGACCTCCGAGATGAAGGAAACGGGAGTAGGAATAACAGCTCCGGGTGGCAGAAGACCAAACAGCATCAAAGGCAAAAAGCAAATATTCATTTCCCAAATTCCAGAACATTTTCCTCTGATGAAAGAGGGCTTAAAAGCTCAGTGCAAGCCCAAGCAGGCCAGCTACTGCTATTTTCCTGACCGAAAGACGGTGAGAGAAAGTGAATTTCACAGAACCGCAGCACCATTTTCCTCAGCTTGCAAGTCCTCCAGCACAGGTTCTGCAGAGGGTCAGAAGGGAATCAGCCTTCCAAAAGCTGCTTCAGCACACGCTGCTTCTCTCCAGCACATTCTGACCCACTGACAATACAGCCAGCAGAGTGGAAACCAAGAAGAAACTCAAGATCGAGTTGTAGGTATCTATAACATTACTGCTCAGACAAGCTATTGAAGTTCAGATTTTACAGACTCCTTTCTAAAAGACATTTCTGTTTACTATCTCATCCACTTCATTACATGGTTTGGCTTGAGATGAACACAGCCTCCTAACACAGGTACAGCCATTGCCTACCCAAGCAAACACATCCTGCTCAGCATCATTACACTGGTATCATCAGCTCAGCAACTTTCCTTTAATCACATTAAGGGCACACCAGGTCAGTAAGCCAATACAAACAATAACCAACAGAATCCAGCCATTCGTGTGCTCCACTGGCCTACCTGGGTGAACACACAAGACAGATAACAACACCTGGCTGCTAACGGAGCAAGCTCTTTGCATCTCTTCAGGAACAGGGCACCTTCTAACATCATCCATTTCCATATAGCCAAATGCACAGCTGCATGCATGGGAAGAAGGGGGTCAGGATGTGCAGAGCAGAGACCCCAGCAGTTGAAGGGGGAGGCTCAAAGCAGAGAAGAAACGTTACTCCACATACAACACTGACATTCTTGCAGGATATAAAGCTGAAGAAGGCACTCTGAATACAAATAATGACTATCAATCACTTTAATGAGTGGTCTTGGTTTCTTTTCGTTGTTTTTTGTTTTGTTTTTAACACTGAGAGGCAAGCTTATTACTGAAGGTCAAGAGAAAGCTCAAAAGTAACTGGGTTACCTTCTCTGTATGCAAATGGTTATCTGTACAGCACGGGGCTCTGGAAATGAGCAGACAGCGGTATCACACCATGCCCAGGAAGGGAAGCAAACTCTCTTTCACTTTGGCAGTTAGACTCAGGAGAGCGACAACGAGCCAATGGGACAGATCACCAACCACGGGGGGCTCTCCCAGCACAGAGGCACTGACGCAGCACATCTAAAGAAGACTTTTCCATTCCACTAAAAAATGCCAGGAGCAGCGCAGTGATACTGTAGCGGTTATGTGGAAAAACAGCCACTTATGTTTCTGTAAGAACTATATTACAATCATCCAAGTTCCATTCGAGTGCCAGATCCTTCATAAGGCAGTTGTTTTCAGCTAGGAAGGGACGCTGCAGAGAGTGACAAGGTGTCACATATTTGCAGATCCATTTCTGAAACTTACATGCTTTCAGTCCTTTGTCTCGCCCCTCTCCCTTTTCCACACCTTCTATTGAAAAGGCTGTAACTTACACCGGGCTACTTATTCTTCAAGGTGTACACCAAACACTTCAAGATACAGACTGAGACCTTGCACGACAAATAGCAGAAAGTAAGAGCAAACTACCCGGAGGAACACATTTGCAGACGGCATCGCATTTTCAGCACGAGCCTCCAGCCCACAGCGCAGCTGTAGCCATCTTCCTCCCAGCCCTGTTCAAAATACGGTTACGTTCTTGGAGTCCCATCACAGCAACACTCATTACAAAGCACGATAGAGGAGAGCGAGCAGCTCACTGATGTCAAAATACTTCAGCACAGAAATAAAAAAAGGAAGGGGAGACAACCAGGATATCTCTGAAGAAGAAAGGAACGGCATTAAGGCAGTGCACAAAATCACGTACAGATCTATCTTGCTTCTGACGGCCAGTTCATAAAAAGCAGAGGGAGACAGTGAAAATGGAAAGCGGGAAGGATAAACCAGAAGAAACATAAGTAACAAAACTCACTACCACTCTTGCAGAGCTTGCCGTAATTAAGGAAAGCATTATTCTTCCACCGGATGCAATGAGCGCCGCCATACCTCCAATCAACAGCTTTAAAAACACGACTATAAATCCTCATGCGCTGGGGAGACGGGTTGCTTAGGCAGCAGCCTTCCCTATGGACAAGTGATTGCATGCACCAGCCACAAAAGCTCTTCGTCCTCCACCCTTCAAACCTCTCGCTGGTGGCCGCCGTCAGAGCGCTGGTAGCCAGCGCCGTATTATTTCCTCAATGCCCAAAGCCTGGAAACGAGTATTTCCAAGCACTAAAGCAAGCATTCTTCTCTCTGGACACACTTCAGTGCATGTAAGCTTTATTCTAGCAGCAGTTGATGAGAGAGTTGGAGGGGAACAGTAAGCTTACTTTTTAACCCAGCACTCCGTGTTACAGTCAACTGACGGACTTCAAAGGAATAAAGTCCTGCAACATGTTTGCCAGGCTGCTTTTCTGCTCAGCTCCTACAAAAATACTTCACTGTCAGTACCAAAGAAACTGGGGGCAGGGGAGAGATTTAATCTGCAAGTTTTACTTTTTATTGCTGGATTTTACTTGTTAAGTGGCAAACTGGCCGCGGCCATGTAAACAGCCACTAACACAAGGGCAAAAGGGAAAAGGACCAGAACTCTTGGCAAAACGCTTTTACAAGATTCTTCAAGGTATCTGCAGACAAACCCCTTTTGTCCAGTGTATGTAAATGGTAGCAATACTTGTAGTACTGAGAAAGTAACAAAGAATAAAGGTCTTTATCGAGCCCCTGTTTTCCATTCGCGTGCACAAAGCTATTTGTCTGCAGAAACTGCTGAAGTATTTCCATACATTAACATGAAAACATCATTGTGCACACACCGTGCTTCTTATTTTCCCTTCTGAACTATCAAACCACCCATAAATCCCGAGCAATACAGTTCTTCTACAAACCCAGATTACTCAGAGACTTCTTAAAATCCAGACCCACTGAATGCCTTGCAAAGCCAATGCCTTTGGTTCTGTCTTTCAAGTTAATACCCAGCTTCCAGTCAAGTTGGAGTACCTCCAATAGAGCTCCTTTCCCCTTCACCCCTTACTGATTAACTAGGGGCTCGTCCCCTTGAACATATACCACAAGCAAAGCAAAAGGGTCAAAGGACATATACTGTTTATAGCTAATTTGCTTAAGTTCACAAAAGCAACCGACCGTCCCCTCAACAAAGGCAGGAGCCCTTCAAATGTGCTGACTTTCAGGAGGCTTCTATTAGCCCCTGCTGGGAAGGCACAGAGGCAGCCCAGAGCCGCTCCTTCCCAACACACAAAGGAGAGCTTCAGATCAGGTACAGGTCCCACTGTGACACACAGCTACGTTACAATACCCACTGTTTCCATCAGCCATCACATAACAAAGGATCTTACTGTCTCCATTATCATTACCGTGGAGCTACTGGGAAGCGAACCAAAACCAAAAGATGTAGATGTATTCCAGTGGACAAGGACTCTAACGTGCCTGGGACATGGGAACTTCCCCACCTTCCCACTCCAAAGTAGAGTTCAGAGAAGGACCGCTACCAAAGGCAAAACACGAGCACAGCTCATCAGGGTCTCTGCTTCTCCACCACAACCCTCAGCATAACGCTGCAGCACAGGCCTGAACCAAACTCTGCTCAAGAGGAACGGCTACTAGCAATATTATCACTTCATTCTTAAAAGCAATTGAGATAAGCTTCATCTTGCATGTTGCGCTCCTCCTATCTTTCCAGTTGAAATTTTTGCAGCCAGCCTCTACAAACAGGCTGTGAGAACAGCCCCCCTCCTCCCCTTTTCTAAACAGTGATGTCGAAGAGCACGAGCAGGAAGGACGGGGGAAGTCTGTCTTCCAAATGTATTCTGCCTGTGCCAAAGGAAGCTCAGGCCTCACCTTGCTACGTTCTGTGTTTCAGAGAAACAGCAACTACATGGAAGGAGCGCACTCCATTTAAATACGCATTTAAAGACACACATCTCATATAAATGTGTGTTTAAAGACACACACAGTTTGGTGGAAAACATTCTTCCGAGGACGTGATTTGTAAATAAACACTTCCTCTGCTTCCCTTTATTAAAATAAACATAAATTGTTGAGATCCACATGTGCATCTGAAGCACATACGTATGTGTTCTACTGAAATAAAACCAGGCTATAGCTTTATATATGTAACAATAGCTTTACATATGTAACTGGTCACTGGGCTATGCCAACCAGAGAAACCGCAAAGAACTTCTAGCGGGCAGCAAGGAATCCATTTTTCCCCTCATTTTTCCAACACTGCTGGATATACGGTCATGTTCCCAACAAGAATCAAAGTGAAGTCCTTCTGTCTCCAAGAACTGCTATGGTCAGCCAGAGGTGTTGCTGCTGCACCTTCCAACTCCGGCATACTGAGCAGCTGAAGGAGGAGCTCCCTCGTTACCTCAGGACCCACTCAAAATCTGAAGTCAACTTTCCTGCTACCCTAACTGCTTATCCTGAATGTTCAGAACAGTGAAAGTTTTGCAAAGCTAAGTAACAAAGAAATGGGTATCCTTTATGATTGTATCCATGGAGGTTTTGTTGTTACGTTTCCGTTGTACCTCACTGCTGCACGGCCCCAGACTCAAGTGTCAGCGTCTCGATGGTGATGCGGTCCCTACCCTATTCCTGTGCCTATTTCATATCCTGTTTATAGGGACTGCTTGCTTCTGGCTGGTCAGAGATGCTTCCTTTCTTCTGCAAACCTAACGAAACTCACAAATACAACAAATTTACTTTGCCAGAGAGGAAATCTGCAATAACAAGGCTACTGCCAGCTCTGATCATATCCTTCTCAATCTCCTAATAGTTGTGACTCCCAACTCCTAGCATTTTGCCACATGAATACTTCAAATCTGTTTCAACTCCCAGATGAAAACACGCAGACTGCACGTTTTACCACGCGCAAACTGCGTGCTCAAGGCTCAGAAGCCAAAACGGAAACTAATTTATTCCACAACTGTGAAATATATTTACGCAATAGCTTTCAAACCACCACAGCCGAGGGTCAGCATGCTGACATTAGAACTCTTAGGCTAGCAACCCCAAGAGCACCTGAGCTTTACATTAAGAAACACATTCCATTTGCTTTGTTTGTCATTCTTCCATGCGGTACATTCTGTTCTGTGAGCACTCATGCAAATAGAAAGCCAGGCCTCCATCTCAGCCCTGGCTCTCAAGTGAAGATACAAGGACCTCCATAAAATGCCATTAGTAGTTAGTCGATCCGGGCAAGAGAGCAATTGCAGGACCACAAATGGCATTCTGAATGGTATGGAGGTGAGGCTCGGCACAAGAGCAGCAGACAGCTGTTATATTATTGTCAGCCTGCAATGAAAGAGTTCTTTCCTGTTCCCGGATCAGACCACTAAAGCTCACCCTCTCCCACTCCACAAAGCTTCAAATGCTTCTGGCACTAAAACAAACAGACACGGTGGGGGGAGGCAGATAACTTCTGAGCACGACGCATTAATTCCACACAACACCTGCCCTCCCCAGTTCTCCGCACGCTGTGTCCAGGAACAGCAAACATTCCCATTGCCACAGAAGCCTCTGTGACGTGGAGCCAAAGGCCGACAGAGTGCCCACCAGCAACACGCCTACTGCACACCGCCCGAGCCACGCAACAGCGCAGTCTGATGCGCCTCAGACAGGGCCTGGCGCTGAGCATGACAAGCACACTTCCACCTGATTCATCTTCTTCTTGACTACCTTTACCCTCCCTCAGGTATCCCTCTTCCTTTTGGGATTTTCCATCATCTGAGCACTAGAAATCCCTCGTTTAAAAGTTCTCTTCACAAGCAAAGGTGATATCTTGCCATCTTTTTCACTGAAAAGCACAGGCAGTCTCCTGGTATGCATTTTTTCCCTTTTTAAATACCACATGCTTTCTGGGCACCCCAGGGATTTTCTTAGCCCTGCAATTTCTCTCTCTATTCCCACAGTATCAAATTATGTAAGTAAGGGATATACTCACGGTGCCACATAGCCAAAATCAAACTTCAGAAAGCCCACGGTGCACGCACTGCATCCCTTTCTAAGGTAGTTCAGGTTATGTTTTGGTTCTCAGACGGAGCTGGGGGCAGCAAGTGACATCTACTTCTCAAAACAGCAACCAAGCTCAGTCCGCTTGCTGAAGAAACACACCATCAGCTGCTACTTCACAAAGAACCAGTCACACTGCTTCCAACTACTGTGAGATGTTTCATGGACCTTCATTTAAAAGTAACAAACACGTGTGGAAACATAACAACACAAAGCACACTCCACCTGGCAAAGTGACACTGAAAAAAAAGTAATGGCAAGACAATGCTGGTCGAGCTACTCAGGACTAAGAACAAAGTTGAACTCTGCAATGCCCAATGCACTGTGAAACCCCCGCAAAGCCCAGCACCGGAAGCCAAAGCCGGGAGTACACTTGGCTCAAGAGCTCCCATCCGCCTTCTGACTGCAGTAACGCTGCTCCAAAAGCAGGAGACCCCAGAGAACACCAAAGGAAAACACAGTAGCAGTATTTCACTGCTAGACAGTCCGGAACTCCCAGCTACTGGCAGGGCTATAAGTTCTGTGCTTATGTATTTGCTAATTTGCTCCTTTGAGGTAAGCACTGAAATTCACGCCATACTCTGAAACAGCTCACCACAGAGCCTCAGACACACATGCATGGCCATTAGGAAGGAAATGGACGGTTCAAGAAAGGGAATAACTTCTTTCACCAGCTTCCAAGATACTGGAATAATGTGTCAGAAAGATACAGGAGGCAAAACCAAGCTATAAAGCATCTGACTTCACTAAGATAGGCATGCAACTGCCATATACCCACCCAGCCTGAAAAAGTCTGAGTTTAACCCTTCCATACTTTGGGGTAATATGCAATTCCTCTCCAGTACAGGAGAAAGAGATGAAATAAGAATATCTGGAAAATCCGCTTCTTTGACTTCTTCCCAAATTTCTTATGGCCTACACAGCGAGTTGGCCAAGCTGCTCAGCACTCCTTCCTTGTAATAAACGCATTGCAACACAATGCATCACATGTAAATAATAACAGTGCTTGCAGAAGTCTAAGATTACACATTCTTAATGCACGTCTCATTGTTATAATTGAGATGCATCCGCATCATCTCTCTCTCTTATATTCCTTAATGGCCACCCAAAACGTAAAGCCATGTGCTTTCATACCGCTCAGTATGACCCCGTAGTTCACTGTCTGTAGCTCCCTCTCCCCTAGCACAACAGTGCTCTATTGTGCTTGAATTTTAGAAGATACATGTTAGACACGCTACAGCCAATTCTGCACACCTGTTACTATTTTGTGACACAAGGGCATGAGCAGTTACATGCTACGGATAGGCTGAATCCTGTACAGGACACCGACACAACACCTGAAAGAACAAAGCAACCGACACCATTTTCCCTTAAAAGAAAAAGAGCCAAGGGCTGGTGCCTGGCTCTCACTGGAACAATCTAATTCCACCTAAATGGCAAACAATATTTCTCCCAGTTTCAACACGGTCAGTCCTACTGCCACAGCCTCAATTGTGCTCAATGAGAAGGGTGAAAAAAACACATATCCATATGCAAGACAAAGAGTCCCCTGCCATTATTCAAGACTCCCAAAACAGCAGCATCATTTTAGGAGTCACATCAATCACGCTCAATTCCTGCTCAGAAACGAGAAAATGCGAGAGGGAGACAGGAATAGAGACAGCAGCAGCACTGCCTGCGGGACGGCCGGCCAGCCCCAGCGTCCACAGGAGCCTCATAACTACACCCCGCCTCTGCTGCCCAGCCCGGGCAAGGTGCGAGAGGTCCGGCATCAGGAGGTGAAGCCTCCAGCAGAAAACAGCAGATGCATGAGTGAGACCGCTTATTCCAAGATGAAAACTTGAAAACACAATGCTGAGTTAAAGAGACGTCCTGTTGCAGCTCCTTCAGGATACCGACGTAACAAAGCAAGTATCTGCTGAAAATAAATCAGCACTGCCAGCAATTCAAAGCAAGCACCAAAGCAAGTATTTGTCATGAGCTGGACATTTCAATAGCAGTTAGCAACGCACCTGTCAGCAACAACTAAAAGGAAAACCGGAACAACGGTGAACTAAAGGCTTCAATAGAAAACCATGCAAAAACCAACCGTTGAATTTCCGAGTACGCATACATGTATGACGGCCCAGTGACAGATGCAATTTACCATTTCAAAACGCAGGTTTTATCACAGTAACGTTTTGCAAGAAGAGACTTCCACCATTCTATCAGAAAGATGAGACGGGGTAAACTAGAAGCAAGATAAGCGGCTTCTCACATTAAATTGTATCGTAGTCCAGCTCCTCCTCCCCAAAATCTGTTTATTTTGGACGGATGATATAAGACTTCCTTAGAGCAGGAAGTCCTGCAAGTCAGAGGCCACTGCTGAGCCAATATTTCCAGTATTTTGCAATAGGAACTTCAAATGCCTTACAAACACGAACGGAACGGCCAATCGGCATCTGCAGGTTTGCCCTGCAGCACTTTGACAACGAGGGACCGACCGTTTGCTTTCCCTCGCACAGTTCTGCTCAGCAGACTTTCAGAAGCTTAGGTGAACCCCCACGACCCAACAGTACAACACATCCGACAGCAGCACCTGGGAGGCAAAACACCGTGCTCAAACTCCGCAGTTTCTAAACAACCTCATGACAGCCTCGAGCATTTCCAACAGGAAACCAACATCCATCCACATTCACCATGATCTCCACACAGTACCCAGCCCAGAAGTCTGCCACATGCTAAGAAATCCAACCGAGCACCGGAAGAAAACTATGAAATAGATGAAGGTGTGAAATATGTTGCTGAAGTCTTCTGAGAGCAAACGTTGCACATCCCAAAGACCTGGGTGCCACGTGCACTACTGCTGGCAGTCACGCTCCAGTGACCCAGAGCTATGTAGGCAGACTGCTGGGATACCTTCTCAGCTGACCAAGTAACAAGATGAAGCAACGCAGGTTTCTGAATTACAGCTGTTATTTCCAGATTGAAAACAAGAAGAAATATTTTTTTTTACTTAGCATCTTCCCATTACTGTTCTGAAGGCAAGTTTGCCCTTGCAGTGATGCAACACAACACTATGAGGTAGCTGATCTCAGGGCACAGAACTGCAAATGAGGAAACAATCTACCAGAAGGACCAACTCACACAAACCTTGAGACAGAAACGCTGCAATGCATTTCTAAATGGGCGTTGAAGCTATTAAATATCACAGCAGCACTGTGCCTAACTTGCTTCGCTCTGAATTGAACAGATGATCAGCTGGCTAAGAACTGCGATGTAACCCCAGCCATACACACTTTTACTCCAAGCTCAGCAGCCTAAAACTGTTGGGCAAATTGGAAAAACAAACAGGTCCACTTCCCAGCAAATACATACCAAACTGAAGAACACCACTCACTGAGAGCCTGTTCTAGCGCCACAGATATTTCAGGCATTCTTCTACTCAAAATATTTTGCTGTCCCCAGCATTCAGTATTGCAGAGCTGGATCTGTGTAGTTCAGCTGGAGCCAACAGCACAGAAATACTGTTTGTGATCCAAACTTGTACCTGGAGCTGGAATGCCAGCATTTCGTTACCAGGATCACTGTGCAGATGCAATATTAACAGGGCTTCATGTTTCTAGCACCAAAGCTGGGACCTCTACAAAATATTCTGCTTTATAAACATGCCCGTCTATAGCCGAACAATATAGGGAAGGAGGCGCTTGTCTCATTGTGATTGACCAACTCATGAAGCGATGAACACACTCCATGTTTGTGAATGCTACAAGTGTATTTAAATGCTGTAGGACACGTGAAATACCACACAAACACCAGCTCATGCACACTGTGCACACAGCCACCCCCACAGTGCTGCTGCTTGAGTTACACCTGCCTTGGCACCAAAACGTGCCACAGATGCACAAAAACGTGTCATGATGCCATCAGGACAGCTCCCTGCAGAACCAGCCCAGGTTTGAGGGAGTCTGTGACGCTGAAACCCAACAAGACAGGAGCCCTTTGAGGTCACCTCTGCGTGGAATGCTCCCTGGGGAGGTGTCACACACCTGTACCCAAGGCACGCATGGGCACAGAGCAGCCACACGGCTCACAGGATGAGCTAATGCACTAGCCAATTGTGGCTACTAACACAACATGCAACATCTACCTTTCCTAACAGGAAATATACGATATCCCATAGTGAAATGTAATGCTCTAGTATACACAGACCTACAGTGCCAACTAACCAAAACTCAGCCAGAAAAATAAGCCCAGGGCTCACTAGTCCACAGAGGAATTTTTCTGGGAGTTACTCTTGCTAAACACACAAAAAAACAGGTAGGCCATTCGTGAAACCACAGCTGAAAATAAGCACATTTATCCTTCTGCACTGCCGCCTGCCTCCATCTCTCTCTCCACGCCGACATCCCCAGCCCCAGCTGGGAGCCACGGCCCTCATCCCTCAAGGTGAGCACTGCCGCTGGGTCGGAGACCACGGGCGAAATAAATAAACTACGCTGTGACGAAGACAACGACGGAAACCGGCCGCCCCCCACAGCAGGTGCCTACGGGAAGGCCGCCCGGCCCGGCCCTCGCCTCCCCGGGAACAACAAAGGCCGCCGGGCTCCCTCAGGGCTCCGCCAAGGCCGGGCTCCGGCGGGGCCCGCGCGGTGAGAAGGGCCGCTGGAAGGAAATCCATACAAAATAGAGAATGCGACGGCCGTAACGGACCGCCAAAGGCACCTGCCGGGCTGCCCCCCCCCCAATCCCGCACGGCACCACCGCAGCACGGCAGGGCCTGCGGCGGAGCGACAAAGCGGCGGGGCCCGGCCGAGGGCGGTGGGCACTCACCGGGAGGCGACGAGCTCTCGCGGGGCCGCTGCGGCCGGCCCGGCCCGCCGGG